>OY856188.1:57590687-57814275 GCA_963693315.1 Diogma glabrata
TTCGGAATAGTTAGGATTCACCAGAATTGGTGCCGAAGTCAATGTTTTCTTTAGCGAATTATAGGCCACATCAGCTTCGGGGATCTACACTAATTTGTTAGTTGATTTTTTACAGAAATCCGATATTGGTGCCGTTAATGAGGCGAACGCAGAAATAAACCGACGGTAGTTTCCAGCCATGCCTATAAAAATCTTCTAAACTGCTTCACCGTGGTTATCTTAATCGATTCTACCACTCCCCCACCTAATAGGTAGCACAATTATTTAACCTCTGGGATTAAGAAACTATTTTTCTCAACATTGATTGTCAAGTTAATCTGTCTTAGACACTTGGTGACTTTCAATAAACGATATGGTTCAAACGATGCTACTAACAATCAGAAGATCATGCCAATAGAGACACAGGACCTTAAATGGGGAGGAATCACCTGATCCATTAATTTTGTCATACTCTGAGGTGCATTACAAAGTTCGAAGGATATACGTATAATCTGGTACAATGGCCAACCAGGTACAGTGAACGCATTTTCTCTCTAGACGACTTTTCTAGAGAGATCTGCCATAAGGCATCTTTCAAATCCAAGCTTTTTTTTTATAGTTCGGGTTAATCACTTAGGTTATGCACCTCTAATGCTTTATGCACGTGTTTACGATAGGAAAGGAAAGTTAAGGATTTGGGATAGGACTGGAGCGAAAGTATTGATGTATTGCAGATTTAAAAGCTTGGGGATTGTATGAAGTGGGGAAAACATTTTTTGGTAATCGATTCCACCAATATATGGAACGTGAAAAGAAGGAGTTATTATAACTAGATGTTCTCACATATGAGACCTCCAAGGTATGCATATGGGAATGTAAGGATTGTCTTGTAGTTCCGGAAGATCTACGAAATGGAGGTATTAAGTTGCTAATTTCCTTAGAGCATCTACCGTAGTAGTATCTGTAAAATAGTGTAAGAGCTTCAACCACTCTTCTATGATGCAGCGAATCCATACCCGATGTTATTATTGGATCATCAATCAGCTTTAATGCACGCCTGTAAACTCTGTCGACAAAATCTAAAGAGGTTTTTGGTGCTGCAGCCCATTTATGGGAGTCAAATTCGAGGATCGGTCGTATATATGCTTTATAGATCGTAGTTATTTCCAATGGAGAGAAAAAACTTTTACAGTGACGTAGGAAGCCAAATCGTTGGGATTCCAATTTTGCTACGAAAAGAATATGATCATGCCACTTTCTGCCTATCATGCCAGTTTATGAATGATATTAGTGCCCAGAAGTTAGGTTTAATAGTGGTTGCATGGAAAACGTTGTATTGCCGCTATAAAGTGAGGTTTTATGGGACAAAACGCACGACTTCGTCTTTATAGAATTAAATGTCACAAGGTTCCGTTTACCCCAATCCAGTATTAATTCTAGATCTACATCTAAGGATTCAACCATTTTTCTACGATGACAATTAGTAGTTAGACTAGCTGGTTGCTTGTTGAAAGAATAAGAATGGAAGATAGTACTGTCGTCGGCAAAGCTATATATTGGGTTTGTGGTGATAGATAACAAATAGTTAATAAAAATTTTTCATCTTTTTTGTATTTATTAGTCGCCGTACCTAGTTAAAAACTTTGCCGGACGATGCCCACTCACATAGGGGCACAGGTTGCTTTCAACTGCACCACACAGCTTGAAACTCTAAGGCTTCCGCCAAATTGCTTACTTCCCGATCTCACAGTGACAGATAAGTAAACCAGCATTGGTATCGCTACTGGCAATCTAGCGTGAGCCAGAACTAGATCCCATTTGGTAGGGAGCTCATTAATCAGGCTCACCTGCTCGGGTTCCCTTACGGCAGGGTAAACCATTCTTCCATAAAGATTACTGATAATGGTTCCACATAGTGGCCCTAAAGCATCCCATATATCAGAATTTCTCCAACCACAACCAATACGAGTCCAACCTCAATGTAAAGCTGTGGCTAACATTAATGCTTTACCCCATATATAGTACTTGAGAAAGGGCTTACGCCTCTCCTATTCACACTTTTGGCTTACGCCTCTCCTATTCACCAGTGAGCTGGTCCGACTGGATCGACCAGATTATAAAAAGGGTTGGTTACAGAGCCAAACCCTGGGGAACACGGGCTTGAATTGGGAACTTAGTCGACAAAGCACCATCCAGCACTACCTTGATCGATCTCTGGGATAAACAATTTTCCAACAACCAGATTAAGGTCGTGCAGACTCCAAATGAAATTAATTTGTTGTTAAGAGCCCTATGCTCAACTCTGTCAAACGCCTTGGAATTGTCCTGGCTGGAGATGAATTTAAGACAAGCAACTTAGAATACCGTCTATTTGTGGAAGGAGATATACATCTATCTTGGCCACTGTATTGATCTTACCAGGCAGCTGTAACGAAATTTACCAGGTTTGCGTATCAAGACCACTGGGGAACTCTAAGGACTGGCACCTTCTTCTTTGACACCCAGCGCCGCATACGATCCAGCTCATCTCCCATCATTATCTCTATTGTTGGTGATATAGGCTTTTTTGTTTGATGGAGGCAATGTCGCTAACATCAATGAGGTGTTCAAGCACATGGCTTTGACCCCTATAGAGTCGTTGGAAGTAAGAATTGTGGCAATAGATTCGATAAAATCTAAAGAAGATGCAAATAGGGCTCGATCTAATAACTTGAAAGTTTAAAAAAATCAATACGTAAATACAAATCGTAACTAAGCGAAGGAATGATATAAAGATCAAGGGACTTACTGCGACCCTTGAATGGAACTTTAATAGTGAGACAGCCAATAACTTTTTGGTTGGTACCGTCTGCAGTTTTTATTTTGGCTGCGGAGCGAGTAATAAGAAGGCGAGTTCGTAAAATTTCTTGTGCGGAAGCACCACCGGCTAGATCATTTGAAAGCGTAGAAATTGAGAAGAGATAGTTTTAGAACGAAATGATTTGAATACACCAAAAATGACGCGTTTGAAGAGTGAAACTCGATAGCGATATGGTATTTTGGGATCTGGCAGCTAAGTTATCTTGAAGTCGTAGCTTATGTGACTTAAACGAAAGGACGGGTAAAGTTATCAAGCTATTCAGATCTTGTTTGAGAATGGCTTTTAATGGTTTAGTAGCCGCTGGCTTTATCAACAGGGTAAAGAGCCAACATTTTTTCACCACCGTTGGGAGAAAGAGTATGGTAGAAGTATCTTCAGCTGGGAGAGTGAATTGAACATTGGTTTTCAGAATTGAAGGAGCAGTAATGCAGGTGTCTGAAATCCGGGGTTATGTCTGAATCGAAGGCAGGTTTTAAAAGTTCTGTGAGCGAAAATGTTCGTTTGGTATTACCGATCCCTTGACGGTTTTCCTGACAATGTTAGCAGCTAGGAAGATAGATATCATCTTTTCCACAGCCGAAATAAAAAATTCATCGTCGTTAATTGCAATCTTCATGAACGTGGCCTTCTATTTTGCAGTTCCAGCAGTGAGGTGGAAGGGTGGAAGGTTTGGCATTCGTAGTCTGTGAGAGTAGCTTCGAACTCATCGGGGGCTTAGGTGCGCACACTTCTAGATCCTCTTGCGGCTCCTTGCCCACGAGGGGAGATCCTGAGATATGATGTATAAAATAATTTTTTTTAAATCTTTCTCTATGCATGAATTTCATTTTTAATTTTCTGAAAAAAAAAGAAAGTGAAAAATGAATTAAAACATAGCAGAAATTTAAAACAAATATTTTTTTAAGCCTGAAATAAAATATATCTAAAATAATACGTCTATCCACTCCGAAAGTAAAGCATAAACTAAATTGAAATTTGAAGAGAAAACATAAAATACTAAATAGAAATTTAATAAATTTCGTTTATGTTTCGTTTTTTATTTTTCTTCTTTCCCTACCGTATGCTCTTCAGTCGTCCTTCCGTCCGAATTTTTTCCGACGTTAATTTTTTTATTTTTTGCAACGGCCGCTGAATACATCCTGTCTCTGTATGTCTCTGCCAACTGAATATTGCTCGGTTTGTAATCTTCGGGCAAATTTGGCTTTCGGAAGCTAATAGGCGCATTATACATAGCCAGAATTAGTTGAGAACCATGTTCAACCAACTCCTCAGGAGACAAACCAATTTCGTTGAATTTATTTTGCATGCAAAACAAGATCTGGGTATTTCTAGAATGTTTTAATAAATTTGACTTTTTAATAACTTTTTAATAACTTTGACGTATCGCATCCTGTGATGGCATGGAGTAATAAGATATTTTACAAGACGTACGGTGTGTCATCTAAACTCTTAAAAGAGTATATTTCTTCAGGTTCTGGAATCTGATGGAGTTAAGGTAGCACTAATACTACGATGTCAGTATCTTCCGCGACAATCGTCACTATTTTACCAACATCCTTTGCGATGTCTATTGCAGTGGTGACTATCGTTCTATCAGCGACAGCGATATATTGAATAGAATTGATTCTTTCTTCAGTTATAATTATGGAAATTTTCATGATATGAGTTAAATATACCCACAATGGGCCCTAGTTACTCCGAGGGTCATCGCCGACATACATCATATTTATGTTCAGCGCCCCAAAAACCCCCGAGTAACGAGATTCAATTAATTTCGAGCTGAATTAATGGAAAGTTCCAGGAGATGAGTTAAACATACCCGCCCTGGGCCCTAGGTACTCCGAGGGTCACCGCCGACATTATATTCATGTTCAACGACCCCAAAAAACCCCGAGTAACGAGCTTCGATCAATTTTGAGTTGAATTTATGGAAATTTCCAAGAGATGAGTTGTATATAACCCGCTCTGGCCCCTAGGTACTCCGGAGGTCATCACTGACATCATATTCGTGTTCAGCGGCCCCAAAAAACCCCAAATAACACTAGTGGTTCTATTTCTGTGATCATTGATCAAGTTATGAATTTTTTTTTAATCAGATCACTGAATGCACTTATAAAAATGCATTTTTTTATGCACGGGTGCAATATGCATTTGCCGAAAAGTAGCTATGTTCACAAAATTTCCTGGCGGTTTCCTGAATCGAATGCAAAAAACCACATTTCGATACATCTTACTCTGCCAATTTGATTAGGTTTAGTGCTTTATTTCCTCGTCTAATAGTAATTCTGAAATTAACTTTTTGAAAAAATTGCTAAATATTAGTAATGTTTTTTTTTTCTAAATATTTATAGCAACCAATTTATTTAATTTTATTTCTATATTAATTTAGTAAATTCCAAAATATAATTTTTTTTTTGGGTATATGTTGTCTCAAATGTTTACGCTTTATGGCGTAAAATAGTAACCTAACGTCCTATTATTTCGATAGGAAAACATTCCAAAATAATTTATTTTTATTTTTAATACGAAGGAAAGCATCAAATTTGGAGCAAAAATTAAATATGTGAGTATTTGAAAAAAAAATTATTAATTACTTCGGTCTGAAAGACCTAAGTATTACATTCATGAGCCAAAAGTGAAATTCTTACCCCCACTTTTTTGGCATTTCTTGACGTTTTAGGTCGTAACTATTCTAAAAAAGTAAAAAAAAAATTATGTCTGTCTGCCTGCCGACTGGCCGTCACCCGCGTCGAAATAGAGAAAACCATTGAAGTGATTTTAAAAATTTTGGTTTCTCAATAAGTACACTCAATTGTAAGAGCCGAAAGGACGATGTGGACGATAACTGTAACGGAAGTGTGTCAGAAAATCGTCAAGTGTGTAAAAACAAGGAAATATGCATATTTTTTGCTTAAAAAACGTTCATTTTAAGTGATAATGAGGAGGAACGAAGAATGTGGAGAAATTTTGATGGTCGGGAATGATATGCGAGATCAAAAACTAGATTATTGTTTTAGAAGTTTGTCAAAAAAATGTTGTCAAGTGTGTCAAAAGAAAGATTTTTATTAATTTTTTACCCAAATTTTTGGAAAAAAATTAAATTAATTATTTGTATGACATGAAATTTTATTATTATTATAGAGAATTATGGCATTATAGTCAAGTGTAATCGAATATCTCTAATATCGAATTTAGATAGTCTTTTGAAAAGAATGTGTTAATGTTTTTTATGTTTGTCTGCTACTAGCTACCAAAAATCATTGATATACACGATAAAAAAATCGAGTCACTTGGGAGCTTCTTTCCTAAAATAAAAGAAAGGGTGGTCTGTTCTGCGTTACTCAGACCATAAAAATTCTTATGTTTTATACACATGATCAGCAGCATCAGGTATCTGGTGGTAAACGTGAACAAAATCAATTTTAGAAAAGAGATTGCTTTATTGTAAGCGCATCAAAAAACGTTGTATATGAAAAATTGGATACCACTTTCGTACAGTAACCGCATACAGACAACAATGGTTTCTACGTAGTTTCCACATATAAGTCTTTATACTGCAAACCACATAAACCTATTATTCCTCTTTATATTGCAGATAATCAATGTCTTATCTTAAAGAGAAATGACTGCCAAAACACAGCTGTTGATTCTAAAAAACTCGGCCTCCTAAATAGATGCAAAAAAATTTTCACTCCTTACCAATTGCTCCATGTTTATAAGTCCTATATTCGTCCCTGTATGGAGTACTGTTGTCAAGTTTGGGGTGTTGTCTCTGTTTCCATCTTGGCCCTCTTGGACTCTGTTCAAAATCGGGCTATGCGAATTGTGGGTGATCGAGCTTTGACATCAAAACTTGATTCTCTACAACATCGTCGCACTGTTGCTGACCTGTTGTTTTTTACAAATATCGTCATCAACAGTGCTCAGATGAAATCAGCGGCATCATGCCTCAAACTTATTCTTACCCCCGTTCCACACGGTAATCGGCTGCCGCAACCAGTAAAACGATAAAGATCCCGCGCTGTCATACTGGCAGATCGCAGAGAGACTTCTTTGTCCGAACTGCGTACAAATAGAATAGTTTGCCGGAACACTTAGTCTTAGGTGGCTTCAACCCGCAGAGGCTTAAAGAAAGCGTTATTCAACACCTTAGAACGCCAGTTGTTGTGGGACCCTGGTCTAGACCTAGGTCTTAAAAGGTATTTATGTGTTGTTGTGACACATATTCTCAACCCTATTACACAACACATTTTATTAAAAAAAAATACAAGAAACCACATAACTTAAATTGTTACAATACTGTTTAGAGAAGAATTGAATCATAACATTAATTAAATTAACAAATGTTTTAAATGTTTTACATCCGAGCATCACATAGAAATTAGATTTTATTTTTGAAATAATAAAACAAACCTCATATGATAATTGGTAATAACAAAAGCAACCATAGAAAATTTAATAAACATAATTAATTATTCCACTCCAACTCAATATGTCTCGTATGAGCAATTAAACAGAAACCCTTAAAAACGGTTATGATTCAATTAAATTATTCGTTTTTTTAATATGACGAGAGTATCGCAATAAATCTTTATAATGAAACTGTTGTGTTTTATGTTTTTTTCCACTTCTCAACTAAACCAAATAAAATTTCATTTAACTGCAAATTGAAAGCATAAAATCAATGAAATGGAAACTGAAGAAAAATGCTGTACAATATACATATTATGAAACAGGTCAAATTTCCTTTTTATATAAATATAAATCTAAAATGATGAAATTATTCAACCAGATAATGGAATTTACGAGAAGTTGTTGAATATTCATTGTAGAATTTAAACTGTTGACCACTTTCAATAAACAATTTTCTATTTATCTGAATGTTTAAATTTAAAATCGTTTTCAAATTTGAGTCTTAATATGGTTCTATTTATTCTGTAACAACTACATGTTTTACTGAAGTTTTACGTAGTGAGCTTGATTAGCTTCAAAGGTTTTATATCAACTTTAGTGTTAGTTCAATTATTTATTTACGTTGTACAATTATTTGCGATAGTAAAAGTAAATTGATAAAGTTAGTGTTGTGTTGGTTTTTTATAAAAGTAATGACTACAAAACATAATTAATATAAATACGTTTGACATGTGTCAATATTATGCAGAACCTCAATATATTTCCTAATATATTGTAGAAATATAATTTATAGAAGAATCTGTCTGCCCCGCCATCTACCGGTAAACATTTATTAAATAATAAATCATTTGAAAATGCTGGATGTGCAGACAGCATTATCAAAAAAATAGAGAAGAGAAAATATACGAGGAATATATATTGAGGTCCATCACAATTCACTACAAAACTGCAGAATTTATTCTAACAGTTAATATCAGTTTGATTGTTTAAATATTTTTCTGGAAACCTGAATAGAACTTTTACTGTGTCTCTTAAAAAATTTTCACTATACATTATATTAAAAACCGAGGCAATAAATCGTTTTCCATATTATAACTTATATTTTATCCATATTCTTTGTAAAAAAAATCACAGATTTATGTTATATTTTCCACGATTAAGATAAAAATGCTTCTAGAATGAAAGAAAAAATCAATAAGTTTTTCATCATTATAATATATATTATAATTTTATCTCTTTTAAGCAAGATCACACACGGATACATACATTATCAAACAAAGCCAAAACGTTAAACTCCACTGGGAAATGATTAAAATGTTTTAGAATTTACCCTTTAAAAAAAATACTGTACATACGCATAAACTTATTTCCATAATTTTCCATAAACGCTTTAGTTAAAGTTACATTTGCTAACATTTATTATCTAATATGACTATATGATGATTGTTATTTGAAATTGCTTACTGAAAGGATTGAAAAAAAATGTCCTTTTTCTATATTAAAATAATTTTTATAATGGGTTTTGGTTCACAAATTCTCATGGGTATGGGGTAGTTTGTTAAATATATACGTTTTTATAGTCAATTAAAATAATTTGTGTTTTAAATTTTTTTTAAGTTGAAAATTTTGTTGAATTAGATTGACCCAAAGTTGATCGTTTATAAAAAACTAAATCCTTTTTGTTAATTGCCAGATTCATTCTTGTTAATTTTGTCCCATTAAAATAACTATTTTGTTGTTTATAAATAAAAAATAGCAAATAAAAATAAAAACGTCAATTAAAATGACATTCAATGACTGAAGTTTTTTTTATAAAAGATTAACTTAAGAGACAGTAAAAAAGTAATTTCAGCTTAATACCGGCCTTAATGTCAGTTGTTATATTTAATCAGTATTTTTTTTTATTTATATTTCCCTTGTTACTTTTTACTTTGAATTAAAGAAAAGGTTCAATAGAAACCCAAACAGAAAATTTATTCAAATTTGCATAAATACAATTTTTATTTCTTTTAAATTAATTAAGGATAACATTGTACTTTTTTGGAGAAATTACATTTAAGAAGATTAAGGTATTTGTTTAACGAAATCGATTAAGAATCGTTCAAATACAGACTTTAACCTCTGTTTCGGAAATTAAAAGTATCTCAGTTTTTTTGTTTTTTTTTTCACCTTAAGCAGACTATAGACCTACAATCAATTTGTCAATCTATTCGAAAACGAAAATAAACGAAATAAGATTTAGTGTAAAAATTCCCTAAATTTTATTTCGTTTTTTTTTCGTTTTCAATTGATTGACAAATTGATTGAAGGTCTGTAGCCTGCTTTAGAGCGCATGTTGTTTTTGGATCTTTGTCTTTAAAGATTTTTATCTTGTTGTGGCACATATTGAGTGTATTGTTAATAACAGACTTATTTGATGTTGTTTATATAAACTTTAATTAATTTAATTAGCGTGTACAATTTTATGTGTTTTTCTTTCTTTTTCATTCATCATCCCGATAATCGAATACCAGCAAAGAAGTTACAATGGTGGAAAACACGTGATATCAGCAAAAACCTTGCAATTTTGGAAATGAGGTTTTAATTTTGTATATGTAGGTATTGAAATTCATTGACATCAATAAAAAATTTTTTGCGTTTTTAATTTTTTTTTTACCGTGTCTTAAGATACAGGGTGATGAAAAATCAAAAAATTGCTCGACCCTGGTGTATTGAAATAGCTCTACAGTCAAAACTACTGAACTGATTTTAATGTTATATAGCTCGAAATGTAGGTATTAAACAGAGACCGAGAAATTATAATTCAAATTATATGACCTTAAACACTTTCTTTTAGAAAAATAACGGCAAATAATTCAAATTCGATTTTCTAGAAATGCGTATTTTTTAAATTTTTGATTTTTTAATATGTGAAAGGTACATGGGGAAAATTTGTTGTTTTTTTTTATTAATTTTATTGCAACACGCCTTAAAATTTTTCATCATAAAAAATAGTGAAGTTAAAATATGAAGTTTTTTTTGGATTTACATATATGTTTTTATAAACAATTTTTAATTTTAACTTAAAATAAATATTTTACACATTTTTTATTTAACTCAAAATAAATATTTTACACATTTTTTATCATTTAATTAATTTTACATCACTAAATTCCGTAGAGTTAGAATAACGTCTAGCTAAGATTGATCCATTATTTGTAGGAATGTATGAGTGATATCCTCGTGTTCCAGGAATTGTTTTTAAATTGGCGTATCTATCAGCTAGTTGATTTTGTTTTGCAGTTGATTTTATGTAGTAGTTAGTTGATTTTATGTAGTAGCCTGCTCTGCAGTACCTGTTTGCAGTGAGGAGTCAGCTTTACAAATTGTTACCATGGTCTTGGAAGCCTGCATCTCCGGTGATTTATTGGATTTATGGAGACTTTCTAGAGACTTGTTTAAATTTCCAAGAGCCATGTGTGCCACGACCCGAAGATTTTCACAAGCCTTCAGAGTAGTGGTGGAGTTGCTACCAGATTTTTGGAAATATTGTGGCTGTCAACGTATAACCGTCCACAGATTGTTCATCTGGTTCTGTGTTAATGTTTTTATGTGTTGTTATGTTGTGCTGTGTTTTTGTGTGGGTTTATGTTTTTATTATTGTTTTTAGGGTTCCGTTTTTTATACGGAACACTATTGGTGAGAGTACAACGTGTTTTTCACATTATTTCGATTATCTCGTGAACCATAAATCCGATGAACTTAAAATTTGAGGTGCTTATAAAACTAACCTATCCACACAAGATGGCGGGTTAAAAAATAAATAAAGTTGTGTTCGTTTGTTTTAAGGAGGTACGATGTAAAGCCTTTGAAAACATACATTTTTTTAGCGAGACGAGTAGGGTATCATATGAAAGGGCTTCATTTCAGCATTTTTTAAAAATATATTTTGGAATTTTACATCTCACCATTTTTTGTATAATTTTGAAAAATGACGTTTTCGGGATGTTTTATTGCCCCGATTAACTCCGACCCTACTTCATCGAAAATCTTGAAATATATTTGGAATGATAGAAAATTGAGGAGGTTTTTAATGAAAAATATAGAAAAGTGGCAGACACTCATAACTATATTTATTAAAGGGGTGGGAATGTTAAGGGGTAAAAACATCATTTAAAACCAGGTCATGTGGGGTGTCATTTGAAAGAGCACTTGATTTTAGAAATATTGCCATTTTTTTTAGAATTTTGCACTGCATGGTTTTTGAATTATTATCAATAAAGTGACACAAAAAGTTGGTCCCCCCCCTTGCATTTCGAGCCTAATTAACAGAAAAATTTGAAAAAATTCACAGAGACAGGAAGTTTGATAAACTCTGAACGAAAAATATAGCGAACCCTCAAATAAATATATTTTCGTGTTTTTAAGGGATTGGGGTGGGGAAGGGTGAAAAAAAACTTTTTTGACTTAAGCGAGTGGGGTGTCATTTGAAAGAAGACCAAATTTCAGACACTTTGCAATTTTTTTTAGAATTTTGTGGTACACAGTTTTTGAGTTATTCTAAAAAATGTGCACATTCCAGACCGTTCCCCCCCCCTACGTTTCGACACTGATTGACAGAAAAAATTGAAAAAATTCATAGAGACAGGAAATTTGCTATATTTTGAACGAAAATTATAGCGAACTCTCAAATAATTATATTTCTGTGTATTTAGGGGATGGGTGTAAAGAGGGTAAAAAAAAACTTTTTTTGGCCCAAGTGAGTGGGGTATCATTTGAAAGAACAGCAAATTTCCAACACGTTGCAATTTTTTTTAGAATTTTGCGGTACACCGTTTTTGAGTTATTCTAAAAAATGTGCACATTCCAGACCGTTCCCCCCCCCTACGTTTCGACACCGATTGACAGAAAAAATTGAAAAAATTCATAGAGACAGGAAATTTGCTATATTTTGAACGAAAATTATAGCGAACTCTCAAATAATTATATTTCTGTGTATTTAGGGGATGGGTGTAAAGGGGATAAAAAAAAACTTTTTTTGACCCAAGCGAGTGGGGTATCATTTGAAAGAGCAGCAAATTTCCAACACGTTGCATTTTTTTTTAGAATTTTCTGGTACACAGTTTTTGAGTTATTCTAAAAAACGTGCACATTCCAGACCGTTCCCCCCCCCTACGTTTCGACACTGATTGACAGAAAAAATTGAAAAAATTCATAGAGACAGGAAATTTGCTATATTTTGAACGAAAATTATAGCGAACTCTCAAATAATTATATTTCTGTTTATTTAGGGGATGGGTGTAAAGAGGGTAAAAAAAAACTTTTTTTGACCCAAGCGAGTGGGGTATCATTTGAAAGAATACCAAATTTCCAACACGTTGCAATTTTTTTAGAATTTTGCGGTACACCGTTTTTGAGTTATTCTAAAAAATGTGCACATTCCAGACCGTTCCCCCCCCCTACGTTTCGACACCGATTGACAGAAAAAATTGAAAAAATTCATAGAGACAGGAAATTTGCTATATTTTGAAAGAAAATTATAGCGAACTCTCAAAAAATTATATTTCTGTGTGTTAAGGGGACGGGTGTAAGGGGGGTAAAAAAAACTTTTTTTGTCCCAAACGAATGGGGTATCATTTGAAAGAGCACCAAATTTCCAAAATATTGCAATTTTTTTAGAATTTTCCGGTACACCGTTTTTGAGTTATTCTAAAAAATGTGCAAGTTCCTGACCGTTCCCCCCCCTACGTTTCGACACTGATTGACAGAAAAAACTGAAAAAAATTCATGGAGACAGGAAGTTTGCTATATTTTGAACGAAAATTATAGCGAACTCTCAAATAATTATATTTCTGTGTGTTTAGGGGATGGGTGTGGGGAGTGCAAAAAAACTTTTTTTGGAACCAAACGAATGGGGTGTCATTTGAAAGAACACTTAATTTAAGAAACATTGCAACATTTTTTAGAATTCTGCGATGCACAGTTTTTTAGTTATTGATGAAAAAAAAGTTATTTTAAGTGTATGTATACCACCCTATATTTCGACGCTGATTTATAGAACAAATATTCCCAATTTAGACCGTTAAAATACTGGTTAAATCTTTCTTTAGCTAACATAAACAGCTATGGATAAGATTTAACCTCAAGTAACATTTTTGATCAATGTAGATGTGATTGACATTTACTATAGACGTTTACGATTAAACATTTATTCTGTTATGCGTCCATAGTCTGGCGGTATAAAGACTTTACAACATAACTTTATGTCATTTATTTTTGATATTGTGTTCTTTTACATTCACGGAACCCTTGGCGAGCGAATTTTATTCGCACTTGTCCGACTTTTTTCAATTCAGAAACTTTCATATATTTTTTCTTTTCGTGTGAAGAAAAGCGCCTTACGAGATCAAGCCCTAAGTTGTGCGCTGTTATCAACTGACGCCGTTTTCAACATTAGCCACTTGATCACCTCGGCATGGCTGCCACACCACGCTAGTAGTTTACACTCAAAGCTTTAAGGAGATCTAGTCTTATAGAAGGATGAAAACTCACCTCCAACAAAACGACACATTGGCAGGATTGAGGAGACTTACGCTAGAAAACATGGACTAGTCTGTGTGTTGAAAATCGTTGGAAGCTCATTTCAACATCCTATGTATAAGTTGTCGAAATAAACATTAGTTGTGGAAGTCGATGGTTCAAGGTGAGTGCAGAGTTAAGAGCATTGAAAGTTTGCAGTAAAAGAAACAGCAAATAGTTTGATAATAGTATATAACAAATTATTATCGACCGGATCTAAAATTTAAGGTTTACAAACAATAAAATATATTATAATCTGGTAATCTGTAAGACGGCAATCAAAAGGGAATAAATTAAATAAAGAAAATAATGAAGTTTTGTTATTTGAGATAATCTTAGTGAAAATGTTGAAAATACCAGAATCATCGTCCTGCATCGCAACAGGCACACCAAAATAGGATTAAGAATTATTGTACCTCTTACAAAAACCAACATTCCAATTTTCAACAAAATTTTAGTTACCTAAATATTCCAACAGCCTTGAAATCTGCTTCAACTTGTGTCCCAACAGCACATAGTAACTATTTTAGTCCTTCGCCCCACAACAATATGCGTTCTGAGGTGTTGAGTAACGCAGAGTCTGTTCGGAGCAAATAAATCCTACCACACGAAAAAATATGACACGAGCAAACTTTTTTTACGAAAGGATAAAAAACTAAGAATAAAATAAAAGGTAAAGAGCATATATAATTTAAAAAAATTTACAACCAAAAACTAAAATTGAATTGTTAATAATCCAGCTAGGAGTATGTTCCGTGATTATAAGACACACTTTCTTCTATACAAGGATTAAATCCCAGATAGATTATTCTATGAAAGCTTTTTATAGTTCGAGCAATCAATATAAGACACTGCAAAATATAGAAGCGCTTCTACTTTACCAGAAAATAGTTCGATATATTTCGTATGTTCGAGAATTGATTCAAAATAAAAACAACCTTACCTAAAAATAAAAACATAAAAATTATAACATAACTCAAAAAATTTGTTCGTGACCCATCCAATTAACACTAATTAAAACGAAATTTTATTTTTTCTACAAAAAAATTGAAATGTAAAAGATTGTATCACTTAATTACAAAAAATTTTCATTTCAATTTTCCAATTATTAATAAATAAAATTTTTTAAATTTATCAATAAAAACTAATTAGCAAAATTTCACATCAAACACGGTATCAATTCTAATTAAAAATAAATTTTCCCAAAAACATCAAAGAAAGGTAAACTGAATAAAATCAAAGAAAATTAATGATATCAATTATAAAAAAAATTAAGAGTTTTTATTCGGACAAGATTTTCTGGAAAACTTTTTAATTGTTTTTTATTAATTTTTTTTTATAAAATATTAGTTTATGTAACAAATATAAAATGAATCGCTTCTCGAACGCCTATGTAACCACAGGCGCCGAAGCTTACTCAGAAAGATACGGAGTATGATGGAGTTCCTGTCATTCAAATTATTATGTGATAGATGTTTCGGAACACAAAAATTTTTCCCATTATAGGTTTGTCAACAAAAATGGATAAAATATAATTGTTTGCTTGTCCGAAAACTTTGAAATATGTCAAAAGAGATTTCACGTGAATCGAACATCTAGGTCTTTCAGACCGAAGTAATTTTTATATACTCAATCCATCTATTTCATTTCCTACTTCATTGCTGTTGTTATTATTAAAAACTTGTTTATTATTTTTATGTAATTTATCATATTTTGATAAAATAATCCTAAATGAACAGAAAATCATTTTTCTTATATTCTTTTGTATCTGTTTAAATTGTGATTTATTATTATTAAAGTTATTATTTCTCCTTGCAATTTTCATTTATTTTATTTTATAATAAATTTTCAGTTCTTCTATATCAAGGTTTCTAGGGATTGAAATGGAATTAGTTTGTAAATATTATTTTATTAATCTACATTTGAAAAACGTCAAATGAAAATTTATTGACAGTATGACCTACATAATGAATTTAAGTATGAAACAAGATTTTTACTTTCTTACAGTTGAAACTGACTCATCTGGTTAAGTGAGCAGAAGGGTTAGTGAGTACTCTCTGCAACCTTGACCCGAAGTACAAATTTGATGAGAAAGAACCACTCCTATTCTTAAGCACATTCCAAACATCATTTGAATTTGGAATAAACTATCTCTGAATCTAAATAAGTGATAAAAACGGACATAAATGGATAACAGTGACTGACGCTAAACGATTAAATCTTGACGACAATTGGGTATATTAACAGAGTTTCCAAATCCGTTTTATTTGCATTTTATTCGCATTTCGCATTTTTATTTCATTTTATGCATTTTATTTGCTCTTTATTTGCACTTTATTTGCATTTTATTTCCACTTTTGTACAATTATAAGGCAAATTAAATGCAAATAATGTGCAAATAAAGTGCAAATAAAGTGCAAATAAAGTGCAAATATAGCGCAAGTAAAATGCAGATTTAATGGAAAGAAAATGCAAAGAAAATGCACATAAAATGCAAATAAAATGCATGTTAATTGCAAATAAAATGGAAATAACATACAAATAATGTGAAAATAAAGTGCAATTAAAATGGAATGCAAATTAAATACAAATTTATTTAAAACAATTTGTTGACCGAAATTGTTTGAAAAAATTAGAATTTTTAGTCAGACTGAAAATCTTTATAATTAAATATCCCAAGAAAACAAAAAACCGCTAATTGTATATATATTTGACATTAGGAGTAAAGATAGAACTATTTAAAAAAAAAGTTTAAATTCAATTGATTTTTTACCCTAGCACCATCTTTAAAAAATAATGAAGTGATTATGATTAAACTTTTGAAAAAGGTTTCAATTAGTGTGAAAAGATAAAGTTCAAGTTTAAGGACACATTAATCAAAGTGACGGGGGGTCTACGACACAAATATTGACTTTTCATACTTTGATTTAAAGTTTGTTGGAAGCATACGGACTTCGTTAATTAATCAATTGTTTGTTGGGATACTACAGCATTCTTTGCTGTACTATAACATCGGATAGCCATTAATTGAAGTATTTGGTAGATATTAGATCTCTATATATGCAGAACATTTTGTTTCCACAGCTGTGTTGAATTCGGCATCAGTGTGGCAATATTATTGATTAAATATTAAATAAAATCTAGAAAGAAGAAATATGAATTTATAAAATGAATAATAATTTAGTCTAAAATTAGGCAATGTATACACGAGAAATTTGATTTAAAATGTTACCTATTCACAGCACTTTATTTGGATTTCAGTTGCATTTTTTTGCATTTTATTTGCACTTAACATCATTTTATTTGCATTTTACTTGCATTTTATTTGCATTTTATTTGCACTTTATTCGCATTTTATTTGTTTAATTTGCATTTTTTTGCTTTATATTTGCAGTTTATTTCCCGTTTATTTGCATTTTATTTGCATTTCATTTGCATTTCAGTTACATTCTATTGTTAATTCTAAAATCCAAATAAAATGCAAATTAAAATGCAAATACAATGCAAATAAAGTGCAAATAGCATCCAAAAAATATACGTATCAGATCCAAATAAAATCCAAATAAATTTCAAACAAAATGCAAAAAATATTGAAATAAAGTGCACATAACGATCAAATAATATGCTACTAAGATGCAGCTAAAATGTAAATACTATGTAAATAAAATGCAAAAATAAAGCAATTAAAGCGCAAATAAAATGCAACTAATACGCAAATTAAGTGTAAATAAAATGCAAATAAATTTCAAATAAAATTGACTAAAATGCAAATAAAGTGCAAATGAAATGCAACTAAGATTCAAATAAAAAGCAAATAAAATGCAAGTAAAGTGCAAAACAAAAGACAAATAATATGTAAATTAAATGGAAATAAAATTAAAATATCCAGTTTTCGGTATATTTGGTGTATCTATAACATCGGACAGCCATTAATTAAAGTATTTGGTAGATATTAGCTCACTATATATCCAGAACATCTTGTTTCCACTGCTGTGTTGAAGTTGGCATCAGTGTGGCAATATTTTTGATGGAATATCAAATAAAATCTATAAAGAAGAAATATGAATTTATAAAATGGATAGTAATTTAGTCTAAAATTAGGCAATGTATACACGAGAAATTTGATTTAAAATTTTCACTGTTCACAGCACTTTATTTGAATTTTATTTGCATTTTTTTGCATTTCATTTGCTTTTATTTGTATTTACTTGCATTTTATTTGCATTTTATTGCACTTTATTCGCATTTTATTTGCATTTATTTGAACTTTTTTACATTTTATTTCTTTAATTTGCGTTTTTTTGCATATTATTTGCAGTTTATTTGCATTTAATTTGCATTTTATTTGCATTTCATTTGCACTTTATTTGCATTTTGGTTGTATTCTATTGTTAGTTCTAAAATCCAAATAAAATGCAAATAAAAATGCAAATTGCAAAATAAATGCAAATCAAGTACAAATAAAATCCAAAAAATATACATATTAAATCCAAATAAGATTCAAATAAATTTCAAACAAAATGCAAATAATATTGAAATGAAGTGCACATAAAGTCCAAATAAAATGCAGCTAAAATGCAAATAACATGTAAATAAAATGCAAATATAAAGCAAATAAAGCGCAAATAAAATGCAAATAAAACTAAAATAAAGTGCAAATAAAATGCAAATCAAATGTCAATAAATTTCATATAAAATTAACTAAAATGCAAATGAAATTGCAACTAAAATTCAAATAAAATTCAAATAAAATGCAAATAAAATGCAAGTAAAGTGCAAAACAAAAGACAAATAATATGCAAATTAAATGGAAATAAAATGAAAAAAAGCAAAATATCCAGTTTTCGGTATATTTAGTGCAACTTTAAAATCTGATAGCCATTAAGTATTTTGTAGATTTTACTATATATCCAGAACATTTTGTTTCCACAGCTGTGTTGAAGTCGGCATCGTGTGGCAATATTTTTGATTAAATATCAAATAAAATCTAGAAAGTAGAAATATGAATTTATAAAATGGATAATGATTTAGTCTAAGACTAGGCAATGTATGCACGAGAAATTTGATTTAAAATTTTTACTGTTCATTGCACTTTATTTGGATTTCATTTGCATTATTCTACATTTTATTTGCACTTAACATTACTTTATTTGCGCTTATTTGCATTTTACTTCCATTTTTTCGCACTTCATTCGCATTTTATTTGCATTTTATTTGAACGTTTTTGTATTTTGTTTGTTTAATTTGCATTTTTTTTGCATTTTATTTGCAGTTTATTTGCATTTCGTTTGCATCTTATTTGCATTTCAGTTACATTCTATTGTTAGTTCTAAAATCCAAATAAAATGCAAATTAAAATGCAAATACAATACAAATAAAGGGCAAATAACATCCAAAAAATGGAATCCATAAACGTATTAGATCCAAATAAAATCCAAATAAATTTCAAACAAAATACAAAAAATATTGAAATAAAGTGCACATAACGTTCAAATAATATGCTCCTTAGATGCAGGTAAAATGTAAATAATATGTAAATAAAATGCAAAACTAAAGCAATTAAAGCGCAAATAAAATGCAACTAATATGCAAATAAAGTGCAAATAAAATGCAAATAAATTTCAAATAAAATTGACTAAAATGCAAATAAAGTGCAAATAAAATGCAACTAAGATTCAAATAAAATGCAAGTAAAGTGCAAAACAAAAGACAAATAATATGTAACTTAAATGGAAATAAAATTAAAATATCCAGTTTTCGGTATATTTGGTGTATCTATCGCATCGGATAGCCATTAATTGAAGTATTTAGTAGATATTAGCCCACTATATATCCAGAACATTTTGTTTCCACAGCTGTGTTGAAGTCGGCATCAGTGTGGCAATATTTTTGATTGAATATTAAATAAAATCTATAAAGAAAAAATATGAATTTATAAAATGGATAATAATTTACTCTGAAATTAGGCAATGTATACACGAGAAATTTGATTTAAAATTTTCATATTTATTGAATATGCATTTTTTTGCATATTATTTGCAGTTTATTTGCATTTAATTTGCATTTCATTTGCACTTTATTTGAATTTCATTTGCATTTTTTGCATTTTATATGCTTTTATATGTATTTACTTGCATTTTATTTGCATTTTATTTGCACTTTATTCGCATTTTATTTGCATTTTATTTGAAATTTTTTACATTTATTTTGCACTGTTTCCCTGTTACGGGGCCACTCTGCACTGTTACCCTGTTACGGGGCCAGTTTGTAACTTTTATTTGAACTTTTGTTACACTATAAATTAACACGGGATAACTTGGCCCCAATACGAATTTGACATTAGGAATCTCTATTATCTTACTATATTTATCTTAACATTCCGAAGGGGAAAATAATTAAACAAGAATTAATATATCTATAAAATAAATTACCTCGAACTAAAAAACTGTTGATTGATGATCTGGTTTCTAATTTTTCAATTCCATTGACTAGCGTTTGATCAACTAACTATATTGGCCGAACTAATTCGTGAACATCAGTTGCTGCTGTAGTTGCTGCACATTGAATTACACCTTCGCTGTTCGAAATGCCCAATTGAACATTACTTTTGATCCTTTAACTTTTCATTCCATACCATATCTTGCTTTAAATCCGTGCGGTTTCAACAACCGGAAAATCCACCATACACTCGATTGTTTCTAACTGTGGTAATAGGCTTATTTTCATTTACTGCCACTTTATAAAGCAAATTTTCTTTTATGATGAGTTAAGCATAAACTTAATGAAAACACCCATGACACACTTCTTGTATCAATTAACAGAAAATTCTTTTTGAAATCACCATAAAATGGAATTAGTATTTATTTTTAATGATCAATTAACAAATTCAAACTAACAAATTAATTTAAATTACAGATTTTGTTCACAAATTCATTTAAACATTTACTTTCAAGAACCAAAATCAGAATGAATCTTTCTTTTTTGAAAAATCGAACAATGTCATGTTCTATTTGACATCTTCTAATCAATCGTGTAATATTCAAAATTCAACAAAGATTAATAACGACAACGACATCTGTTCGCCAGAATGGGAAATAAAATTGAGTACGTTCGTTTGCTTTTTATAGTATATTCAAAATTTAACTAGCAGTAAAGTATTAGAAAATTTTAAAATTATTGTTAATGTAAAAATGAACGGAAACTAATGAAATACATTTCTATTGAATTGAAAACAAAGAGGAATTTGGTTTTATTATTGTTTTGCGATTATTGCGATCGTTACAATTTATTTAATATGCATTTTTTTGCATATTATTTGCAGTTTATTTGCATTTTATTTGCATTTTATTTGCATTTCATTTGCATTTTATTTGCATTTTGGTTGCATTCTATTGTTAGTTCTAAAATCCAAATAAAATGCAAATAAAAATGCAAATTGCAAATCAAGTGCAAATAAAATCCATAGAGTATACATATTAAATTCAAATAAGATTCAAATAAATTTCAAATAAAATGGAAATAATATTGAAATGCAGTGCACATAAAGTCCAAATAAAAGCCTAAAATGCAACTAAAATGCAAATAACATGTAAATAAAATGCTAATATAAAGCAAATAAAGCGCAAATAAAATGCAACTAATACGCAAATAAAATGCAAATCAAATGCAAATAAATTTCAAATAAAATTAATTAAAATGTAAATAAAGTGCAAATGAAATTGCAACTAAAATTCAAATAAAATGCAAATAAAATGCAAGTAAAGTGCAAAACAAAAGACAAATAATATGCAAATTAAATGGAAATAAAATGAAAAAAAGCAAAATATCCAGTTTTCGGTATATTTGGTGCAACTATAAAATCGGACAGCCATTAAGTATTTGGTAGATTTGATTATATATCCGGAACATTTTGTTTCCACAGCAGTGTTGAAGTCGGCATCGTGTGGCAATATTTTGGATTAAATATTAAATAAAATCTTTAAAGAAGAAATATTAATTTATAAAATGGATAATGATTTAGTCTAAAACTAGGCAATGTACGAGAAATTTGATTTAAATTTTCACTATTCATTGCACTTTATTTGGATTTCATTTACATTATTTTGCATTTTATTTGCACTTAACATTATTTTGTTTGCGTTTATTTGCATTTTCCTTGCATTTTATTTCCATTTTTTTCGCACTTTATTTGCATGTTATTTGAACGTTTTTGTATTTTGTTAGTTTAATTTGCATCTTTTTTGCATTTTATTTGCAGTTTATTTGCATTCTATTTGTATTTCATTTGCGTTTTGTTTGCATTCTATTGTAAGTTCTAAAATCCAAATAAAATGCAAATAAAAATGCAAATGATATGCAAAAACTATATATCTAAATTTTAAATTAAATCCAAACAAATTTCAAACAAAATGCAAATAATATTGAATTAAAGTGCAAATAAAGTCGATAAAATGCTAATAAAATGCAACTGAAATGCAAAAAAAATGCAAATAAAATGCAAATAAAATGCAAATCAAATACAAATCAAATGCAAATAAATTTCAAATAAAATTAACTAAAATGCAAATAATGTGCAAATAAAATGCAAAAAAATTCAAATAAATCGCAAATAAAATACAATTATAGTGCAAATAAAATTAAAAACAAAAGACAAATAATATACAAATTATATGGAAATAAATTGAAAAAAACAAAATATCCATTTTCGGTATATTTGATGCAATTAGCGCAATATTTACTTGTTTTGTGTGAATCAAAATTCAGAAAGATAACTACAACGTTTTAGAGGGGTCACAAATCATTTCCTCTTTACATAAATATTTTATCAAATACTCTAAGCATGTCAATGAATGTTTACTGTACTGTCATTCTAAAAATTAATTTAAAGAATTTTATGCATTTTTATACAAATATCAGATAAATCGAAAAAAAAAAAATATTTCGATAATTGTTAACCGAAAAATCACCAAAACGATCTTATACTCGATTTATCGATTATTAATTGTAAACATGCACACCTAGTGAGTATAAACTTATGTACAAAAAATATAATTTCAAAATTCAAATATTTTTTTGATTGAGGTTCAAATATAATCTATAAAAACGGAAATGTGAATTTATAAAATGGATAATAATTTATTCTAAAATTAGGTCTATTTATGTATACACGAGAAATTTGATTTAAAATTTTCGCTGTTCACCCAAAATAGGATTAAATAAAATAATGATCATAATCTATAATTCAACATTATTTGTTTCGTTGTTGGTGTTGGAAAATAAATTTATTTCATCTAATAAATAGATTACAAAAGAAAATCGAAAATCAAACATTAAAGCATTTTCCTAAAATAATGAGATTTAAACGTAATCCTATTGACCCATGAGAATTAAAACCGAAAAATGAAGATTTTACATTAAAAATTTAAATATTATAAAATATGTAAATGGCTTTTATTTTATAATGAACACGAAGCAAAATCATCAATTCTAATCAATTATCAAACGTTCGAATCAATTTCAAGAACAAAAGATTAGGTTGGAAAATATTGGCAATTTTCAGTTTTTCTTCTTCTATTTTCGCTTTTTCTTAAATTATCGATTTAAAATTGACAAATTTAAAATATGTTTCAATAAAATTTTAAATCCTCAAAACATTATAATTTATTGACAATAAATGTCGAAAATTTTTTTGAGGACAAAGGAATATCTTCAAAGTAACGAAAGAGAATCCCTTAGGCTTGGTTTCACATTTGTGTTACTTTTTTCGAACTCGTGATGAAAAAAGGTTTGTATTTTTGAAGGGTGGAGTAAATTGGAGCGGAGTATTGTAGAGTATTGTAAATGACCTGATTGTCGATTTTAGCTAAGGAAAGTCTATTTGATTATCACTAATAAACAAAACATATAAAACGTACACAGTGATATCAAAACATAGTAAAAATTGACATTTCAATATGAAAATATGAAGGGGCTTAAATCTCAAGGCTGTGAGATATCAAGATCTCGGTTTGGGTTAAGGATTTTGATATAGTTCTCGTCAAAAAACTTTTCTGAGGACATGGTTTTTAATTTTCGGCAGCGAAGTATATCAAACATAACTCTTTGTTAAAGTACAAGTATTTTTTATCTCTGTTGAGAAATTTATTACACAACTAACAACAAACACCAATACGTTGCCGGCAAATCATAACAGATCATAAATTAACATAATTTAGTGAAAAGATGATACAATCAGCAAACTACTCAAAACCTCTCCATTTAGCGTTTTGAGAAAATATTACAAAATCACAAATTCATATTTCTTCCAAAATTCCAAAAATATTGTAAAAATTAAATAAAATCAAACTTTTTTCAAAATTCTAAAAATATTCCAAAAATTATTACAAAATCAAAGATTAAACTTTTTTCAAAAATTCTGAAAATATTGCAAAAGTTATACAAAATCAAAAATTGAAACTTTTTTCAAAATTCCAAAAATATTCCAAAAATTAGAATAAAATCAAATATTTTAACTTTTTCTTAATTCTAATAATATTCCAAAAACTCCTAAAAATTCAAAAATTCAAACTTTTTTCAAAATTTTAAAAATATTGCAAAAATTATTACAAAATCAAAGATACAAACTTTTTTCAATTTTTTGACAACTTTAGAAATGTCAAAACATTAATTGCAGCGGCATTTTCGAGAAATGGATCACAACAACATTAATCAACCAATCCAGTGTTGGATTACTGTTATGGTAAATTTGTAAGACTGGCGAATATTTACATTATTATATTTTCAAAATTTTTATATATAGCAGCCGATGTTTTGATTTAAAAAAATAAATGGAAGAAGTATTTTACTTCGTTCTGAAAAACCTAAGTATTACATTCATGAGCTAAAAGTGAAATTCTCACTCCCACTTTTTTTGGCATTTCTTGACGTTTTAGGTCAACTGATTCTAAAAAACCAAAAAAAATTGTATGTCTGTCTGTCGTCCGTCCGGCCGCCCGACCGTCACAACCAACGAAATCTAGAAAACGGCTGAATGGATTTTAAAAATTTTGGTTTCTAAAAATAGGTACACTCAATGGTAAGAGCCGAAAGAACGATGTGTTCGATTACTGTACCCGAAGTGTGTCGAAAAATCGGTAAGTGTGTCAAAACAAGGATATATGTATTTTTGCTTAAAAATCGTTCATTTTAAGCGATAATGAGTAGGAACAAAAAATGCGGAGAAATCTTGATGGTCGGGATTGGTATGTGATACCAAAAACTAGATTATTGCATTATAAGTTTGTCAAAAAAATGTTGTCAAGTGTGCCAAAAGAAAGATTTTTATTTATTTTTTTACCTAATTTCTTGGAAAAAATTAAATTATTTATTTGTATGACCTGAAATTTTATTATTATTATAGACAATTATGGTCAAAGACCATTATGACCTGAAATTTTATTATTATTATAGACAATTATGGACAAGTTTGTCAAAAATCTAATGTCAAGTGTGTCAAAAAATAATTTAATTTATTTTTTTAGCCAATTTTTTGGGAAAAAAAATTCAGCTGTTTTTATGACGTAAATATAATTGAACATGGAAATTTTTGAATCTGTTACAGTTTTTGAAATAGTTTTGGAATTTTGAAAAACGTTTGCATTTTTGATTTTGTAATAATTTTTGCAATATTTTTAGAATTTCGGAAAAAGTTTTAATTTTTGATTTTGTTATAATTTTTGCAATATTTGTAGAATTTTGAAAAAACTAGAATTTTTGAATTTTACATATATTTTTAGAATTTTGAAAAAAGTTTCAATTTTTGATTTTGTAAAAATTCTATATCAAAATCCTTAACCCAGACTGAAGTCTTGAAGAATGGATTTCAAAATTTTTTTTTTGTAAAAATAGGTTTACTCAATGAAAAGAGCCGAAAGGTAAAATGTTTTCGATAACTGTACCGGAAGTGTGTTAATAAAATTGTCAAGTGTATCAAAACAAGGAAATTTGCATATTTTTTGCTTAAAAAATGTTCATTTTAACTGATTACGAATAGAAACATTAAATTTGAAAAAATCATGATGGTCGGGATTGGTGTGTGAGACCAAAACCTAGTCTATTGCATTATAGGCTTGTCAAAAAAATGTTGTCAAGTGTGTCAAAAGGAAGATTCATTTTTTACCCAGTTTTTTGGAAAAAATAAAATTAATTATTTGTATGACATGAAATTTTATTATTATTATAGAGAATTTTGGCATTATAAGTTTGTCAAAAAAATATTGTCAAGTGTGTGAAAAGACTGATTTTCATTTATTTTTTAGAAAATAATAAAATTAATTATTTGTATGATATCATGAAAATGATATTATTATTGAGAATTTTATTGCATTATAAGCTTGTCAAAAATATATTGTCAAGTGTCAAAAAGTGATTCATTTATTTTTTTAGCCAATTTTTTGGAAAAAAAAATTTAGCTGTTATATGACGTAAATGTGACATGGAAATTTTTGAATTTGTTATAGTTTTTGAAATATTTTTGGAATTTTGAAAAAAGTTTATATTATAGATTGTGTTATAAGTTTTGCAATATTTTTAGAATTTTGAAAGAAAATAGAATTTTTGAATTTGTGAATTTTTTATATAATATATACATATATTTTTAGAATTTTGAAAAAAGTTTCAATTTTTGATTTTGTAAGAATTTTTGGAATATTTTTAGAATTTTGAAAAATTTTATATTTTTGATTTTATTATAATTTTTGGACTTTTGAAAAAAGTTTCAATTTTTGATATTGCTATAATTTTTGCAATATTTTAAGAAGTTTGGAATAAGTTTGAATTTTTGAATTTTTAAGAGTTTTTGGAATATTATTAGGATTTAGAAAAAGTCTAAATATGTGATTTTATTAAATGTGATTTAATAAAATTTCGCTCTAGGGATGACACAGGGTGGCAGCAAAGTTTTAGGGGTTTGCGGAACATGAGTATCTTTGAATATCGATTGCTAACGATTGACTAAACCGATTTAAGTTATTTATAGCTCATTGGAAAGGTAATTGATAGGACTTATAAAAAAATTACTTAAAATTTTTAATGATTTTTTAAAAGTGTGTTAAACTTAAAAAAAAAATTCAAAGATGGCGCTGTTGGGGGTACCCTCACTTTTACCACTTTTTTTTTCCAGAAAAAAAAAATTTAATTAGTTCGTAATCTGAGGTATATACTTAATTTTTCGTTTTGAAAATAAAATTTTTACAAAATTTTCATTTCCGTTTCAATTTATTTTTTATTCGCCTTTATATATTAAAGTGTTACTTTATTACTATGATTTGCGGCTTTAAAGTATCACTTTTCAACTATTTATTTTGTCGTCATAGCTACGTCCAAAAAAGTAAAACGCATTTGTATTTGTTTAAATTCTATGAAAAATAAATTTTTTTATCAAAGCAACCCGCAAATTCAAAATTTCATTATCCAATTAAAATAGTTGTTATCATTTGTTGTCATAGAATTTGGAAAAAATAATAAATATTTTTTCAAAGGTTACTTGTTCCACATTTTTTTATTTTAAGATTTATGAAAATTTATAATTTTAATTTAGAATAAACAACTTTTCTTAAAATATTTTGCTTGCGGCGAATAAAAAATAGTATATGATGCACGGACGTAAGCTATTTTGGACTTAATGTGGGTGAAAATCTCGGCTAGCGCCTCGATTTGCAAACTCCACATCCGTCCAAAATCTTTAGCTTTACGTCCTAGCATCATAATGTACTATTTTAACCAATGCAGTGAATCGTCTATTTAACTCAACCCACCGGAATTCTTGTTTTTATAATAAGTTAATGACCATTTAACTATTTTAAGGATACAAATTAAGTATTTGAGGATGTGAATTCTTTTTACATAATTTAACTTTTCATCCATTTATACCTGTCCGAAATTAATTTTAAAGGCATGGAAAATTCAAGTACCGTACTTTGTTACCTGTTAATGATAATACCTGTCATAAAATGAGAGCGCAGTAATGAAAATAATAGTCTTTAGAGATATTTTGAGCGTATAACATCATTACTAAATTCAGTTGTCAATTTTGTTAAAAAAATATTTGTGTTGTGTTAACAAGGAAGCTTCAAAGTGTTTTAATAGTTAAAATAAGTTTTTTTAAAACATGATTAAATATCATTGTTTAAAACCATTTGGTATCGGTAGAAAGAGAAAGAAATTAAGTGTATTTTATAACTGGTAATTTTGAAATATGCTGTGTAAATAGATGATACAATTAGTGGTATTGAAGTTCAGTAGCTAACTTCCACTATAATTATTTCTCTGTCATAAACTAGCTTATATTCTAATTCTTTTTCTGTAAAATTATCATGCTATTTTCTTTAAATGAAATTCATAAGCTTCCTCTCAGAGATTCTTCAGAAGATATCAATACAAAACTCACATAAGCGATTATCATCAATTTTGTTATTAATTTATATTATTTTAGCAGAACTGCATCTAAATAGATTAATAAAAACTTAATTAGAATACATTTATTGAATTAATAGAGAATGTTGTAAATGTTTTGTAGTTGAAAACATTAATCAAAAAAGTAAGAGAATATAAAATAAGAGAAAACTTTTTACTAAAACAATAACTCTAAAAACTAATTTGTTTTTTAATACATTTTTAAACGATAAAAATCTCGCCTACTAAATATTGAAAAATTTTCAATTTAAAAGTTCGCCACAACACTCCCCCCTTAGTGCCATCGAAGATGGAACGATAAAAGAAAAGTAGCTAGTAAGAGGTGGAAAGAGGAGAAGGGAAGAGTTTTTTGATTGATCGAGTATTGTAGCGAAAAAGAGAATGTTTGAAGGTGTCCGACTTACATTGCTACCTTTTTCAGTTAGAACATTTATTTGCTCGTTGGGCATAAGAGCTAACCTATTCGAACAAAAATAACCTTGTTCTTTTTTTGACGTTTGAGCTTTGAAATATTTTCTTTTCTCAATTAGCGGGTTTGGAATCAACACTATTTTAATTGTTTTTGGTATATTAAATTAATAAGAATTTACAAAATAGTATCAAATAACCGGCGAGTACAAATTGTAAGTAGGTTTAAGATAATGTAACAAAAATGCTAACAACATTATTTTGTTACAGATAAATTTCAGCAGTCAAACCAAAAATTGAATGGTCGAGATAATAGTACATAATAAATTTATTTATATAAAATCAACAATAGCTATAACACATATGTCATCTCATTGCGATCAAATTTGTTATAAAATATACCGTAAATGCTTTTTTAGACGCAAACCAATAAACACTGTGGCGGCCCAATGCTAGCACAATGCGATCACGCTCACCATGGCATGTTGGTACTTGGACGTCCAAGTGCATCCGAATATTGAATAGTGCAAGCATAGCGTGACGGCAGATGTGGTGGCACAATGTACGCATTTGCTATTTGTTTTGTGGCCATTATTATACTATGCGAAATGTATAACGTTTTTTATTTTTTATGTTAGTATACATAGTAATAATAAAAAACGAAGTGAAACGAATTTTATTTAATGATGGTGATAATTAATAATAATAAATTCAAAGAATAAAAATGGAGAGTGAAAGAGTAGCATGACTTTTTTTAAATGGGTGGTGATTCAAAAAAAATAATGTATTTATTTAATATTTTTTGTTTGTCATTTCTCATGACGCTTTACTGATATTTAAATTTATTTTATATAATATTAAGAAAATTGTGGAAAATTGATATTATATTTCATTTTTAAGCCAAACATTTAAAGTTTTTGAATTCTGAATATTTTTTCATTTAAATTGTATCATTAAAAAGTGGCCAAAAAATGGACGCCTAAATAACAAATGCAATCAACCACATACATTTTTATTTTAAAACTTCGAAATACGTCCGCAATCTTCATTTATTGCAATGACGTTACCAAAAATCCCCACAAACTCTGTGGCGGCACAATGTTAGTACAATGTGGTCACGTGCGTCATGGCATATTCTCAGCTGGACGTCACAGTGCATCCGCACGTGGTTATCATAGTGCCGTCATTTTGTAACGAAACGGAGTGGAGAAAAAATGTACGCACAACGAGCGCAAAGATGCTGCATAAAGTGTTAGCACGCCATGGCAATTCCATAGGAAATAGAGCTGCAGTTGCGTTTCATATCTAATCTTGCTACTCTTTTATTTGTTACATTAGCTCCATTGCTACAAATTTGTGCTAGCTTCTTCATCATGTGATGCATTGTCTTGCTTAATGAATAATGATTAAATCCCAAGAGTTTTATGAACTTTTGTTTCTTGGAGGGAACAAGCAATAGCGTGCCAGGATCAATAAGAATATTCCATAAATTAGATTGAGACTTGAGTGAACGTTGTCTGAATAGAGTTCATCCGCCAACACCCCTTAGATATCACCTTGGCTAGTTAGATCTCATTGTTATAACCAGTGAAATGCAATATCTCACGTTAACTTGAATATTAGCAGGTAATAGCAGGTACTGGATTGGTTGTTACACCTGTCGATAAATAATAAAATATCGACAAAAACTGATCCAATCCCTTCCATCATATACAAGTACATAAACTTCAGTACAAATACAGTATACATTCTATATATAAAGAAGCTTCTATAAAATGGTGGTGCTCATTCCAACCCAAATATTTAGTCTATCTTCAAAGTGTGTCAAATACTGAATGCTACAATCACTTACGTCAAACAAAAACGATAACTTTTTAATTAAAGATAAAAAAATTACTCCTCCCAAAAACCATAACTACAATTTTTTGAATTTCAACTCCCAAACATTTTCCTTTATACTTGTGAGTCTAAAACTTTCCTCGTTCTTACTATTTAAACATCGTAAGCCAACAATATAAATTTTATAGATCAAAATATACAATATAGTCGAACAACAGAGAAGTCGATTGTAAAATTTATTTGTTTGCAAATTAATCTTACATTGTTTTGTTTGGTAGAACAAAAATGGGGTGGGTTTGTGGAATGTTATTTGTTTGTGAAATATTTGTTTTAAAATATTATATTGAAGTAGTTGTTTAATATTGATATTTAGTTATTATGAAAAGTATCTGATATCGTTTTAATCTACTTGATGTTTAATTTAATTATCATGGCTCATCTATCTTTGGTTTAAATAAATGAATTTTATTTCCTGCTAACATATTTAAACACATCAGTAAACCCTCAATGCATAAAATTGATAATAAAATTCCGATAAAAACTTTGCTTAATTGTAACATTGTTCGTCCTTAAATGTTATTCCATAGATAATTGTAATTTAAAATATCCTTTCTTTTTATTATTGCATTTCAAAATTAAATCTTATCATCCAGAGCACAGAAAGAAAAGTTAGAAAAAGAAAAGAAAAACTAACATCAATGGAACAATATTTCTATATGAGCATATTTTTAATTTTTTAAGGATATTATTTTAGGGTTATATTTTTATTAGGTTTTTTGTTTTTCAATAGTAACAGATTTAAAACTTTAAAGTTATAATTTGAAATAGAAATAATATTTTAATAGCTTATTTTTCATACATGTAGCTTGTGTCACTTCTTTCATAAATATGATAGAATAGTAGATTCTTGTATGAGCTTAGAATGAAGGCAATCCTTCACGAGGATGAAGTTTCCCGGAACGAGCGTAGCGAGTGGAGGGAATCATCTGAGTGGAGAATTGCCTTCATCGTAAGCGAATTCAAGATACTATTTTATCCACGACTACAAATATTTCAAATAAGTTCATTCAAGTTTTCCTATAAAAGTTTATATCGCCATATTGAAATAAATTTATGAAATGTAAAAAAAAACAAAACATGTTTGTTTATTTTATACGTATTGTTCTTGTTTTATCTTGTTTATATTACTATACCAACAAATCAAGTTTTTAATTTGTTAGGGGAATTTTGAATAAATAAAGAGGAATGAAATAAATAAAAAAGAATTTGGTATATAGAAAGGAATGAATACAATTACAATGAAAGATATACGCATGGAAAGTATATATTCTTTAGTAGTCGTGGATAAATAAATTTTCGTGATACCATGGTGCTAGGAAAGAATGAAAAATATTGTTAAAATTAACAGAATTAAAATTTCTTTAATGACAAAAAAGCAATATTTGTTGAATGTAATCGACACTTTCAACACTTAGAAAATTTGTACGAATTAGATCAAACATACACGAAAAAAAAAATTGTAGGTAAAATACAACAAACATTGATCTGTTGAATTTATTTAATTGCCAGTTTTAACACACATTTTCACATTATTTAGTTTAATTTAATTTCACTACAACTTGGTTCACATCGCTTCAGTTCATGCCACTTTATTCAGTATAATTTCGTTTCACTACTGCTGTTTTATAATTTCATTATCTAATGATCGCCCAAGCTTTTATTTGTGCTCAGTAACGATGACTTTTCCCGTGTTATCCGTTGATCTTGAGAGCAGCATTGGATGCTTTTCAATAACTTCAAAGATGTGTTGATCAAAGAGTACTACTTGTTCACAAAAACCGAACTGTCCAAATAAGAGTCCATTACACTTGAAGATCTTTATGAAGGGTATGAATCTCATTTGTTGTACTGGTTGTGTCTGTTGTTGAAACACGCCAGAAATTGGGAGAGGATTTCAGTATACTTTGAGCGGAAATGTCATCGTCTGGCTAGTTACATGTTTGTTGCAGCTGACATAACAGCAGAGCAGATTTTAATAATTTGCAGTTTGGTTTAGGTAGCTACGCTTGATACAAATATCACATTGTTATAATTATAATTCGTCATTTTGTGACGTTCGACATATTTGATTTATAACGTCACTTTACCTATTGTGTTTCACATATCAACCTTTTTCATTTGAGACTCATATCATAAGGGTTGTTGTGAAAATGATAAATAGCCATTTTGGAACATCCGCCATATTGGATTAAAAATGTTGACATTCCGATAATCGTACATTGTTACAAAAACCAAAGGTGTATGTCAAATTTCAGCCCAATAACTTCGAATAAAGAAGGTAAAATATAAATTGTAAAATTTCAGGACATACCAACAAGTGAAGTTAAATAAAAGCTTTTAAACAGACATAAATTTTCTCATAAAAATCTTCCGAAAGAGTTGGAGTTGTCATAGCTTGCATGTAACAAAAATTTCATACGTAAAATTTTCAAGTATGAATGAATTTGATCGGAAATTTTTATTCGAATCGAAAATATTACTACAGCTGTGTTCCAATATATGATTGAAATGTTTCGTTATATTTTCGATTCTCGAAAAAATGTTAAAACTTTTTTAATATCCGTCTTTATCATTTGTTTTGTGTTGATGTTGATGTTGATGTTGATAGAATATATAGTTTAAATGGCGAGTTCCGTTTTTAGGGTTCCGTTTTTTATACGGAACACTATTGGTGAAAGTAAAACGAGTTTTTCACATTATATCGATTATCTCGTAAACTATAAATGCTATGGACTTGAAATTTGAGGTGCATATAAAACTAATTTGTCCACATGAAATGACGGATACAAATAAAACTAAAGTGGTTTTTGTTTGGTTTACAGGGGTTCGATGTGAGACCTTTGAGAAAATACATTTTTTATAGATTTAAGTAGGGTATCATATGAAAGGGCTTTATTTCAGTATTCCTTAAAAGTTTATTTTAGAATTTTACACCTCACCATTTTTAGTATAATTTTGAAAAATGACGTTTTTTTCGTGTTTTCATACCTCGATTAGCTCCGAACCTAACTGATCGGAAATTTTCAAATGTACTTGGAATGATAGAAAAATTAGTACGTTTTTAATAAAAAATATACAAAAGTGTCATATTCTCATATTTCGATTTATTAAGGGGGTGGAAATGAGGAGGGGTAAAAACACTATTTAAAATTTGGTCAAGTGGGGTGTTATTTTTTTTAGAATTTTGCGATGCACAGTTTTTGAGTTATGGACAAAAAAGTGCCAAATGCAGACCGTTCCCTCCCCCCCTACGTTTCGACACTGATTGACAGAAAAATTTGAAAAAATTCACAGAGTTAGGAAATTTGGTAAATTTTGTATGAAAATTATAGCGTGGTCTCAAATAATTATATATCTGTGTGTTTAGGGGACGGAGGTAGAGAGACTAATTTAAAATTCGTTGAAATTTTTTTTAGAATTTTACGGTGCACAGTTTTTGAGCTATGGACAAAAAAGTGCGAAATTCAGACGGCCCCCCCCCCCTACGTTGCGACACTGATTGACAGAAACAAGTGTAAAGATTCACAGAGATAGGAAATTTAGTAGATTTTGTATGAAAATCATACCGAAGTCTCAAATAATTATATTTCTGTGTGTTTAGGGGACCGGGGTAAAGAGGGTAAAAAAAACCTTTGCGAGTGGGGTGTCATTTGAAAGAACACCTAATTTAAAAATCATTGCAACTTTTTTTAGAACTTTGCGATGCACAGTTTTTGAGTTATTGTCAAAAAAGTGCAAAATTCAGATCGTTTCGCTCCCTACGTTTCGACGATGATTGACAAAAAAATTTGAAAAAATTCATAAAGATAGGAAAATTTGTAAATTTTGAACGAAAATCATAGCGAAGTCTGAAATAACTATATTTTATGTGTTTAGGGGATGGGTGTGGGGAGAGTAAAAAAACCATTTATGACCCAAGCGAGTGGGGTGCCATATGAAGGAGCACTTAATTTAAGAAACATTACAATTTTTTTAGAACTTTGCGGTGCACAGTTTTTGTGTTATTGAAGAAAAATATTTTTAGTATGGACCCCCCTAACTTTCACTTGATTAATCAAATTTAAACCATTTTCTAGCTGGTGTAATTGAATCTTTCTTGAGTTACCATAAACATCTAGGAATGAGATTTAACCTAAAGTAACATTTTTTGAGTTATTTTTGATCAATGTAGATTTGATTGTAATTTACTATTGACATTTACGATTAAACTTTTATTTTTTAATGCGTCTATGGCCTGGAAATATAAAGACATTACAACACAATTTTTTGTCAATAACTTTTGATTTTATATTGTGTTCTTTTACATTCACGGAACCCTTGACGAGCCAATTTTATTCGCACTTGTCTGACTTTTCTTATGAATGGATAGCGGCTTTGTTGTTAAATGTTTATTTAAAAAAGCCTAATAATGATATATTAAAAAAGCAAAACGTATAACATATTATAATTTACAACAAAACGCCAAATTCAAATTACCGATAACCAACAAAGAGTGGAAATTTTTCCCGACAGAAATGATCGAAAAATACGTTCCTTGCAACAGAATAAAGTTTTGAAGATTAATCAAGGGGGAACAAGTGCTAATCATTGCAAATCAGGACCAGTTAATCATTATTCCAATTCAGGACCAACTTTAAAATTTGGACCAAATGCAAAAAAGGATTCTTCAGGTGACGGTGGCAAAACATCAGTTACCTGTTTTAATTGTGGAGAACAAGGTCACGGTCCGGGCCAATGGAAGAAAGCGAAGCGAGACGAAGGTTTCTGTTATTCATGTGGACACTTTATTCAAAACTGCCCAAAGAAGATTCAAGATTGACAATCCATTGAGGATCAGGAAAACAACATTTATTAATAATTGTAAATTTGAAATAAATATAAATATTTTTTGTCTATCGCCCCATATCTATGATTGAAATATCTGTATTTCCTGGAGGGATTATTGGAAATGAGTAAAAATTACGTCGGAGTAAATTCAAGTCCTAGTCTTGGGTTTTCAAATTCGTATTTTCAAATACGTATTACTGTAGTGCTATAATTCTACCTCTAATGGATCAAAAGTCAAAACACACAAAAAGTTAGGTGCACCAGCTCAACATTAATTTTGGTACACGAATACTGTTGCACATTAATCTTCCTATATCGTCTCATCTTCAATGATACTAGGAGGGAAGTCTTGTGGTGAACATTCAAATTAAAACTTTTTTCAACTTTAAATTTGGCATGCGTTGTTTTTTTGTTGAAATTAATAAAAAACAAATTATTTTCGTTTTATAGAAAAAGTAGAAAAACTACAAGAAAAATTAATAAGAAAGATTGCCACTGCTTATCATCGACTATGTACAATATTTCAAATGTTGACCATATGAGATTCTACTTAAAACGCCAATTTATTTGGTTTATTTACATAACACTACACATTTGACTAAAATTTGATTTAGTTTTACTAACCTCCATTAAATTATTTTAATTGGAATTACAAATTTGAACTAAACATATAAAGTGTATTTAAATGAATTGTTATATAAAAAAATATGATTTCAAAAATAATATTTGTAATTTTTAAACTTTCAGTTTTTTTTATCTTCAATAACCGTTTGTTGTAAATTAGGTTGAGTTTAACCGGTTATTGAACATACACAACGGTTATTGAACACAATGTTAATATGGCTATGCACGTTTTTTTAAAAAATAATCAAAACTGCAAATTTTGATTTTTCATATTTTCTCTTAACTACGGATCGATTATGGGGTTATAATCAAGACATATTACTACAAGATTGACGTTAATTTCTTTAAAAAGTATTGCGATGCTGATGCATAGGCTGACTTCACCACAGCTCTGGAAGCATATTGTTCTGGATATATAATGAGCTAATATCCATCAAATACTTTAATTAAGTATGTTCACGAACTGTCCCCTAATTACCAAAAATCCAAGCTAACATCAAGAAAATTTCATGAACCAACTATATACAAAATGAGATTGCAAATAAAAAAAACATTCCGGACCGGATTAAGAGAAAATATGAATAAAACAGACGATCAGTTGTATTGAGTGTATTGATTCACGTAGAAGAAAGTTGTTTAGAAAAATGAGCTTTTACGGGTTAAACAGCTTCGTAACAATCATTAAGAAGCATTAAAACATCTCAGCTGAACCTTTTTAGAAACATGGTCGTACAAAAGTCTTAACTTGTAAATATTTGGATACAAAGACACCGTATTCACGTGTAGTGATAAGACAGAATCTTAAGTGATAGTGTGGAAAATTTGAACGACTGGTTTTCTTTTTTAGCTTGTGGAACCTCTCAAGGTTCTGAACAGTGCTACAAGTGCTTACAACACTAAAATTTTACCATTCTTTATTTTCAGAGCTGGTAATTACAGGTTGCATCACGATTCAAATTGTGCGAATAGAGCAAATTGTGTAGCTAACATTAAAATTTACTTTATAGTTTACATGTGTCTATGATGGTAACTTAAAAAATAATTTCTGAAATCAGAAATGTATTAGACATAAAGGACAATCGTGATTAAATTTAATAACAGAAATGAAAGAATTCATAAAACAATAAACGAAGATGATCCATTCACAGTCATGTAAGAATACCCAAGTTTCTTTTCCTTTAACCTTAAAATGAAAAAATATATTGTCTTTGATTTTCTTTTTGAGGTTATAATATTTATGAACGAAATAGAATGTTGAATTTTTTTCCTAACGATAGTGTTTGGGTTTTCGTTTCTTTTGCCTTTTTTTATTTTAGTTTCAGAAGATAAAAAAAATTTTTAGTCTTATATCTATTCAAATGACGTATAGTAGAATTTTTTTGCCAGCGAACACAAAATTTGTTTGTTATGCGCATATTGTTTGCACATGCGCATGCACATGCGCATATTGTTTGCACATTCAGTGTCTCGATTAAAATATTAAAAAAAACTATTGGGGTCCCATTGAAATGGACAAAAAACACACATAAAATTTATAAATTACTATTGAAATTCAACCAATTATAATAGAAACCCAAAAACTAGTAGAAATATTAATGATTTTGTAGGAAATATAACAAAATTTTGATAATTAAAAATAATTATAATAAAAATAACGACGCCTATGGAAACAAATATCACAACAAACAAATGGTACGAACTAGAAGTAGAAATTTAACTAATATAATTGTTTTGAAAACAAATTTATCCCAAAATAAATAATACATCTCTGTTTTACTTTTTGTTTTATCTTTTTTCTCTTGCTGCGTCGTAGCTGTCAGAAATTCGCTGGCAAAAAAATTCTACTATAGCTTTACGATAAAAATTGTCCTCAAATCTATTTTGTTCAAATAGTTTGAATTCTTTATTTATTATACAAATATTTCAATTGAAGGTGAATTGTCATACTCCAATTATTCTGTTAAATTTTTTTTATTTTCGTCTAATCAAACCGTCACAATTTATCGAATAAAATCGAAAAATAAATTTTTAAATTAAATAACGAAATTAGGAAAGAAATAGACAAATATAACAAAACGGTCCAGATTTTTGAAAACCTTTCTAAATTTTTACATCTTTCTTGTTATTTGGATACTGCTATATATGTAAAACAACAAAAAAGAATGGAAGAAAAGCAAAAATAAATATAAATTGCTTTGTTGTACATGTTTCAACAATCAATAAATGCAAATGATTTCGTCAAAAAACGAAAAGTAAAAAGGTTAACTTACATAAATAGAAACACGGAAATATACATTTACTCCATTTATTTGATGACATCGGTTCTACAGAAATTGAATTCAACAAATGACCTCATCTTTTATCCACTCTAATTTATATTAATTCAATTTTCTTAATTTCCCCTAAATATGCTGTTTTGTTAATGTTAATTCCTTTTTCCTGAAATGGACGAAAGGAAATGTTCAGAAAACAAAAAAAACAAAAAAGGATTGTTCAAGGTTTTATGTTCATTTTATTCCTATAACCATAGATATGCCAAAAGCAAACATTTTCGTTTTTGCTTTTGTGTGAATGTTTTTAGTAAGGGATAGTTTTTCTTAATTAGATAACTTAGTTTTTTTGTTTTGTAATGAGGGGGCGGAAATCATTAAAGAAAATCTATTTTGAGATACATTTGAATAGGTTATTTATAAATGTTGAATTTTTTTTTTGTCCTATCAACTTTAACAGTAGGTAGCATTTGTTGTAGTCGTAAATAAAAGAAAAGAAATTAATTAGACTACGGAAAACAAATGTTGGTTTGAAAGTTTATTTGAATTGAAGTATGTAAGCTTTCAAGAAAAAACAGTTGTGTTGAAAGAAATAAAACAAATTGAGCACACTTTCGAATATTTGGTGAATAGGACAATTGTTAAAGTTGGTATAAGTACAAGCGATTTTTAAATTGCTTTCATATCTTTTCTAAATATTTCTAACCAGTAAAATTGAATAAAAAATTGAAAACCTCTAACAATACAAAAACCCAAAAGCTCATATAATTCTTCTTCTAATATTTAAGCCTCTCATATATTGATAACCAAAACGAATTCATACAAGTTCTATTAAATTTTTTCCAATATTTGTATCAAGATTTCATCTCAGAAGAAAATTTGAAGCCATAAAAATGATCGGTAGAAAAGTAGAGTAACTTTTTCCTATGAGAAATGATATATATGGACAATATGAATTTTATGTGACTTTTATTTAATGTCAAACTGTTATAAGCTCTCTCTGACATTTTGAAATAATTTCAATTACATTTTATAGATAAGGGTTAGATAAAGGTAAGTTATATAAAAAAGATTATTGTAGCAAAATAACTTGGCAATTTTATGTTTGGTTAATGAAATGAAATCTAAAATTTTACAAGTTAATGTTTCAAAATTTGACAAAGAGTTCAGACCTTTGAAACTATAATTGTCTTTAAATGTCAAATGATGCTTATGCCTAATTGGCTTAGACAAGATGCAATCGTAATTACTTTCAGGTAATATTTGATTAATACTTAGTTGATGAACGGTAGTTGCTTAGCGCTTCACAGAACATGCTATTGTTTGCTCGTCTTCATATACATTTTTATCTGTGCGTTCATAATCGAGGAAGACATTGCGTTGCATGCATAAAGCATATGCCACTAACTGAACTATTGGCAAACCAACTTTAGTTTTGTTCGCGCAAATTTTCTACAACATTTGCAATTAAATCATTAATTTCTTTAATCCTATCATGAAATATTGGTCTGCATAATGTTTTATATACGAAAGACTAACTGTTCTGATGTTCTGATAAAATCATGGTTTTGTAGCTAAATTTAAATTTAACCATGTCATAAACCATTTGATTTAGTCGTTTTTATCTTAGAGTTTACAATGAATCCAAGAAGCAAAGCATTAAGCATCAAGTATCAAACATCAAGCATCAAGCATCAAGCGTCAAGCGTCAAGCGTCAAGCGTCAAGCATCAAGCATCAAACATCAAGCATCAAGCATCAAGCATCAAGCATCAAGCATCAAGCATCAAGCATAAAGCATAAAGCACCAATCATCAAGCATCAAACATCAAGCACCAAGCATAGAGACATCAAACATCAAGCTTCAAGCATCAAGCTTCAAGCTTCAAGCTTCAAGTTTCAAGCATCAAGCATCAAGGATCAAGCATGAATCATCAGCTTCAAGAATTTCAAGCAGATTGTCGATATTCTGCAGTGAGTGCGTGTAGTATTTAATAATCTGATATTGGCTGTGGCCCATTTCTCGATGAAATTGAAATTGAATCTGCAAATCGACTAAAAAATTCCAATTTACTCTGCTACCCTACTTGAGTAAATTTTGACAGATTGTGTTGAAATTCAAATGAAATTTGTTTTTCAATAATTATTTTTTCGTAATTTAATTTTTGTGGAAGAAAATAAAGCAAAACAAAAACTAATATTTCAGCGAGAAACGTCAAAATTTCAATTTCATCGGCATTTTTGAGAAATGGGCCACGGCCATTGTTTCTTTTCGAGTTCAAATCCATCTTTATAGGTTGGCAGGCTTTAATGACATATGTTTTGGAAGGTGACAGTTGTCATTATTGATAAATTTTAGTATTTAAGAGAGAAAAGTTTAGTCTCTCCCTGTGGTTAAATATAATTGTGTTAAAAAAATAAAATTTTAATTAAAAGTAAAGTTTGTGATTAATGATGGAAATTCTTTTCTTTTTAACTTGTTTTCAACTTGTTATAGTGTTTTTGGTGTCTTCTCGAAGTCCGCAGTGTCAAGCAAGGGGTCATATATTATAAATTCATTAATTTTGTCTTACGCCTTTCTAGAAAAAGAGGATTTTTGCAGATACACTTTGTTGGAGCCCGTTTTTTCTCGACATATTCCTCAAGATATGCTGTGTCGACTATCGACCATAATACCACGTGTATATGTTTCTTTAGGCAAAAAGTTGTTTTATATATCGTCGTTCATCATTTATATGCCTTTTAAGGCAAAGAATTACTATCGACATTTCATCATTTATATACCTTTTTAGGCAAAGAATTATTATCGATATCGCATCGTTCATCATTTATATGCCTCTTTAGGCAAGAATTATTACAGTTATATCATCGTTCATCGTTTGTATGCCTGTTTAGGCAAGAATTATTACATTTATATCATCGTTCACCATTTATATGCCTCTTTTGGCAAGAATTATTACATTTATACCATTGTTCATCGCTTATATGCCTTGTTAGGCAAGAATTATTACAGTTATACCATCGCTCATTGTTTATATGCTTCTTTAGGCAGGAATTATTATATTAATTATCATGTTCATCGTGTATATGCCTTGTTAGGTAAAGAGTTACTATTAATATACCATTGTTCATCATTTATATTATATCATCATTCATCATTTGTATGCCTCTGTAGGCAAGATTTAATTTAATATTTATATCACCGTATCAACGGACTTTACTCTTCGAGTGGCTATTAGAATACAAAAAAATTAAAGTTGTTGCATTTCTGGGTTTCTTCAAACAACATTCGAAAAACAAAAAAAATTCTACCAGAGGCGCGCCAACAAGCATTAAGCATTAACCATCAAGCATCAAGTATCAATCATTAAGAATCAAGACTCAGGCATCCTTCATCAAGCCTCTTGTAGGCTTGATGCTTGATGCTTAATGCTTGAAGCTTGCAGCTTGAGGCTTGATACTTGAGGAATGATGCTTGATGCATGCTTGAGGCTTGATGCTTGATGCTTGATGTTTGATGCTTTATGCTTGAAACTTGATGCTTGATGCTTTATGCTTGATGCTTGATGTTTGATGCTAGGAGGCTTGATGCTTTAAGCTTGATGCTTGAAGCTTGATGCTTGATGTTTGATACTTGATGATTGAAGGCATGATGCTGAATGCTTGATGCTTGAAGCTTGAAGCTTTATGATGGATGCTTGATGATTGATGATTGATCCTTGAAGCTTGAAGCTTGATGCTTGATGCTTGAAGGCTTGATGCTTGAAGCTTGATTCTTGATGCTTGATGCTTGCTGCTTGATGCTTGATGGTTGATGATTGATGCTTAATGCTTGGCGCTTGATGCCTGATGCTTGAAGGCTTAATGCTTGATGCTTGATTCTTGATGCTTAAAGCTTGAAGCTGATGCTTGATGCTTGAAGCTTGTGTTTGAGGCTTGATGCTTGACCCTTGATAATTGATGTTTGATGCATAATGCTTGATAGTTGATGCTTGATGCTTGGTGCTTGATGCTTTGTGCTTGATGTTGTTGCTTGATGATTAAAACTTGAAGGCTTGATGCTTGAAGCCTTGATGCTTAAAGCTTGAAGTTTGATGCTTGATTATTGATGCTTGAAGGTTGCTGGTTTATGCTTGATGTTTGATGTTTTATGATTGATGCTTGTTACTTTATTCTTGATGCTTGAATCTTGCTGATGCTTGAGGCTTGTTGTTTGATGATTGATGCATGATACTTTATGCTTGATATTGGATGCTTAATGCTTGATTCTTGATGCTTGATGTTCGCAGCTAGTATCTTGCATCAAGCATCAATCATCCAGCATGAAGTATCAAGCACGAAGCATCAAGCAACAAGCAACAAGCTTGATGCTTGATGCTTGAAAACTTGATGCTAAATGCTGGATGGTTGATACTTGATGCTTGGTGCTTGATGTTTGATGCTATAAGCTTTATGCTTGATGCTTGATGCTTGAAGCTTGATGCTTCGTGCTTTATTCTTGATGCTTTATTAGTGTTGCTTCAAGCAACAAGTACCACTATTAAAGTATCAAACATCAAGCGTCATGCATCATGCATCAATCATCAAACATCAAGCATCAATCACCAAGCATTAAGCATCAAGTATTCAGAAGAAGTTGGACTGAAATGAGCAAAGAATAAAGAATCTGACGACCCCAAAAGAGAGAAAAACCAAGACGATAACTACCACCACATCAAATATAATTATTACATTTACAATGTTACATTCACTCCATTATTTATGCTCTATCCAAACCTCCACAATTCACCTCTGTTCAGCTGGCCCCCCCCACCATCCAAAAATAAAAACAAAATTAGCTCAGAATTAGGAGCTATTTAGGAGCTTTCAGAAAACGCAAGAATACAATTTTGAGCTCAACCCCCTAAGCAGAAATCTTCATTTGAAAGTGGGGGGGGCTGAGTGAACGTTCACTCAGCCCCCCCACACCTCAAAATTGAACCCTAGAGGATCGTAAATAGGCTCAGAATTAGGAGCTATTTAGGAGCTCTTAAGACTGTATACTTTTGATTTTAGAGCTCCACCCCTAATTTTTAAAACAACCCCAAAACAGGTTTGGCCCCCCCACCATGCAAAAATCAAAAAAATTATATCTCAGAATTAGGAGCTATTTAGGAGCTTTCAAAAAACGCAAGAATAAAATTTTGAGCTCAACCCCCTAAGCAGAAATCTTCATTTGAAAATGGGGGGGCTGAGTGAACGTTCACTCAGCCCCCCCACACCTTAAAAATAGCCGTAGGGGATCGTAAATAGGCTCAGAATTAGGAGCTATTTAGGAGCTTTTAAGGCTGTATACTTTTGATTTTAGAGCTCCACCCCTATTCTTAAAACTACCCCAAAACTAGTTTGAAATCGGAGATGACACATAAAAATAACATTAAATTAAAAATTTCTTTACTACATGTAATTCTTGAATTAAAAAAAACGTAAAAACAAGCAACTGTTTATTTATCAGTTGCAACCCTTTAGAAGAAAAACCACCCCTTGGGTCAAAAACGCATAAGGGAAGTATGTTAAACATACTCGACACAAAAATATTTAAGGGTGCGGATAAAGTTCCGACTTAGGAGCTTACTGAACATGTCATTTTTCATTTCTGATTTTCTACCCTTCAGAAAAGGCACCCCTTGTATCATACACGCATAAGGGAACTATGTTAAAGCATAGAGATACGGATCTTTTTATGTAGGTAAATGATTTTTCGATTTAGGAGCTTACTAAATATGTCACTCTATATTTCTGATTACAACCCTTTAAAAAAAGCCACCCCTTGTACCATACACGCATAAGGGAACTATGTTAAAGCATAGAGATACTGATCGTGTTAAGTAGGTAAATCATTTTTTGATTTAGGAGTTTACTATATATGTAACTCTATATTTCTGATTGCAACCCTTTAGGAAAAGCCACCCGTTGTACCATACACGCATAAGGATGCTATGTTAAAGCATAGAGATTCGGATAGTTTTATTTAGGAAAATAATTTTTTGATTTAGGACCTTACTAAATATGTCATTCTATATTTATGATTGCAACCCTTTATAAAAACCCACCCCTTGTACCATACACGCATAAGGGAACTATGTTAAAGCATAGAGATACTGATCGTGTTATGGAGGTTAATCATTTTTTGATTTAGGACCTTACTAAATATATCACTTTATATTTATGATTGCAACCCTTCAAAAAAGCCACCCCTTGTACCATACACGCGTAAGCGAACTATGTTGAAGTGTAGAGGTACGGATCGTTTTATGTAGGCAAATGATTTTTCGATTTAGGAGCTTAATGAATATGTCACTCTATATTTCTGATTGCAACCCTTTAGAAAGTGCCACCCCACTTATCATATACGCGTAAGAGAACTATTTTGTGGCATAGAGGTACGGATCGTTTTATGTAGGTAAATGATTTTTCGATTTAGGAGCCTCCTAAATAAGTTTATTTACGTTTCTGATTGCGACCTATTAGAAAAAGCCACCCCCTTGTACGATACACTCATAAGGAAACAATGTTAAAGCATAGAGAAACTGTTCGTGTTATATAGGTTAATCATTTTTTGATTTCGGAGCTTACTAAATATGTCACTCTATATTTCTGATTGCAACCCTTTAGAAAAAGCCACCCCCTTGTACCATACAAGGATAAGGGAATTATGTTAAAACATAGAGATACTGATCGTGTTATGTAAGTAAATGATTTTTCGATGTAGGAGCTTACTAAATATATCACTCTATATTTCTGATTGCGACCCTTAAGAAAAAGCCACCCCTAGTACCATTCATGCGTAGGGGAAATATGGTCAAGCAAAGAGATACGGATCGTTTTTTGTAGGTCAATCATTTTTTAGATTTAGGAGCTTACTAAATATGTCACTCTATATTTTTGAATGCAACCCATAAGCAAAAGTCACCCCTTGTACCATACACGCGTAAGGGAACTTTGTTAAAGCGTAGAGATGCGGATCGTGTTATGTAAGTAAATGATTTTTCGATTTAGGAGCTTATTAAATATTTCACTCTATATTTTTGATTGCAACCCTTTAGAAAAAGCCACCCCTTGTACCACACACGCGGTAGAGAACTATGTTGAAGCGTAGAGGTACAAATCGTTTTATGTATGTAAATGATTTTTCGATTTAGGAGCTTACTAAATATGTCACTCTATATTTCTGGTTTGCAACCGTTTAGAAAAAGCCACCCCTTGTACCACACACGCATACGAGAACTATGTTAAAGCATAGAGATATGGATCGTTTTATGTAGGTTAATCATTTTTCGATTTAGGAGCTTATTAAATCTGTCACTCTTTATTTCTGGTTTGCAACGCTTTAGAAAAAGTGCCACCCCTTGTACCATACACGCATAAGGAGGCTATGTTAGAGCATAGAGATACTAATCGTTTCATGAAGGTAAGTGATTTTTCGATTTAGGAGCTAACTAAATATGTCAATCTCTATTTCTGATTGCAACCCTTTAGAAAAAGTCACTTCTTGTACGACACACGCATAAAGATGATATGTTAGAACATAGAGACAATGATCGTTTCATGTAGGTAAGTGATTTTTCGATTAAGGAGCTTACTAAACATGTCAATCTATATTTCTGATTGCAACCCTTTAGAAAAAGTCACCTCTTGTACCATACCCGCATAAGGGAGCTATTTTAAAGCATAGCGATACGCATCGTTTTACGTAGGGAAATCATTTTTTGATTTAGGAGCTTACTAAATATGTAACTCTATATTTCTGATTGCAACCCTTTAAAAAAAGCCACCCCTTGTACCATAAACGCATAAGGATGCTATGTTAAAAAATAGAGATGCTGATCGTGTTATGTTGGTAAATCATTTTTTGATTTAGGAGCTTACTAAATATGTAACTCTATATTTCTGATTGCAACCCTTTAGAAAAAGCCACCCCTTGTATCATATCCGCGTAAGAGAACTATTTAAGAGCATAAAGCTACGGAAGTTTACGAAGCTCCTAAATCGAAAAATCAGTCACCTACATAAAACTATGCGTATCTCTGTGGTTTTACATAGTTCCCTTATACGTGTTTAGTACAAGAGGGGGCTTTTTCTAAAGCATTGCAATCAGAAATATAGAGTGACATATTTAGTAAGCTCCTAAATCGAAAAATCTTTTACTTACATAAAACGATCCGTATTTCTATGCTTTAACATAGTTCCATTATGCGTGTATGGTACAAGGGGTGGCTTGTTCTAAAGGGTAGCAAATCAGAAATATAGAGTGACATATTTAGTAAGCTCCTAAATCGGAAAATCATTTACCTACATAAAACGATCCGTATCTCCTTTTACTACATAACACGATCAGTATCTCTATGATTTAACATAGTTCCCTTATGCGTGTATGGTACAAAGGGGTGTTTTTTTCAAAATGGCTTGCAATCAAAAATAAAGAGTGACATATTTAGTAAGGTCCTAAATCAAAAAATTATTTTCCTACATAAAACGATCAGTATCTCTATGTTTTAACATAGCTCCCTTATGCGTGAATCGTACAAGGGGTGCTTTTTCTAAAGGGTTGCAATCGGAAATAAAGAGTGACATATTTAGATAGCTTCTAAATCGAATAATAATTTACCTACATAAAACTATCCGTACCTCTATGCCTTAACATAGTTCCCATAAGCGTGTATCCTACAAGGATTGGCATTTTCTAAAGAGTTGCAATCAGAAATATAGAGTGACATATTTAGTAAGCTCCTAAATCGAAAAATCATTTACCTTGATAAAACGATCCGTACCTCTGTGCTTTAAGATAGTTCCCTTACGCGTGTTTAGTACAAGGGGTGGCTTTTTCTAAAGGGTTGCAATCAGAAAATATCAAAACTTCGGTCTGGGTTAAGGATTTTGATATTGTTTTCGGCAAAAAACTTTTCTGAGGACATGGTTTTTAGTTTTGGGCAGCGATATGTATCAAACATAACTTTTTGTTTAAGGACCATTTATTTTTATCTCTGTTTAGATATGTATTACAAAACTAACACGAAACATCAATACGTTGTCTATTATAAAATTATAACAGATCATAAATTAACATAATTTAGTGAAAAAATTATACAATCAGCAAACTACTCAAAACCCCTCCATTTAGCGTTTCGAGAAAATATTTCAAAATCACAAATTCATATTCCTTTCAAAATTCCAAAAATATTGTAAAAATTAAATAAAATCAAAAATTCAAAATTTTTTCAAACAAAATTCTAAAAATATTTCAAAAATTATTACAAAATCAGAGATCAAAACTTTTTTCAAAATTCTAAAAATATTGCATAAATTATAACAAAATCAAAAATTGTAACTTTTTCCAAAATTATATAAATTATAATAAAATCAAAAATTTAAAATTTTTCAAAATGCTAAAAATATTCCTAAAATTCTTACAAAATCAAAAATTGAAACTTTTTTCAGAATTCTAAAAATAAAATTCAAAAATCCTATTTTTTTTCCAAAATTCTAAAACTATTGCAAAAATTATAACAATATCAAAAATTGAAACTTTTTCCAAAATTATAATAATATCAAAAATTTAAAATTTTTCAAAACTCTAAAAATATTCCAAATATTTTTACAAAATCAAAAATTGAAACTTTTTTCAAAATTCTAAAAATATATATAAAATTCAAAAATTCTATTTTTATTCAAAATTCTAAAAATAATCCAAAAATTCTTACAAAATCAGAAATTAAAACTTTTTCCAAAATTCTAAAAATATTCCAAAAATTAGAATAAAATCAAATATTTAAACTTTTTCTAATTTCTAATAATATTCCAAAAATTCTTAAAAATTCTTAAAAATTCAAACTTTTTCCAAAATTCTAAAAATATTTCAAAGATTATAACAATACCAAAAATTGACACTTTTTCCAAAGTCATAATATAATCAAAAATTTTAAATTTTTTAAAATTCTAAAAACATTCCAAAAATTCTTACAAAATCAAAAATTGAAACTTTTATCAAAATTCTAAAGATATATATATATATATATATATATATATATATATATATATATATATATATATATATATATATATATATATATATATATATATATATATATATATATATATATGTTGATTTTGTATTCTTATTCACCCTTATGTATTTGTTGATAGTAAAGTTTATTGTCGAAGGTGCCAAATAAAATTCATTCTTTAATTTACTGTAATTTTGGAAACTGGCTATATTTCATGCTGTAAATTACATGATTTGGTTATAGTTTGTATTCTTAAATTACATTAATTTTGTTATAATTTGTATCATTAATTAGTTAAATTTAGTTATTTCTTTAGTTTGATGTTAGCTAGATCATCGACGTTTCGACAACGTTAGTTGTCTTTATCAAGATGAGATGAAAAAATGTTTGTTAATTGTATCATGGATCTGCTGGTGGTTGTTATACCTCTTAAAACAACCGACAATAAATATATATATATATATATATATATATATATATATATATATATATATATATATATATATATATATATATATATATATATATATATATATATATATATATATATATATATATATATATATATATATATATATATATATATATATATATATATATATATAATTCAAAAATTCTATTTTTTTTTCAAAATTCCAAAAATATTCCAAAAATTCTTACAAAATCAGAAATTAAAACTTTTTCCAAAATTCTAAAAATATTACAAAAATTATTACAAAATCAAAAATACAAACTTTTTTCAAAATTCCAAAAATATTTTAAAAACTATAACAAATTCAAAAATTTCCATGTCCAATTTCATTTTCAATTACATTAACGTCAAAAAACAGCTACATTTTTTTTACAAAAAAATTGGCTAAAAAATAAATGAAACCGTTTTTTGACACACTTGACATTATGTTTTTGACAAACTTATAATGCCATAATTCTCTATAATAATAATAAAATTTCATGTCATACAAATTATTAATTTTGTTTGTTTTCCAAGAAATTGGGTAAAAAAGTAAATAAAAATCTTACTTTTGACACACTTGACAACATTTTTTTGACCAACTTATAATGCAATAATCTAGATTTTAGTCTCACATACTAATCCCGACCATCAAGATTTCTCCAAATTCAATGTTCCTACTCGTAATCACTTAAAATGAAGTTTTTTAAGCAAAAAATATGCAAATTTCCTTATTTTGACACACTTGACGATTTTTTCGACACACTTGCGGTACAGTTATCGAACACATCGTCGTTTCGGCTCTTCCCATTGAGTAAACCAATTTTTAGAGTAGAAGATTTTTCAAATCCGTCCAGCGGTTTTCTAGATTTCGTAGGTTGTGACGGCCGGCCGGCCAGCAGACAGACATAAATTTTTTTTTTGCTTTTTCAGAATCAGTAGGTCCTAAAACGTCGAGAAATGCCAAAAACTGGGGGTGAGAATTTCATTTTTAGCTCATGAATACAATGCTTAGGTCTTTCAGACCAAAGAGTGACATAGAGTGACATATTTAGTGACATATTTAGTAAGCTCCTAAATCGAAAAATCATTTACCTACATTAAACGATCCGTATCTCTATGGTTTAACAAAGCTCCATTATGCGTGTATGGTACAAGGAGTGGCTTTTTCTAAAGGGTTGCAATCAGATATATAGAGTGCCCTATCTAGTAAGCTCTTAAATCAAAAAATGATCTACCTACATGAAACGATCAGTATCTCTATGCTTTAACATAGTTCCCTTACGCGTTTGTAGAACAAGGGGTGGCTTTTTCTAAAGGGTTGCAATCAGAAGTGCCATATTTAATAAGCTTATAAATGAAAAAATGATTTACCTACATAAAACGATCGGTATCTCTATGCTTTAACATAGTTCGCTTAAGCGTTTATCGTACAAGGGAGTGGCTTTTTCTAAAGGGTCGCAATCAGAAACGTAAAAAGACTTATTTAGGAAGCTCCTAAATCGAAAAATCAATTACCTACATAACAAGATCAGTATCTCTATGCTTTAACATAGTTCCCTTATGCGTGTATGGTACAAGGGGTGGCTTTTTCAAGAGGGCTGCAATCAGAAATATAGAGTGACATATTTAGTAAACTCTTAAATCGAAAAATCATTTTCCTACGTAAAACGATCCGTATCTCTATGGTTTAACATAGTTCCCTTATGCGTGTATCGTACAAGGGGTGGCTTTTTCTAAAGGGTTGCAATCAGAAATATAGAGTGACATATTTAGTAAGCTCCAAAATCAAAAAATGATTTACTTACATAAAACGATCAGTACCTCTATGCTTTAACATAGTCCCCTTATCCGTGTATGGTACATGGGGTGGCTTTTTCTAATGGGTTGCATTCAAAAAATGTAGAGTGACATATGACAAGCTCCTAAATCAAAAAATTATTTTCCTAAATAAAACGATCCGCATCTCTACGCCTTAACATAGCTCCCTTATGCGTGTATCGTGCAAGGGGGTGGCTTTTCTAAAAGGTTGCAATCAGAAACGTAGAAAGACTTGTATAGAAAGTTCCTAAATCGAAAAATCACTTACCTACATAAAACGATCAGTATCTCTATTCTTTAACTTAGCTTTCTTATGCGTGTATCGTCCAAGGGGTGGCTTTTTCGAAAGGGTTGCAATCAAAAATATAGAGTGACATATTTAGTAAGCAACTAAATCAAAAAATTATTTCTCTAAATAAAGCGATCCGTATCTTTACGCTCTAACATAGCTTCCTTATGTGTGCACGGTACAAAGGGGGCGGCTTTTTCAAAAGGGTTGTAATCAGAAATATAGAGTGACATACTTAGTAAGCTCCTAATTCAAAAAATTATTTTCCTACATAAAAAGATCCGTATCTCTATGCTTTAACATAGTTCCCTTATGCGTGTATGATACAAGGGGTGGCACTTTCTGAAGGGTAGAAAATCAGATATATAAAATGACACATTTAGTAGGCTCCTAAATCGGAACTTTATCCGCACCCTTAAATATTTTTGTGTCGAGTATGTTTAACATAGTTCCCTTAAGCGTTTTTGACCCAAGGGGTGGTTTTTTTTCTAAAGGGTTGCAACTGAGAAATAAACAGTTGCTTGTTTTAAATTTTTTTTTAATTCAAGAATTACATGTAGTAAAGAAATTTTTAATTTAATGTTATTTTTTATATGTCGTCTCCCTTTGCAAACTAGTTTTGGGGTGGTTTTAGGAATAGGGTTCCAGCTCTAAAATCAAAAGGATACAGCCTTAAGAGTTCTTAAATAGCTCCTGACTCTGAGCCTACTAACGATCCTCTAGGGCTATTTTTAAGGTGTGGGGGGGCTGAGTGAACGTCCACTCAGCCCCCCATTTTCATATGAAGATTTTTGCTTAGGGGGTTGAGCTCAAAATTTTATTCTTACGTTTTTTGAATGCTCCTTAATATCTCCTAATTCTGAGCTAATTTTTTTTTTATTTTTGCGTGGTTGGGGGGTCAGCTGAACAGAGGTTTCTGAATGCAACCCTTTAGAAAAAGCCACACCTTGTACCATAAACGCATGAGGAAGCTATGTTAAAGCATAGAGATACGGATCGTTTTATTTAGGAAAATAATTTTGTGATTTAGGAGCTTACTAAATATGTCACTCTATATTTTTGATTGCAACCCTTTAGAAAAAGCTACCCCATATACCATACACGCGTAAGGGAACTTTGTTAAAGCGTAGAGATGCGGATCGTTATATATAAGTAAATGGTTTTTCGATTTAGGAGCTTACTAAATATGTCACTCTATATTTCTGATTGCAATGCTTTAGAAAAAGCCCCCTCTTGTACTAAACACGTATAAGGGAACTATGTAAAACCATAGAGATACGCATCGTTTTATGTAGGTGACTGATTTTTCGATTTAGGAGCTTCCTAAACCTCCGTAGATTTATGCTCTTAAATAGTTCTCTTACGCGGATATGATACAAGGGGTGGCTTTTTCTGAAGGGTTGCAATCAGAAATATAGAGTTACATATTTAGTAAGCTCCTAAATCAAAAAATGATTTATCTACGTAAAACGATGCGTATCGCTATGCTTTAAAATAGCTCCCTTATGCGGGTATGGTACAAGAGATGACTTTTTCTAAAGGGTTGCAATCAGAAATATAGATTGACATGTTTAGTAAGCTCCTTAATCGAAAAATCACTTACCTACATGAAACGATCATTGTCTCTATGTTCTAACATATCTTCTTTATGCGTGTGTCGTACAAGAAGTGACTTTTTCTAAGGGTTGCAATCAGAAATAAAGATTGACATATTTAGTTAGCTCCTAAATCGAAAAATCACTTACCTTTATGAAACGATCAGTATCTCTATGCTCTAACATAGCCTCCTTATGCGTGTATGGTACAAGGGGTGGCACTTTTTCTAAAGCGTTGCAAACCAGAAGTAAAGAGTGACAGATTTAGTAAGCTCCTAAATCGAAAAATGATTAACCTACATAAAACGATCCATATCTCTATGCTTTAACATAGTTCTCGTATGCGTGTATGGTACAAGGGGTGGCTTTTTCTAAACGGTTGCAAACCAGAAATATAGATTGACATATTTAGTAAGCTCCTAAATCGAAAAATCATTTACATACATAAAACGATTTGTACCTCTACGCTTCAACATAGTTCTCTACCGCGTGTATGGTACAAGGGGTGGCTTTTTCTAAAGGGTTGCAATCAAAAATATATAGTGAAATATTTAGTAAGCTTCTAAATCGAAAAATCATTTACTTATATAACACGATCCGCATCTCTACGCTTTAACAAAGTTCCCTTACGCGTGTATGGTACAAGCGGTGACTTTTGCTTATGGGTTGCAATCAAAAATATAGAGTGACATATTTACCCAAGTAACAAATTTTGTTTACAAATTTATTACAGTACATTTACTCTGTAATCGTAAAGTTACAGTGGTAACTGTACCGTAAACGTTCAGTAAGTGTTTCGTATACATTTTGGGGAATAATTTTGGCTTTTGCTGAACGTTTACGGATATCAATTTGCGTAAGAATTATGTATGGTTACAAACACGTACGTAGTGTTACAGAAAGTAAAATGTATGCGATTTTTATCACTACGGATTACTTACAAAAAAGTTACAATCTCATACTTTAATACAAAGTTTCGGATGATTTTTGTAAACAAAAAATATAAATAAATATACAAATACAATAATATATTTTAAGTTTATAAAATGCAAATATTATATTTTGGCATAACTAATTTTGTACAGTTGGATGTCAAAATTTACAAACGAATAATAACATTTCGATTAAATTTTGGAAATACTTTTAAATTAATAATGCGCCATAAAAATAATAAATTATTAAATATAATTTTAAAAAAAATTTTATATGTCAATTTATTTTAGAGAGATAAAATTATATAAAATTTGTTTTATTATTTTCATAAATTTAAGTTTTTCTAAAATACTTATAACATAAGTTATGAAACCCAATAAAGTTTCATTAAATGTATTTTGTTATTTTTTTTAAATACAGTCAAATATTAATTTTGCATAAAAATGGCTGAGTTTTCAATTGTAAGCTTTCAAATACAAGTTAACCCTATGTAGATATACAGAGAGTGCACAGAATATATACATTTACATTTTATTTACATTTACACTTCCATATTTAAAATGTTAACATGTTAACGTAATGTAAACGCTATGTGTTTGATCTGTAAACATAATCATACAATTACAACTTCCAATTCAAAGAGTTTACATGTATAAATTATGTAAACGTTTAGTATTAGCCTCGTTGTTGTGCATTTACATTTACACCTTCCTTTTACAAATATTTACTTGTATATGTTTTGTAAAAGCTTTGTATAAATCCTTTTACAACTTTTGACATTTGTGAAATAAACAAAAGTGACATTTATTTTTTATTTGGTACAAGCAATCCTCATAAGTGCATGAGATATATGTCCAATTTTTTTTTAAATAAACGGGGGGTGGGAGACTATGTACATTTAAACTTACACAATTATTTACATTTACATATGTCAATAAATTAGTAAATGTAATCCTGGCATTGCGATTCGGCCAGATCTAAATATAATAAGTTTAAATGTATCTTGTAATTATCTTATGAAATTTTGCCTCAAAGTGTTCTAAGCTTTGGACCACAATAAAATGCAAATGGTCTCCGAGTTCCGAATGATCGGTTATACATAAAATCGACCAAAATTCTCTTTGCTATTAAAAATGGGAAAGCCGTCAATGTTAAAGGTAACTGAAATATGAATTAGGTGATCCAAATTCGAAAACTTTAACCAACGTATTAGCTCATAATACCAAAGCTTTCCACTACCCGTTCAAATAATATTTATATTTTGAAGTGTTTGCAATAATTTTTGGGGATCCTTTGGTTAGAAATTAAATCCACGAAACTTTAAAATCACAAGAAACTCTTAAATTAATTAAGACTTAAGATTCGATTAACTAATGCCCAATATATTGAGTTGTCTATCACTGAAAGCTGGCTATAAATTTCTTTATCATCGCACGATGGAAACAGACATCTTTTATTAAACAAAAAATTTTGACTTAAGAAAACTGTATAAATTATCTGACAGTATAAATACATTCCTAATGTAAATGTCCCGTAAATATACGGCAAGTATATAAGTTCTCAATAAAATAATGTTTTGTAATTAATCTGTAAATGTAAAAATACATTTACAAGGCCAACGTTTAGTATATTTACAATGTAGCTATAAGCTCTCGTAGACTTTACACAATGTAGTCATTTTGTAGAAGTAATAATACAGTTACATAGTACATAATCAGAAACACCCAGAGAAAAGCATAATCACTTATTATACATATCATAGGAATACTCGTATAGGAATGACATAAAATTAATAATAATATCAATTATTCCTCAAAATCATTTTATATGACAGAAATGATCATTTTATTCCTAATATTGTATTTAACTTACATTACAATGGTTGTTACATGCGTAAGGAAAAATTCTTTATAGTACATAAATCATGATTTTCATTAATAACTTACTATTCAGAAAACAAAGACAATTGAAATAGAAATATAACGTTAATTCGCAAATAAAGATTAAATTATTCTTAATATACATAATTTATCCCTAATATTACCTGATTGTACTGTTATGATTACAAACATGTTTTGACTTGTAGAACAAACCAATAGAAATTTTCTACATAGAATATTTAATATCCGTAAAACATTTGTGTGAAGTGGTCTTGTGATTAATTAGTGCTAAATTTTAAAATAAATTTGATTGAACGATTATATATATATATACATATATATAAATTAAGGATTTTTTTAATAAAAATTCTTTGAACGAGAAAATTGAGGTAAGATTTTTGTGTTGCTAAATTAGAACAATTAATTTATAGAAAAAAGGAAACATGTGTTGTTTTATATAGTTCTGAGAAATGTGATAGTTTACAAATCGAAAATGTGCTATTGGATGTACATAAAGTTTATAAATTTAATCAGTGTTAAATTAATCGTTGTTATTCATAGTTTTAGAATTAAAATGGACGATCACAACAATGAAAAGGCACTCACTGAGCCTACAACAGATTATAGTGAAGTTGAGGTGGTAATAATTGATTGTGATCTGACAAAACTAATGAAAGAATGGTTAATGGAACCGATTCTGCCAAAATTACTAGGTAACATTACAAGTGAATCTATGTATTAAGTTTTTAAATTGTAATACTTTTTGTTCAAGAGTTTAATATTACTGTATTGAGTCTGATGTATCTTACGGAAAAAGACATCAGTGATATTTTTAAATCAGATTTAGGGAATCGAGCCATATTTCGTGCACGTCTAAAGGAATGGAAACAAAAACATGTAGGAGTAGAGTTTTATAAATATTTTCATATGTCCGAATGATTTTTATATTATATTTTAATAGAGTATTGAAGACGATATAAATAATCCTAAACGTGATACGAGTCAACCACATGCGAACACAGAAAGTTGCTCATCCGGAACATCTTGCTCATCCGGGACTTTAACTAATAAATTTAGTTTTGTAAATAGATTAAAGGTTTATGAATTATGTCTCAATTTCTTAAATATTTAAATTTTACAACTAGGACCTGAATGAATTTCTGCATAAACCAAATGGTGCAAGAGTAAAACTGTTGTATGATTCGAACACACCAATTGGGTTCACTTCTGCAACTAGAGATTTGTTTAGTACTTTTGTTGTCAGAGAGTTTGTCGACAATAACCAAGCAATGACGCTAGATGTGTTTCACAAAGTAACTCAACAAATAAAACTTTTATTTCCAGAAGAAAATGGTGTAAGTCGAAAAATAATGCATATATAAGCACTAAGGGTAAAATAGGAATTTCAATATAATTAAAAACACATTTCTGCAAATGTGGTTTGACAATCATTTATTTAAACTAACGTAATTAATTTAAAAATATTCATTAAAAATTAAGCTCTAAACTATTTTTCGTCTATTTTTTCATACGTGCTTTAATTGAAATTACAATTTTTACAACTTTAGGAGTACTATTTTAAAGAAGTAGACAATCCAACCGGAAAACTTTATAATAAATATAGAGTTCTCTCCAAAAATTTAACAAAAGCTGGATACTTCAGCGACCATAAGCGACGAAGAAGTTCAAATAGCAGTACATTTTCAGGTATAATATTTTTTATACGTATCTTTATATGGTTCCCCATTAACAAAATATTTGTTTAAAGAATCCGAAAGCACTATTGTTGAAAATAATAACATAAGTTTTTCTGATATCGACAATAAAAATTGGTTAAAATTACACTGTACTCCATGGGAGGTCGTTGAGATAAAATGGAAAGAGACCTCTCATCTTAGAAAAGCTGATTTTAGAAATTTGAAAACTATTGACGCGTTCATTACTGAATGGACTTTATACACAAATGCAAATGGATTTAGATTGGTAAGCATAATAAGTTAATCTAATTTTTATAATAAATTATAAATTTTCTCGTTTAATTTACAGATTGAAATTGACTTTCAGGAGCAGTTTCCTAACCAAACGCAAAATTTATTTGGCTCGTGGCAACAATTTATTTTAAAAATAAAAACAATTTTTCCTAAAAAACTCAAACACAAAGCAACTTTAGAAATATTTAAACATCTTTCAAATACCGAAGGTATACGTTTATACTCTAATATATATTTAAGTGAACTATTATTAATTCTATAATGTAATTTTTACAGATCTACATAATTTACAAATTTGCAAATTAATGCATTACATATTAAAACCTGCCGGTAAAGTTAAATTAGATAACAAAAAGTTTTGGAAAATATCAATAAGTGACTCAATCCAGTCTTTTGTTGTTGAAGCAACAGATTCGTCTGATATCAAAATCAAAATCAATCAAATGAAAGAGTTTTGTGTAAAAAGAAATCTTCAGCTGCAACCATTTCTTATTTATTTAAATTTGCCATCACCTGAATTTTGTGTAACGTATGAGGGGGTATTTTATAGTGCACCAAACTTTTTAGCTGCTTTAGATATCTGTTTCAAAATTTTTTTACCTTTAATTTAAAATATCCAAAGCAATCGGAAAAGTTTTGGTTATTTATACAAAAACATTTTTACAATATTACAACGAAATTTGATAATTTAACGCCTGATATTATAGACATAATGTTCGACTTAGAAAATTAAGAATTTATTTAGCTCTGAATAACTATTTTTAATCATATCTTTATATCCGTAATTTTTGTGCAAAGTTCTAAAGATAAGTTAACATAGTCCTTTTAAATCCCTTGCAGTTAAAAATGTTTATCTGTTTTAAATGTTGTAACTCATTTTGTGAAATAGATCTCTTAATTTTTCATTTGGCTCATGTTCACTATCTAAAACCAACGGATGTTTTACGTTGTTCGCAGAATAATTGTAATCAATTGTTTGCAAACAGAAGCACTTTTAAAAGACATCTCATAAATTTACACCAATCTCAATTAAGTCAAAGTCCCCAACCCTTATCGCAAGAATTTGGGCCAAAATCGGAAAATTACTGCATTGCCTCAAATACTAATTTAATGCAAACTACTATACCAGAACCTCAAAAAAATGTAAACCTCCCTTTTGTTGATAATTTAGAATTCAAAAATAAATTGCAACATCAAGCCTTGCTTTTTGTATTAGAATTGTACTCTAAAACCAATATGACAACTGTGCTCATAGACAAAACCATAAAAGGTTTTAATAACTGTATTTTACAAGTGGTAATTGATTTTCTAACAAATATTTTGAATTGTTCTACAAATATTAAGTTTGATATATCTGAAGCTTTAAATATCATACCAAGCACTTTTGAGAAAGTAAAATCTGAATTTTTATTAATTAAAGAGTTAAAAAGTAAAATGCAGTTTGAACTTCCACAAAAATATAAAATCCATATGGAAATAAATCAAGCTTTAGAACATGGCCAACCGCGCTTAAAAAATCTTATTTATGATTGTGTTTTGCAACCTATATAGACTAAGAGCCCGCGACGGCCAGACCTTCGTTATTTTATAAAAGCTGAAAGTTTCTCTGCGCATACCCCCCACTCAGGTAGGAACAATTAATGACATATGAAGTTTGGATCATAGTGGCTTTGGCAGGGAGCAGGTTCCAAAGGGGCCTCCAAAGTTTCGTGAAAGTATAAAAGCTAATTTTTTTATATTTCACTCGGGATAGTATTAGAAGTCACGTCACCCAATGCCAGACACTTACTATCGTGGAAACCCCCTGCCAGACACCCTTAAACTTTAATGTTTAAGGGCGTCTGGCAGGGGGTTTCCACGATAGTAAGTGTCTGGCATTGGGTGACGTGACTTCTAATACTATCCCGAATAATATATAAAAAAATTACCTTTTATACTTTCACGAAACTTTGGAGGCCCCTTTGGAACCTGCTCCCTGCCAAAGCCACTATGATCCAAACTTCATATGTCACTTATCGTTCCTACCTGAGTAGGGGGTATGCACAGAGAAACTTTCAGCTGTCGCGGGCTCTCAGTCTAATAGTTTATCAAATAAAACTTTTTTTTGAATTCTCAAATATATTTCAAAATACTGTAGACAATACAAACCGTTTATGTAGCTCAAATATGGATAAACTAGAAAATTTCGCTCAAGGTAAATTATGGAAGCATAAGTTAAAAATGTTTTCGCCAAATCAATTCGTCATACCTTATATTTTATATTACGATGATTTCGAAACAGGAAACAGTTTAGGTTCCCACGCAGGCTCTCAATCAATTGCAGGATTTTATTTTTTTTTTCCAACTTTGCCTTCCCAAAGTTTAAAATTAAATAACATATTCGTAGCGCTTTTAATGAAAAAAAAATTTGGACCTAATCAATCTTTAAGCTATCTAGTTGACTGTTTGAAACTAATCGAAACCCAGGGAATCGATTTAATTATATCAAATAAAACAAAAAACGTCAAATTCATTCTAGGTCTTATCATAGGAGATAACCTTGCATTAAACTTGTTAATGGGGTATAGTTCTTCCTTTTCTCATAATTTTTATTGTAGACATTGTAAAGAATCAAAATCTAAGATGGAACTATCAATTGTTGAAAATATGGATAATTTGCGAAACAAGGACAACTACAAATTAGATCTAGAAAAAAAAGACTTTAAATCTACGGGAGTAAAGTTTAATTCTATATTTAATGATCTTAAGTATTTTGATGTTACTGAGAATTTTTACTGTGATATAATGCATGATGTATTTGAGGGAATAATTAAATTTGGTCTCGCTCAAGCTTTAAACATTTTTATATTTGAAAAAAAATATTTCGATTTAGAAATATTAAACAATATTATTCAAAACTTCGGTTATGGTGAAATTGAAGTGCAAAACAGACCAAACTTTATTAAAGAAGATCATGTAAAAAATTTTAATTTGCATATGTCGGCTAGAGAGAGTTATTGTTTTCTACGTTATTTTCCAGCTTTTGTAGGTCGCTTTGTTCCAAGGAACGATTTATGCTGGAAATACGTTCTCATATTATATGAACTAGTTGAATTTCTTCTGAAAGATTCTTATAGCGAAGTGGAACTTCTATATCTACGGGACTTAATAAAAAAACACCATACACGTTAATAATTTTGTTTTAAATCCAACCTTAAACCAAAACACCATTTTATATGCCATTATCCACGGTTGATCGAAAGTTCTGGTCCCTTAAAACTTTTAAGCTGTATGAGGCTTGAAAGTAAAAACAAATTTATTAAGGAATATTCTAAAGTTTGCAATTCTCGGGTTAATCTCCCCTTTTCACTTAGTAAAAAATGTAGTTATTCATTTGCTTACAATGTAATGAAAAATAATATAATTGATCCTGATATTGAAATAATTCAACGATTAAAAGATTTTGACCCAAGTAAAATTAATTATCATGATCTAAAATTGGAGCAAAACCTTAAAATTACTTCTATCGTTTCTGTTACTGTTTTGATTTATAAAGGAACTTTGTTTAAAAAAAACTATTATGTTTATGAAGATAATAAATTATATTTAATTGTTGAAATGTTATATGATGAATCCGCTTTGTTTTTAATTTTAAACGAAATTGCTATAGTTGATTTTGAACCGCATTTAAAAATTTATAAAACAGGCGAATCAAAAAATGAAATATTACTAAAAAAATATTAAGGATTTAAACTCAAAAAAACCTTTTGAAATTCATATGCTTTATAATAAAGAACAGTTTTTTCTACCTAGAGTTCTTTAATTTTAATTTTTATTTATATTACAAACTTTATGTTAAACTTAAATCTTTTAATTTAATATTTTGAACAATATTTAAATTAATTGTCATAAATTCATTATGAATTAATATGAATTAAATTATAAAAAATAACTTGTTAATAAATTTATGTTACCAGCGAACTACAGTTTTTTATTTATTCGCTTCATTAGCATAATGTAATCTCTAATCACTATTTCAAAGAGCAAAAACTACTTAATAAGGGATATTGTATGCCACCTATCTTTCATGGATATCATGATTTCAGTTCATGAAAACTTCGCTAAAAAGGAATGTTTTATGTAATCCGTTCATAAATTTATTATTCCTAATAATCATACTTTGTATTAAATCATGCGGCTTTATGCATAGTATATCTTTAGCTTTTTTAAGGATTTATACTTTATTCGGAATAATGAGTGTTTATCAAAATAGGAATAAAACATGCATTAATTGTATAAACTGTTCCAATGCTAGGAAGGGTTGAATTTCACACATAATGTTTGTATGGATTATACGCTAACGGAATAATAGATGAATTGATTTCTCTGGGTGAACGTTACATTCGAAGCTATAAGTTTACTACTACACTGTAGCTTTACTGTGTACAATCAGAAACAATATTTTGTAGATGTATAAATACCGCAACCTATTTTGAGTACAGTATGTGTTCCGTAAATAAAACAAAATAGTTTGTGACTATAATATATACAAAATGTTACTTGGGTAATAAGCTCCTAAATCTAAAAAATGATTGACCTACAAAAAACGATCCGTATCTCATTGCTTGACCATATTTCCCCTACGCATGTATGGTACAAAGGGGTGGCTTTTTCTAAAGGGTCGCAATCAGAAATATAGAGTGATATATTTAGTAAGCTCCTACATCGAAAAATCATTTACTTACATAACACGATCAGTATCTCTATGCTTTAACATAATTTTCTTATCCTTGTATGGTACAAGGGGGTGGCTTTTTCTAAAGGGTTGCAATCAGAAATATAGAGTGACATATTTAGTAAGCTCCTAAATCAAAAAATGATTAACCTACATAACACGATCAGTATCTCTATGCTTTAATATAGTTTCCTTATGAGTGTATCGTACAAGGGGGTGGCTTTTTCTAATAGGTCGCAATCAGAAACGTAAATAAACTTATTTAGGAAGCTCCTAAATCGAAAAATCATTTACCTACATAAAACGATCCGTACCTCAATGCCACAAAATAGTTCTCTTACGCGTATATGATAAGAGGGGTGGCACTTTCTAAAGGGTTGCAATCAGAAATATAGAGTGACATATTCATTAAGCTCCTAAATCGAAAAATCATTTGCCTACATAAAACGATCCGTACCTCTACACTTCAACATAGTTCGCTTACGCGTGTATGGTACAAGGGGTGGCTTTTTTAAAGGGTTGCAATCATAAATATAAAGTGATATATTTAGTAAGGTCCTAAATCAAAAAATGATTAACCTCCATAACACGATCAGTATCTCTTTGCTTTAACATAGTTCCCTTATGCGTGTATGGTACAAGGGGTGGGTTTTTATAAAGGGTTGCAATCATAAATATAGAATGACATATTTAGTAAGGTCCTAAATCAAAAAATTATTTTCCTAAATAAAACTATCCGAATCTCTATGCTTTAACATAGCATCCTTATGCGTGTATGGTACAAGGGGTGTCTTTTCCTAAAGGGTTGCAATCAGAAATATAGAGTTACATATATAGTAAACTCCTAAATCAAAAAATGATTTACCTACTTAACACGATCAGTATCTCTATGCTTTAACATAGTTCCCTTATGCGTGTATGGTACAAGGGGTGGCTTTTTTTAAAGGGTTGTAATCAGAAATATAGAGTGACATATTTAGTAAGCTCCTAAATCGAAAAATCATTTACCTACATAAAAAGATCCGTATCTCTATGCTTTAACATAGTTCCCTTATGCGTGTATGGTACAAGGGGTGCCTTTTCTGAAGGGTAGAAAATCAGAAATGTAAAATGGCATGTTCAGTAAGCTCCTAAGTCGGAACTTTATCCGCACCCTTAAATATTTTTGTGTCGAGTATGTTTAACATACTTCCCTTATGCGTTTTTGACCCAAGGGGTGGTTTTTCTTCTAAAGGGTTGCAATTGATAAATAAACAGTTGCTTGTTTTTACGTTTTTTTTAATTCAAGAATTACATGTAGTAAAGAAATTTTTAATTTAATGTTATTTTTATGTGTCATCTCCGATTTCAAACTAGTTTTGGGGTAGTTTTAAGAATAGGGGTGGAGCTCGAAATTTTATTCTTGCGTTTTTTGAAAGCTCCTAAATAGCTCCTAATTCTGAGATATAATTTTTTTGATTTTTGCATGGTGGGGGGCCAAACCTGTTTTGGGGTTGTTTTAAGAATTAGGTGTGGAGCTCTAAAATCAAAAGTATACAGCCTTAAGAGCTCCGAAATAGCTCCTAATTCTGAGCCTATTTACGATCCCCTACGGCTATTTTTAATGTGTGGGGGGGCTGAGTGAACGTTCACTCAGCCCCCCCATTTTCAAATGAAGATTTCTGCTTAGGGGGTTGAGCTCAAAATTTTATTCTTGCGTTTTTTGAAAGCTCCTAAATAGCTCCTAATTCTGAGATATAATTTTTTTGATTTTTGCATGGTGGGGGGGCCAAACCTGTTTTGGGGTTGTTTTAAGAATTAGGGGTGGAGCTCTAAAATCAAAAGTATACAGCCTTAAGAGCTCCTAAATAGCTCCTAATTCTGAGCCTATTTACGATCCTCTAGGTTTATTTTTAAGGTGTGGGGGGGCTGAGTGAACGTTCACTCAGCCCCCCCCACTTTCAAATGAAAATTTCTGCTTAGGGGGTTGAGCTCAAAATTTTATTCTTGCGTTTTCTGAAAGCTCCTAAATAGCTCCTAATTCTGAGCTAATTTTGTTTTTATTTTTGCGTGGTGGGGGGGCCAGCTGAACAGAGGTCCACAATTCTTGATATTAGCCAACCATAGTGACTTTAATCTTAGTATATGATAGAAATAAATCTTTCACCAGAAGCGTTGCACCTAACCAAATGATTTGTAGAATAGTAGCAATATGATGATTTAAAACAGTCGTTGCGCCAAATGTACAGGCAATTGCTGCACATTAACAATAACACAACAATACAAATCAATTTTTGTGCCAAAGTTACAGGTGATTGTTGAATAATAATAGTAATATAGATCAAATGTTGCACCAAAAACACAGGCGATTGTGGAATAATAGTAACAATATAAATTAATCATTATGCCAAAGGTACCAGTGTAATTTCAAAATTACGTAACCCGTCAACATTGCAATTTATCATAACTTCGTTTAAAGCAATATTTTTTCGTCTATGAGGAAAGAGGTTTGTTTGTTTGTGCAAAATAAAATATTTCTTTTATTTAGCTTTTCTTGTATTTCTTCATAAACATTACTGTCTTTTACGGTTTTTTCTTAAATCAATTTTTTTTCCTATAATTCAATTATTATCTACTCTTCATTCAATGGCCAAATATTTATTTATATTGTAATGGATAGTCTGGCATAATGTCAGAACGCAGTGTATTGCAGTCGCAGTTTCCTTAGTTGTTGTTCCTTATATTGGTCTGTACCACTTGTAATAGATTCTCATCCCTTCGTCATCAATGGTCATATTTCATGTAGTTTCCTTAGCCCATGGTTGCCTTATATTTCTCAAAATCTACTAAATCTGCAATAGCCGGACAAACGTATGGGAGAAAGAAAATTACACTAATTACCTTGAATTATTTATTCATTAATATAACACAGTATTGGTTGGTTTGAATTAGTTAATAATTTTCCTTAATCATCCTCTGTATAATCACAAAAAATTAATCAGAATTTAATCTTGCAACGCACTAAAATTGACGCGCGTTATACTTCCATTCGATTGTTCTCGCCTTACTACTTGAGTTTGAACTTTTTTTTGTTTCAAAACACAAACCGTAATGAAATAGCGAAATTCTCAAAACCTCACAACAGCTACGTGTATTTTGTTTCCAATCGTCAACATACAACGAATTACTATTTCTGCCTTGTTAAACATTTGATTTGTCTTTGTATGAGTGTTTTGCTTTAAACAATCCTTCCGTGATTGATCTGAACTTCACTGTATTGATATTGCAGAATGTAGTTATTAAATGTCTAAACATCATAACATTGATCGAATCTGTATTTGATTCATTTTGAATTCAATTATACGTGTTATGAATGTGTCGGAAATATTGGGGATCCCAACCTTATTTTGGTACAATATTATCAAGTAGCAAACGGTTTTGTGAACTATAATAAGTTCCCAATAATTTGAAAATCTGATGTAAATTAATTATCTCTCATCTAAATACTTTATTCGAGTTATTGCGAGATTGAAAATTTGACTATATAATGAGCACGGTAACTTATTCTCTCTCTTGTGCAACTGATCTCTTCTCATGAATGACAAAATTATTGGAAAAATTTTGCATTCATGCATTTTTTCTTAATATTAAGGTAGAATTAAGTAGTCCAAATTTTATTTAAATTAAATTTAATATTAACTTATTTCAATTAGTTCAAATTTTTTTAAATGTTATGTCCAATTAGTTCAATTTAGTAAAAATTTATATGTGAGTGTTGTGCAAAAAAAAAAAAAAAAAATCAGAAAGAAAAATAAAATAAATCATATATTGTTCTGTTTCGTTAACGGAAAAATAAAACAAAAAAAAAATATTTCTATCTGTCTGTGTCGTTTAAAACAAAGAAAATTCAAAACAAAAAAAATAATTATGTTTATGTTACAAATCTTAAAACAAAAATTTTAAATGACCCTGTAGTCTTTTCAACGCTTAGTTCTATTACATTTTTATTCGGGCGTTTGACGTCTCTTTGGATTTGGTGGAGATTGTCAATTTGCATGTTTTGTTTCGGGATATAAAAAGTTATCAAATGTTCCAAAGTTAAATTCGGTGTTAGTTCTTTGTTTTTTTTATGTGGGTACGTAGTCCTGCAATTATTTAGATAAAATTGTTAGATCGGTCGAATTAAAACAAGAAATATAGTGCTACGTGTGAATAAATGGTTGACTTCAGTAGTCTCCGCCATAAGTGGAATTTAAACCACAAGAAAATATATTTTTATGTTTGTGCCGGTGTCCTTGTCATGACCGTCTGTTTTTTTTGGTAATTTTGCTAAATTATAATTGTGTTTATTGTGATTTCACAAAGAAAGAAGCAAAACCACTCTCAGTTTATTACATTTTGTGTTTGGTTAGTGGAACATTTGTTATTCCATTCGACGCTATTAGTTCATTGGATCTTGTTGTTTATTTTGTTTGACGTCTACAACAAGTTTGGTGTTCGAACTGAATTTTGTTACATGGATGCTTGTTATTAACCATTTGCTGTTACTGGTTAATTTATTTTCTGGGATTAATTGTGTGAGAGGATCCGGAAGTTTGTACCAGCCAATACACCGAGGACAGAGTCAGGTCAGATCAATTATCGCATCACCATCGTAAAAGGGTATGAATTAATTTATTTCATTTTGTAATACCATCAAAACAAATAAATGTTATGGTCGTAAAAATGGCGATCGATAATTAATACGATTCGGCCGTATATAGACCGGATAATTATATTGTGCAAACCATATTACAAATATAATTATAATGCAAAAGCAAAACAAATTACATATTAATCCGGCAATTGTTGAACGGAAGAATTATTGAAGTGAAATTAATTTTTTTTTGGTTAGCAGAACCCGCGATACGCAAAAGAAAAATGGCGAACTAAATGAATTGGTTTTATTTTGCTTTCGGTCGTGGTGTTAATCATTGGACATGATACAACTTTCCCGTAAAATAATTTTTTTTTATGGAATATAAATAATAACGCTAAATAAAATTCCGGTGCATGCTAAGCTAATCAAGTGTAACTGGTATTAGTTTCTCGAGTGATTTATATGTTGGTGACTGACGGTGTGATCCAAAATTATCGATCTCAAAAGATCTCGCTTCGTTCAACCTGTGATACTAATCTTAAGTGAAAACAAAAAAAAAATAGAACAAAAATCTCAAACTTAAATTAACCCAATAAACTGTGATATTATTACTAAGTTATAAATAGAAAAAAAAAAGGAAATCTCAAACTTAAATTAACCCAATAAACTGTGATATTATTACTAAGTTATAAAAAAAAAATAAAAAAGAAATCTCAAACTTGAATTAACCAAGATCCGTTGTGATACTAGCGTTATGTTACAAATAGAAAAAAATCTGAAAATTTCAATTAGACAAATAAGCTGTTTGTCGGTATAAATTAATTGAGTAATACAAACATCCGTGCCTGTTATATTGTTATCGTAGCTAAATTTATAGAACTATTTTATAATAATTCGGTAATAATTAGACTAATTAGAAAAATTTGTACGAGATTCTTACTGTGTTTGTCCGTTAAAATATTACTTTATGTCAATCATTCCTTGTTGGAAAATAACAAACAAAAAAAAAATTATATATAATAAATGTGTACGAACAGTAGCCTTTAAGCTGATTATATAGTTTGTCTGTTATAATAAAATCACCTAAATTGGAATATCGTTGTTTTTACACAGTTATTTTTTTTCAAATAAAATCAAACGGAAATTACGTTAATAAATCGCAACAAATATACTATGCTCATCAGTTTCATTTCTTGCAACGTAGTTTTGTGCAGTGTGGCTATCATCCGTTTCAATTGTGACAGCAAAATTTTTTTTTGGTATTTACAAATTGGCGCCTCGCAGTTTCAACGCATGCGCCCGTAGCTGCAATTGGTTCACCATTTATATATATATACAAGTTTTTTTATTGCATGGTGTTCTCCGCATAGTCCACCGTATTTACCATCCATTCATCGTTTATGTACACAAACTGTTATATTGCATCTTCAGCGTATGTGACGGTATTTACCAGTTTCTTCAACGTATTTGGACGTTTATTTAACTTTTCTACCAACCATATGATTCTCCAAAATTATACAAGTTTATATAACGTTTCTACTTATCATTTTTGATTCAACAAAATTGTACATCAATTGTTCATATAACGTTTCTACGTATCATTTTTGATTCAACAAAATTGTACATCAATTGTTCATATAACGTTTCTACGTATCATATTTGATTCAACTATATTTTACATCAATTACAACATTTTTGATTCAACCAAATTTTACAAATTCATACAACGTTTCTACTTATCATTTTTGTTTCAACAATATTTTACATCAATTACATCATTTTTGATCCAACAAAATTATACAAGTTGATATATCGTTTCTACTTACCATTTTTTTTTTGATTCAACAAAATTTTACAAATTTATATAACGATTCTACTCATCATATTTGATTCAACAATATTTTACATCAATTACAACATTTTTGATTCAACCAAATTTTACAAATTCATACAACGTTTCCACTTATCATTTTTGTTTCAACAATATTTTACATCAATTACATCATTTTTGATCCAACAAAATTATACAAGTTGATATATCGTTTCTGCTTACCATTTTTTTTTGATTCGACAAAATTTTACAAATTTATATAACGATTCTACTCATCATATTTGATTCAACAATATTTTACATCAATTACATCATTTTGGATTCAACAAAATTCTACATCAATTACAATATTTTTTGATTCAACAGGATTTTGCAAATTTATGTAACGTTTCTACTTGTCATTTTTGATTCACCAATATTTTACATCAATTACATCATTTTTGATTCAACCAAATTTTACAACTTCGTATAACGTTTCTACGTATCATTTTTGATTCAACAAAATTATACAAGTTTATATAACGTTTCTACTTACCGTTCTGATTCAACAAAGTATTCAACGATTGCAAGTTTATTGAACGTTTCTACCTGACAGTTTGATACAACGTTCGTACGTGCAACGCCATTCAACAATTTTTATACCAAGTAATTTTGAGATATTTCAAACATGAACAACGTGCTGATGGAGGGCTGATGGAATCCGAATAGGAGGACGGGGTTTGATCATGGGGTGAGTAAATTTATCTTATTACTTTTGTCGTAATGATAAAGGGGTTTGAATGTGTGTGTGTGTGTGTGTGGGCGTATGTGAGTGAGCGTGGGGGTCGGACGTGTTGATCGTGGGTCTTTCGCAAACGGGGTCGCCAGAGTCTCCATTTTCCACTTGTATTTCTTTCCATTTCTGAAAGTTTTCGTAAATAGCGTACACTTCTGTATTTGTGCTGAAGTAGCAGGGTTTCTTTATCGTTCCCATGGGCTGCAGCTAGCTTGGGGCTTGAAAATCAATCTCGCTAGGTACGCTTCCTGCTATGTCCTTCTCATTGGTTCGCCAATGAGAAAGTGCTTCATTACAATATGTACATTTTTTATCATTAATTTTTTCAAATTTCACCATATTTTCAGTGCTGAATAGAATTCTGTTCATTTCAAATCAATATAAATTTGGTCATAATTTCATCAAAATTACTTTGAAATATCATGTTTCATCTTTCAATTTCATCCGCAATTTCGATCGAAATCATAAAAAAGCGAAATTATATGAACGTCCTTTTATTCTACTCTAAAAGTCTAAAACACATAAAATATCGTAAGGAAAATAAAACAAACTTATTCCAATCAAATGAACTGTAATAATTTAGTGTTGTTTGATTTTATGTTGAAGATGATTGAAGACTAAACGACATGAACAAAGCTGGCTGTAATAACTTCAACTATGGATTGACTGAATATTACGTTAACTTGAAGATTTGGCTGACTACAGTGACATGATCTAGATAATATATTAATAATCCAGAGCAAAATTTTTGCTTACACTGTTAAAATTATTGACAAAAAAATTTTTGAATGATTAATTTGTCATAGGTCAAGCATTTCTTTAATTTTTTTCATAATATGAGAGTTCCAACCTTACCATAAAACATGTCAAAATTTAAAACAAGTCAAAATTTTGGAGATGTGCATTTTAGTTTTGATCTTTAAAAATTAACATCTTTTATTTAGAAAAAACACAAACGCTTTCTTAAAAGGTTGGCATGTATTAGGCTAAGGTAAGGTCTTTCATACAGTTAAAAAAAAATCAAAAAAAATCCTTACTGTACGCTTTCAGCGCCATCTTTAAAACCTTTATTTTTTAACATTTTATCAGTTACAAAATATTACCTGTCGATGATCTGCGTCAGATTGAATCACGTAGTAGTTAAATGAAAATTAGATAAAAATTAAAAATCAAATTAACTTTGCCTATGTTTTTTTTCTATTTTTTATTTTTAAAGTGAATTATTTTTGGTTATTGCAAAAACCACAAAAAATCATATATTAAAATGGATAATGCAAGTCACTCCGAAAACGTTTTTCATATTATTTTAAGAGTGTAAGTAAGAAAATTTAGAGTGTATTGTGTTTTGATATCGGGTGATCCTCTTGCAATTTCAAAGTTACTCTGAATTTAAATTTTCAGAAATCTTTCGAACTGTTGTGTAGCACAACATTATACTATGCAACGGAATATATAAATAAACGTTTATCTTTCTAATTAACATCTTTAGCACATAATTGATTGATGTACTAAATAGATATTTAAGGAGAATTTTAATTGAAATAGATTCAGAATTGATCTGATAATCAAATAATAAACATTTAAATATTAATATTTTGCTTAATTTTGTAAAAATTTAAAGTTTTAAAAAATAAAAGCAACAAAACAAAGTTTTTTATAATATTTGTTTTCATTCATTTTGTGAAATTATGTTCTATTGTGTGTTGTGAACGACCACAGCACTGGTGACAGCGGTGGGACCCTGTTCTTAAATTAAACATTTTAAAATTTTCCTAAATTAGCACGTTTTTGAAGTGAAAACTTCTTTGACCGCGTTATTCAATTTTGTATTAGGTAAAATTTATGTATTCGCGTTACTCTGTTTTATATGCATTTTTGAACAACAAAAAAATTTTTTTTAAATATGTAATACATCTATCATATCTTAACGTTTCAAATTGCGGTGTGGATATCGCGCTCGACTTATGTTCTGTAGGTCGTGAGTTCAGTTCCTGGTGTGGTACATTTTTTTTATTGTTTTTTTTTTAATTTTCTTTTTAAATACCATTAAAATTATTTTTTGAAGTGAAAACTTCTTTAGCCGCGTTATGCAATTTTGTATGGAGTAAAATTTATATATACGCAAACTCACTTTTAAGAGAACAAAATATTTTGAAATATGAAATACATCTATTATTTCTTAACGTTTCAAATTGCGATGCGGATATCGCGGTCGAATTAGGTTCTATTTGTCGTGAGTTCAATTCCTGGTCTGATACATTTTTTTATTGTTTTTTTTTTAATTTTTATTAAATACCATTAAAATTTTTTTTTATTCATGCATTCATAAAAATAATAAAAATTTCTTTTTACGAGTTTTAAAAAATTGATCTATAATGTAGTTTTTTAAAGTTATATTGCTACTGTCTTCTGCAATTTGCGTTCGAGTAATCATGCTAAATAAATATTGAATATATATAAAATTGAATGTATGTTTGTCCTTTATGCATTAATATATCTATCATCATGAAAATTGTCATGAAAGTTGTTGTGTACACTTAATTTGCTATTTATATAACTATCGTTTTAAACGGTAGTTTGCTTTGAACAATGTTTTTTTTTGAACATAATTTTTATAAAATTAAAAATAACGTAAGAAAGATAGTATAACCTTAACAATTACATATGTATATCAAAATTATATGTATTGAAATTTCGGAAATGAATGAATTATCGGAATTGTATTTGGTATCTTCACCAAATATGTTGTTGGTTTGGAATTGTATGTAATACATGTTTCTAAAATTAAGTGAAGACTTAATACTTGTAACTTGATACTTGATAGCATCGATTATATCGATGTAGAGCTCACAATTACAAAACGGAAATCGCACAAATTCTATGCAAAGAATCATAGCTTATGTATGATTAAACATGGATGGCAATCATGATAAATAAACTAATTAAAAATAGTGACACTTAGCCGCATAGTGATTTGCAAACGGCAACAATTCGCATTAATACCAATGAATTTATTTAGCTTCCTTAGCAGGAAGATTTGTAATATTTAAAATTGTTGATCTATGGGTGTGACAACCACGCGTACTTTAGTTCCTGCTATTGGCACATGAGTTATCTTGAGATATCGTATACCACTGGCAATAGCAGTGCAATCTCATTAGCCAAAGTGATATCTTATGGGTGCTGGCGGATGAAGTATTTTCAATCAACGATAGCATCCCTTACTCTAAGTTGGAATATTCTTTGATGATACGCTATTTTTTTTAAAATAAAATGTGTTTGGTAGTAGAAAATGTAGTCACACCTTGTAGAAATTACAAGGTGTGTCACAACAACACATAAAAAACTTTTAAGAACAAGGTCCCACAACAACATGCTTTCTAAGGTGTTGATAGACGCAAATTTTTAAAGGATATGTGTTGATTATTTTAAATATAAAAATGTATATAATGGTTGCTTGGAATGCTGATAGATGTGAAACCCAGAATAATTTTAATGATTTTAATTTAAACATTCTGAAATTTTAATTGCGATGCTACAATAATTGGAAGATACAAAATAACACAGCTATTTCACAGATTTAAGTTTTCACTTCTGTCGGCAGTCCTTAACACTGCCTTCTTTTTTTTAAGTGAAAACTTCTTTAGGCACACCACACACAGATTTTTCCGTAGGTAGTAAGTTAGGTTGATCCGTGACGCTCTGAAATGAAAGATTTATCTAACATTTATCAATTTATCAATCTATAATTTCTTAACAGTTCAAATTGCGTTGTGGATATCGTGCTCGACTGATGTGCTGTAGGTACTGAGTTCAACTCCAGGTGTTGTACATATTTTTTTATTGTTTTTTTTTTTAAATTTTTATTAAATACCATTAAAACTATTTTTTTTTATTTATGAATTCAATAAAAATTTCTTTATACGAATTTTAAAAAACTGATCTATAACGCAGTTTTTTTTTAAAGTTATATTGCTATTGCCTTTTGCAATTTGCATTTGAGTCATCATGCTAAATAAATATTAAATATATATAAAATTGAAAGTATGTCTGTTTGTCCTTTATGCATTAATACATTAATCATCATGAAAATTTGAGAAGTTGTTGTGTACACTTAATTTGCTTTTTATCTAACTATCGTTTTAAACGGTAGTTTGGTTTGATCAATGTTTTATGTTGAACATAATTTTTATGACAAATAACGTAATAAAATAACGTAAGAAAGATAGTATAAACTGAAGGCTGAAACAATTAAATTTGTATATCAAAATTATATGTATTGGATTTTTATCATCTTCACTAAATATGTTGTCGGTTTAAAATTGTATGTAATACATGTTTCTAAAATTAAGTGAAGACTTAATACTTGTAACTTGATACTTGATAAAACCGATTATATCGATTTAAAGCTCACAATTATGAGACGGAAATCGCATAAATTCTATACAAAGAAGCATAGCTTATGTATGATTAAACATGGATGGCAATCATGATAAATAAAATAATTAGAAATGGTGACACTTAGCCGATAGTGATTTGCAAACGACAACAATGCGCATTAATACAAATTAATTTACTTAGCTTTCCGCAGGAAGATTTTTAAAATTTAAAATTGTTGATCTATGGGTGTGACAACCACGCGTACTTTAGTCCCTGCTATTGGAATATGAGTGCTATTTTGACAATTATTGGGTTTACAATATGAGGTTAGTATGTGTAGTTAACGGTTTATCGTTCTGACTTGTGTCTCATTTATTCCACTAATACGATCCAAATACCACTAATACGATATCAATTGATTGCGATTGCCAATGAAGTTTTCACTTCTGCTGTTAGGTCTTTAACACATTCTCTGTTTTTATTTATTTGACCATTACGCTTTGTATGTCAAGTGTGAAGTCGATCAAAAATGGTCCATTTTAAATTACAATTATTAAGACTTTGAATTATAAAGAATATTTTTCAATTTTCCCTGACAAGCATTCTGTGCAAAATTTTAAAAATATTTTTGAGTGAAAAAAAATTTGTTTCGAACATAACATCTTCTCTTCTCTATTTATGTCTGCATATATTTACAATTGGTTCTATTCCTCGTATTTACTCTTACACATTTGAAATCACATCAAGAATGCAAACGACAACAATAAAGAAATTAAATTAAATAAAAACATTCAACTTGAATAAAATGTAAAAGAAAAATGACAAGTAAATTTTTTTAGGATAAAACATTATGAATATAATAAGCTTTCATATTTTGGTTTACTTACATAATTTTACTTTAAATTATTTATACTAAAAGAATAATAATGAAATTTATAATAAGCTTTTTTTCTGTAATAAAGCTTATATTTAATTTTATATTTTGTTTACATTTATTTTATTAAATTTATTAATTTGCATTGTTCGTACTCGTAAACGAAAATCTGAAGTTGACAAATTAATTTGAAACGAAATAAAAATACATTTGCGTTGGCTCAATTAAGGAAGCTTTACCATTAGGGAGAAATGATTAATTCTGACTTTATTTGGTAAATTTCATTGGTCGTTTTTCAAAATATTAACTAGGCAAAGAATTTAATTTAAAAGTTTGTAATGTTTAGGTGGATGATGTTGTTCTCAACCATAAGATAAATTCCTACGATATCCTTACAATACTTGCACGAGTAGCAACCTTGTAATTCTTTTATACTGTCGATTATCAAAAGTCAAGTAATTTTGAACATAAACTATTTCATTCAAAGAACCCCTTTAACACTAGAAATCTTATCGTATGTAAATCAAACATTATTTGAATGAAAATAAATTAAAAGCCTCTACAAAACTTTTAACAAGAAAAGCTATTATACAGAAATGTTTGCTCGTATGTTGATATTGAAAATTGAAAATTTTTCATATATACAAAAGCTTTATTGTATAAAATTTAGTTTATATATGTATGACAAACAATGTGAAACTTGACAAAAAAAACAAGTTAAGAAAAATTCATGTGAATGAGCTAAGGAGCAAGTGTGGGCAAGTGTGTTTACAGTTAACAAGAAGAGGTGTAAGTAATGTGGTTCTTTAGTGTGTTTGTTCTTTATTCTAAGATTTATGTTGATATAGGTTAAATTTTGTTATTAAACACAAACGTTATAGATTGAATTGTTTGTAAACATAAGAGAAGAATTATAGTTAAAGTGTTTCTGTTTTCTTGTATTCAGTACTAATATTATTGAATTGAGTTTGGTGTTTGTTTTGTACATATTATATTTGGAGATTGGTTTATTGAAAAGAATTTTGCTTTTAGGATTTCAGATTAGATGTTGACAGAGTGATTATGTTATTTATTTCCTTTTGATTGCTAAATAAATACAATTGTTCAATTTACATTCATAAAAGAAAGCTATGACAACGAATTGTATCGATTTTGGTTAGTTTTACCCCAACATCTAATTTTTTATAATTTTATGTTTTGCAACACATTTTTAAAGAAACATAAAAAATATTTTTGAGGGTTGAAAAATGTATAATGTATAATTTTTCGTATGGCACATATGCTTTGTAGTAGTAATCTAACCCTCAGTCTTTCGCTCTCTGGGCTTTTAATATTTAGATTTCTAGATTTTTTTGCCATAAGACGACTGGTAGCATACGAGAAAATTAAACAAAGGAAATTAAAAGGGTTAACTATACATTGATCCTTTTAAGTGAGCAAAAAATGTATTGAAAAATGTGACAATGAAATACAAATAGATGTGATTCGTGTTTTAAGCATGTGTTCATGGGTGCTAGCGATGCCAGATGAACTATCATTTTCCAAATTCTTGACTTATTACCTAATTTAGTTTAGTCAGTTGTAGTAAAAGATCTGATGTCCAGTGAAGGTCCACCAGGTAGTCGTACATTCACCCGTCGCTAGCTCCAGCTTACGTGAATTCATGTGACCAATCTCCTAAAAAATTTAGAATGCAGAACAAAACGCGTGGTTTTTGGGGCACCCTGGTTCTCCAGGAGTGACAACGGTCATGTCATCAACCACTCACCACTAAATATTTACCCAAACAAGTTATTTTATTTTAATTTACCCGAAACAAGATTAACCTTACCTTGTTCCTCCCGTGGTTGAATCGCCTTTCCTTGGGTTCTTTCTTGGCGGCTATTATTCCAAACAAGTAAGAGTTAACTTGCCTTGTTAGTCTATCTAAAAGATCTTTTTTCAATTGTTTGAGTTGTCGAAAGTTGTTTGAGATGTTGGAAAAAGAAATTCCAATGGCACAAGCCAAAAAAATATCGTCAGCATAAATTCTATTGCATTAAATTAATTCGTTCGTATAATTCCTATTTTTATATTTTCCCGTAACTTTCCAAAAATGAATGGATAGTAAGAGGAATATAATGTGGACATCCCGGAAGTGTCAGATGTACTTTGAAATATTTTAACTAATTGTGTTTTTACAAACAAGTGGGTTGAAAAGTTTTTAAAAATGTATATATGCATTATAAAATACACTATAGTCTGGAGTATATTCCTTTATGTAGGATGGGCAATTAAAATACGGTTAACACAGAATATTCTGTCCATTATGCTGTTTTGCCTTTGAATTAATAGTGAAAATAAGATTTTTATTTCGGTGTTTCCTAGACATTAACCAGCATTTTTAGAACACAAATCAATGATAAATTTTGCTACTATAATTCCAAGAAAGATATAACATGTGTAAATGTCCGCGATAAATAAACCCTATCGTACTTGGATTCCACTTGGCACTTACTATTTGAAGTTTTAGTTTCAGAGCCAACTTATTTCGAGATTGTGGAACGTTAACTATGATGATTTAAATCATTGTATAATTTCAAGAAGAAAAATTACGAGTATACGTCCACCCAGATTCAAAGCGTTTAAGAGACTTGGCGATTCGCCAAACAAAGACTTTACTTGTTCATTCTATAGGGGAATTATTTTTATCCACGATTGATATATAACATATGCATTCCATGTGTGTATCTTCCATTGGAGTGTTGTACATTCACCAGTTGTAGAATATTTACCAATCGGATAATATTATGTGAATATATCTGGTAACACCGTTTGCTGAATTCACCTGAAAAATAAAAATAAATTTAGTTGAAGTCAATATCATTAAATATTAAACTCATCTTAATTTGACGTGCAACCACAATTGTTCCCAGAAATATACCATCAGCCAACAATAAAAAAAATCAATATTGTACACATGCAACATCTCAAACAATTGAAAAAAAGATCTTTAGATAGACTAATAGGTCAAGTAAACTCTAAATCGTTTGGAATAATAGCCGCCGATAAAAGACTCAAAGAAAAGCGATTCAACCACCGGAGAAGCAAGGTAATGTTAATCCTGTTTCGGGTATCAATTAAAATAAAATGAATTGTTGGGTAAATATTTAGGGGAGAGTCGTGATATGGCCGTTGTCCCTTTTGGAGAACCTGGGTGGTGTTGGAGGCACGCGTTTTTTTTCATTCTAAATTTTTTCAGGAGGTGTGTCACATGAATTCACGTCAGCTGGAGCTAGCAACGGACGAATGTACGACTAACTGGTTCACTGGCATATTAGAAAATAGTAATAATAATTATTAAGTAAACTTAAGTAATTTAAATGATTCTGAACTTATACTTGTTAATCGTATTTTTCATAAACAACAAACAACTGTCATATTGACATATTTAATCGATTATGCAGAACGTCAATCACATATTGTATTCAGCAGTGAGAGAATGCGTTTCGTTTTTATATGGATATTTGTGATTAATAAACTTTAAAAGTTGGTACTATTTGATGGAACATGTTTGAGTTATGACAGTTGTCACTAATGACATGTTCTTTTTGTATTTAAGTAAAAGATTTCGTAGTGTTATTTCTTATTTTATTCAATTTTTATTATTATTTGGTGATCAGTTTACCTGTTCAGTAAAAAGGTATACTTAAATGTTAAATAAAAGTTAAATGAAGCTTTTTGTGTTTTTATTTCAAAGTTTTAGTTAATACAACAGGCGCACCTATAATTAATAATATTTTCTTCGATCACCGTTGTTATTCACACCTGAAATTAATAAATTTCTTCGATCGCCATTGTTAGGCGCACCTAAAATTAACAATATTTTCTTCGATCGTCATTGTTAGGCGCACCTATAATTAATAATATTGTAACGACTCTTCGTTGGTTCTTTTAGATTATTGAGCAAATACGACAGTAAAAAGACAGATCTTTAGTTAACAAAATCTCAAACTTTATTTATCAACCAGTTACAGCAACTTCCGATTTTAATTATAATAAATTCCAGGGTCTTCAATTTATGTACGCTAATCTTCACCGCTTTTCCACAATTTGAATCAATAATATTCGGAATCGTAAAATCTGTATTTACTATTCCACTAAGTTCAAATTCTTTCACTATTAGTACCCAGGCTCAAGTACCACCGATTATTCCTTATACTTGCGAATATTTATAAACACTTTTAATTGCAAAAGTAAAACTGACTATCTGATATTTTGTTCGCTTATTTATATTCAAAAACAAATAAGCAGAATCTTCTGGTACTCACTGTAGTTGTTTCTAGAAACAATAGGCCACACCCCTTTTTAATTCATTAATGTAAACATTTGTATACTAAATTTAATTTACATTAATTTATGCTAATTTGTATTAGTTAAAAGGAGTTAACTTTTAATTCATCTTTATGAATGAATAAATTAAATTAACCCATTCTGGACGAAGTTTATTACACTGCCCTCCATTTAGTTTTGTTCATCCCGAACAATATCAGCTATCGCATTGGCACTGTTACCTTGGTACGGTGCCAACCTTTGCAGATGTATCACTTTCATCTTGGTACGGGGTCCCTTTTGGATGCGGTATATGACATCATTAATTCGTTTGATTATTTTATATGGACCTTCCCAATCTGGCTGCAGCTTGGGTGATCTTCCCTTAGTTCTCCTGGGGTTGTATAGCCATACCAATTCTCCTTCTTGAAAACCGCCACTATTTGCATTTATATCGTACCTGGTTTTCATTTTGTCACTGGCAATCTTAATGTGGTCTCGAACCTGTTGATGGATTTAATTCATCTTCTCCCTTAGTTGTCCCACATAATCTGTTTTCGTAGATACCAGACCTCCAGGGATGCCGAACTCAATGTCACTAGGAAGATGTAGTTCTCTCCCGAACATAATATTCGCTGGCGTTTCACATGTCGTATCGTCCACTGCGCTACGATAAACCATCAAGAATAACGGAAGATCCTTATCCCAATTTCTTTGGTTGGCTTCCACTACCTTCGACAAATGTTCTTTCATGGTTCGGTTGAATCGTTCTACCATGCCATCCGATTGTGGGTTCATAGGTGTAGTTCGTGTTTTTCTAATTTCGAGTGTTCTGCACAGCTCTTCCATCAGTTGAGATTCGAAATTCCTTCCCTGGTCCGTATGCAACTCGAGCGGTGTTCCATATCTGCAAATCCATTCGTAGACTAACGTTTCAGCGACCGTAACTGCCTCCTGGCTCGGTATCGCATACGCTTCCGGCCATTTTGTAAAGTAATCAATGACCACCATGATGTATTTGTTACCTTTTATCGTTTCCGGAAATGGCCCCGCGATGTCTATAGCAATTCTCTCCATTGGGGCACCCACATTGTACTGTTGCATCTCTCCTCGAGTTCTAGTTTTTGGTCCTTTGCTCGTTGCACAAGTATCGCATCGCCGACACCATTGATCCACGTCTGTTCGATACCTTACCCAATAAAACCTCTCCCTTACTTTGGCTAGGGTTTTATTGACTCCCAGGTGTCCTTCAGAAATACTTCCATGCAGCTTTCCCAGTACCTCTTCTACTCGACTTGATGGCAACACCAGTTGTTCCAACACTTTCTTTCCATCAGCGGACTCCCATTTTCTTGTTAGTATCCAGTTGTCCTCAATAGTGAGTCCCACTGCGCCCAGTAGCATTTCACCTCTGTACTTAAAAGTGCTACCTCTTTCCACTCCGGTCGCTTTCCCTCGGTTTTCCATTTCAATATTGGAGCCATAGCTGGATCCTTTAGCTGCTCTCTTTTAATTGCCTCGGTACACCAATCGTCAGGAGTTTGGAACTTAATCTGATTCACTTTCATTGCCTCCTTTCTCTCAGTCCTGCTACATGACTTGCGCTCCTCAATACAGGGTCTTCTTGGAAGATTATCAGCGTTACAATGTATCCTTCCCTTCTGGTGTACAACGCGGAAATCCCTTTCCTTTTTGACATCCACTTGCTTGTTGGAGAGGTTCATCATCTGGACTGGAACTACTCCTTCTTTTGGTACTACCAGTGCTTTGCATTCCCGTCTGATGTGCCCTAACTGTCCACAATTCCAGCATCTTACTCTGCTAGATCTTCTTCGTTGATTTCGTTCAGGTTTATCTTCCAAACTTTTAACACGCATGATCACTTCATCAAGCGCTGCTTTTAGTGGTTCCTCAGCAACTTTCATCTTACGTACTCTGTCTGAGCCAAGCGCTCTTTTTCCAGCTTCCATTTGTAGGGCCAATGCTAAGACTTCCGCAGGTAGTTTCTTCCCGCTTAGATACAGCTGATTTCTCATTTGTACATCTTGAAGAGCATTGATAAATGTATCAGCTGCCAGTTCGTCTCGGTGTTCAGCGTTATAGTTCGGATATGACAGATTAACCAGTCTCACAATGTCAGCCTCTAATTCTTGCAAAGTTTCGCTGACTCCTTGTTTTCGTGTTTTCAGCTGCATGCTTGCATATGACTTTCCCCATATCTTACTTCTAAGGCCTCCATTAGCTTGCAGTAATCACGCTCTGTCGCTGATAGTGTCTGCAAAATTTCAGCAGCCGGTCCCTTCAATGCCAATATAAGCGCGTTTGCTTTTTGCTGCTGATCAACCCCAGTTGTTGCTATCTCAAATTGCATCTTAAATATCTGATACGAAGGAGATCCATCAAATGCGATTGTTTTTACTCTAGCTGGAGCTGAAGTAGTTGATGGATTGATTATGCTACCTGACTTCACTTGTGCTATTTCTTGGCGGAATTCACTCGAAAGATTGCGTAATTTCTCTTCATGTTCTTCGGTAACTTTCCGCAGCTCCCTTTCCATGTGGTTGATTTTAACCTCCGCACTGGATATACGTGACTCGATTACTTCACGTAGTTGTTGTTGATCTAATTTTTGTTGGGCCATCAGGTCAGCAAGTTGTCGTTGTTGATCTACTTTTTGTTCTGCTGCCAGTTCACTGTGTTTTAGTATAGGAAATTTGGGAACTTTATTACCCGGTGATGTTTTCCTAAACATGTATATATTTTTGGAATCCTTGTGGCTTAAGGATTCTAAAAATGTCAAAATATTTGACCTCACCCCCCGGGGGGGGGGGTGAAGTAGCCCCCCCTGAGGGGGAACTTGAGACGCTATTGCAAGGTGACAGATTCATGTCCAGGTAGCTTAAGTTTAAAGTTTGGGGTCAATTGAAGCAATAGGTCATGAGAAATTGACCTTCAAATGTCAAAAAATGACCAATATGGGGCTACTTTAGGTCAAGTTTTTCGAAAAATGTGCAACTTTGTGTACAAGTTTTGAAATGAAATAGGTAGTCTGGACACCCAACTAATCTATTCAGGTAAAATTAGGATTACACATCATGACCTGGCTTACATAATGACCTATATTTTTGACAAAAACCAAAAATTGCAAAAATTTAAAACATGACTAAATCAATCCAATTTGCACACCAACACTGAAAATCAATTTATGTACTTGCATAATGTTAATATGACCTCACTGTGCCATAGACACTGTGCCATAGACTCCTCAGAGCTGCTCGCTCGCTATTAGGCTTCATTTGCAATGGGGTTTATTTTCAGCTCTGGGGCGTAAAGTCCCACATACCCCTTTGAGCTTGGGGAGTCTATGGAGAGAATTTGGCAAGATTTTTAGTTCTTGCCAATATTATGCCCATATACCGGGGCAGACTCGGTCCAAACAACTCGTAGAACTCTTTCAATATATTTTGCACCCAACTCAATTCTTAGTGTTTAAACCCTGCCTGCTATTTTTAAAATTTTGGTATTAAATTGTGAAATTATCATTACGAAAATATAAGACACAACACACATTGATAAAATATTATGAAAATGAAAGTATGTGTCACAAAGGTTAAGTATAGTACATATTCGTAAAGGAAATTAATTTTGCTTTCGAATGATGTATTGGTTATGTGGGATTCACAAGAAATTTTTTAAACTTTTTTGAAAGGTCATAACTTTTGACAGTGAGGTCATATTAACATTATGCAAGTAGTAATTTAGCCATGCTAAATTAATTTAGCCATGTTTTAAATTTTTGCAATTATTGTCAAAAATATAGGTCATTATGTAAGCCAGGTCATGATGTGTAATCCTAATTTTACCTGAATAGATTAGTTGGGTGTCCAGACTACCTATTTCATTTCAAAACTCGTACACAAAGTTGCACATTTTTCGAAAAACTTGACCTAAAGTAGCCCCATATTGGTCATTTTTTGACATTTGAAGGTCAATTTCTCATGACCTATTGCTTCAATTGACCCCAAACTTTAAACTTAAGCTACCGGGACATGAATCTGTCACCTTGCAATAGCGTCTAAAGTTCCCCCTCAGGGGGGGCTACTTCACCCCCCCCCCCCGGGGAGTGAGGTCAAATATTTTGACATTTTTAGAATCCTTAAGCCACAAGGATTCCAAAAATATATACATGTTTAGGAAAACATCACCGGGTAATAAAGTTCCCAAATTTCCTATCCTAAAACACAGTGCAGTTTCTCTTGTCGGGCCATCATATCAGCAAGTTGTTGTTGTTGCTCTACTTTTTGTTCTGCTGCCAGTTTCTCTTGTCGGGCCATCATTTCTTTCATCAACACCATCATCGGATCAATTGCTGGGGCATTCTGAATCGGAGCTTCCTCCGGCTCTATTTCTATGACCTCTGTGTTTTCACCTGCTTCTTCTAAAATTTTACGCAGCCGGAATGCAAGTTCTGCCTTCGTTCCATGGATTGGAGCATTCCTTTTCTTCAACTCATCCTTCAGCTGGGTCTGGCTGAGATCACTAATATTTACTGTCTTGACCATTGTTTCAATAATCCCACTTCTGACACCACTGTAACGACTCTTCGTTGGTTCTTTTAGATTATTGAGCAAATACGACAGTAAAAAGACAGATCTTTAGTTAACAAAATCTCAAACTTTATTTATCAACCAGTTACAGCAACTTCCGATTTTAATTATAATAAATTCCAGGGTCTTCAATTTATGTACGCTAATCTTCACCGCTTTTCCACAATTTGAATCAATAATATTCGGAATCGTAAAATCTGTATTTACTATTCCACTAAGTTCAAATTCTTTCACTATTAGTACCCAGGCTCAAGTACCACCGATTATTCCTTATACTTTCGAATATTTGTAATACACTTTTAATTGCAAAAGTAAAACTGACTATCTGATATTTTGTTCGCTTATTTATATTCAAAAACAAATAAGCAGAATCTTCTGGTACTCACTGTAGTTGTTTCTAGAAACAATAGGCCACACCCCTTGTTAATTCATTAATGTAAAAATTTGTGTAACAAATTTAATTTACATTAATTTATGCTAATTTGTATTAGTTAAAAGGAGTTAACTTTTAATTCATCTTTATGAATGAATAAATTAAATTAACCCATTCTGGACGAAGTTTATTACAATATTTTCTACAATCGCCATTGTTGGGCGCACCTATAATCATAATAATATTTCTTCGATCGCCATTGTTAGGCGCACCAAAAATTAACAATATTTTCTTCGATCGCCGTTGTTATTCGCACCTGAAATTAATATTATTTTCTTCGACCGCCATTAATATATTCTTCGATCGCCATTCTGACTGCACCTATAATAATATAATATTTCGTCGATCGCCATTGCTAGGCGCAACTATAATTTATACAGTCAACTAGCCATTTTGGTCCTTCTGCCGGAATTCGGGCCTGGGGGTATATTGAAGTCTATTTAGTTTACCAATCTGGAAGATCATCAGATATTTTATTTTTAAAAATTTACTATATAAATTTTTAGTAATATAGAAAGTTTTGTTAAAATATATTTTAAATAACCGATACATAAGCCTTAAAATCTCAAAATTGAAATTACTTTACATCGCATAAAATCGGAGTTCTTGTCTGTTGATGTATGAAATTAGGAGCCACAAATAGGATTTAATAGATCGTGTCATATCTTCATATATTTGTGAACTACGATCTCCAATAAATAAATACCTATCGTGTTGAATTCGCGTGCAATTAGTCACAGCAATTGAGAGGACGGTTAAGGTGTTCGTCATGCCAACGAATTGTAATATTCTGAAAATTATTTAGTGTCGTTGGGAGACTTACTAGCTTAGTTCCTTTAGTCATTGTTTTTTTTGACACTGCACCAAGGTAGAGGTTCTAAAGAAACAAAGAGCTGTTTTTAAAGGTCACCTTACCAAATTTCGAACACAGCTAACGCTAGTTTCTACTATCGGAGGATTAGAATCAATATTGAATTGTATTCAATCAATAAACAAAAAATATGATGCTGTCCAACCAAAATTGGAACTGTTGAATGATGCCTATTTGTCTGACCGTGCATCTTTTGACGATGATTATTAATTTGAAGTACTTTTTGCACACCAATAAATTGTTACTAACACACATGCATTTTAGTAGAGGCACCGTAAATATTTCTATTATTGCATTGAATTCCAAATTTAAGCGTATTTTTGCCCCAAAAACTTATATAAAAAAAGAGACGCCATTACATAGAAAAACTTGACAGTAAAAACCAAGTATTTTATTAACTTAAAACTTATTAATCGAAAAGTAAATTATAATATCAATATAAGTTACCTATGATAAGAAATCCCATCTTGTATAAGTATATGTTTGCGGTAATTTTTACACGTCATTATCACACACTTCATATTTGATGTTTTATTCAAAATTTTCACTTAATATATTTAAAATTTCCTTAAAATTATTTTTAAATTATAATAAAATCAACAGTATTTTTTATATATATTATAAATTCGTCAAAATATCACCGCGATAGATAATAAAAACAATTTTATTAAAACCAAATTAGAACCAAACCAAACAATGTTTACAATATTTTTTTTTGACAGTAGAAAATAGACAAATGAGGATAAATAAGAGAGGAGAAGAGAGAAAAAATACTTCAAATATTTTGGTGTACAGTAGTTTCATATTCTCAGTCTCTTAATTCTTTGCACTTAACTAATTTATGCCGTCATCTGCAAGAGGGTTTATGAACCATCCACATTTAAATTTGATTCGAAATTAAATATTAACGCCTTTAATCGAGGTAAAAACTATCTTATCGAGTATATATTAAACAAAATATACCACCGGAATAAAAAAATCTCTCAATAACATATTTGATAGTATATATGGGCCTACACGGATAATTAAAAAGACGATAAAGCAGTTTTGACAGTAAAAGCAATTTACGCCGCCATCTGAAAGTTTGCTAATGAACCATCCACATTTAACATTTAATTCGCAATTAAAAAATATTCATGCCTTTAATCGAGATAAAAACTATCCTATCTCTCAAGTTGGACCATTATACACACACTGTACAATTTCAACAAGATTGGTTACGTTTTTGCGGAGTTCATCGTGGACAAACATCGTGACTCGTGATTTTTATATATATATACATCCAAGACTTTTTTAAACGGTAGATGCGTTCCTAAGAAATACGTTTAAAAAAAATCGTTTAAAAAATTACATGAGACGTATGGTAAATTTGGGGATACGTTCCACGACATTTGAAAATCGTGTAACTTAAAAAATCTCACACAAAAATCCGTGCAAAAAAAATTAAAATAAACACTATATTACATATACATAAAACCAAAACCAGGAAACATTCGGCTGGAACAAAACAGGTTGTAGTGACTGAATTTTTTCTTTTAGTGCAATCGTTCCCGAAGTATCTTCAAAGGTTTCCCTTTCGATAGTTATGGTTTTTATACGAACGATGTAAAGGTTTCTGCTCAAAACTTTACTGAAAAGGAAAGGAATCACAAAGTTACTTTAGTTTAATTGATCACAAATTCTGAAATCCTGAAACTATTCAATTCGACATCAATAAATTCGTTCCCTTTTCAAGAATGAACAAAAATGTTTGTTTTCGAAGAGCAAAATTGGCCCTTAGAAACAAACGTAGATTATTTAATATTTGGATTTATAATAAAAATCCTATAAACCGATTAAAATAGCTAGAGACCAACAGAATATTAAAACAGATAAATGAAAACGAAAAGCAAAGAAGTTTACAAAGGGAAAGCGGAAAACCCAGTTATTATATGTGTTACAGAACTATTAAGTCTTAAATTCTGGTACCAAATCTTCTACCCTTCTTATTGTTGATGTTGAAAACCACATTCGTGGAACGCTTTGATTTGAACTCTGTTTGACTGTTTTGGAAACTCCTGAAAAAAGCAAGTTTTCAGAATTTAATATGACAGAACTTCATTTCAAACCCAAAATTGTGGAAACACTATTAAAGAAGTCAAATATCAACAAAGCCTCCCGTCTGGGCAACATTTCATCTATTATTCTAAAATTATTTTTCAAAGAACTTGCATCCACTCTTACCAACTTTTTCTACAAATCCTATAAATCAGGTATTTTTCGTTCGTGCTGGAAGTTAAACAATGTCCAAAAAAAAAATCAAATGTGATATTTCATATTATAGACTAAAAGCCTTACTCTCAGTTCAGTCTAAAATATAACATCTCTTAAGCAGGTTATCCCAGGGTGCTCAAAATAGGACTGAGGCAGAAAAAACGTTAACATTGAAAAACTGACATGACTTTTACACCCTTTGCTTTTATCAATAAATTTGGATGGAATGTTTTTGTGCGACCGAAATTGAATTTACAATGGTGAAAACTTTGGAAATTCGTAAATTGCGTGCGTAAATTAATTCTTAAAAAATTTAATGAAAATCCCCTGTGGTCATTTGTTCGAATTGCAAAAGAAGCTAAAGTGACCAGACAAATGGCAGCAAAAGTCATCAATAACTTCAAAGAAGAGCTCACATTCACTCGAAAGCCTGGAAGTGGCAGACCAGAAGGATTTCACTCGCCAAAAAAGGTGTGAAAAGCTGTGTCTGAAATGTAGAAGCATCCAAACATCTCAAATCGGAAATTGGCTCAAAAAGTGGGCTTGTCAGAAAAGTCAGTACGCAGAATTAAAGTCAAGACCGGCTTCAAATCGTACAAAGTGCAAAAATCTCCAGACAGTAACGCAGAGAATATTACAGTGGCAAAAAACGAGCTAAACAGTTGAGAGTCGATTTCTTTGAAACCAAAGATTGTTGCGTAATGGACGATGAGACACACGTGCTCCGCAATTTTTCCCAATTACCTGGCCAAGAGTTTTATGTTTCTCGTGGACGAGCAAATGTAACCAAAGAATTCCGGACCAAAAAGATGACGAAGTTCCCTATAAAACAGGCAATCTGCAGCTGCGGAGAGAGAAGCAAATCTTTTGTAACATCTGGATCTATAAATTCTGAAATTTATAAAAAGGAATGTCTCCAAAATAGATTGTTGTCTTTTCTGAGACAACACAATGTATCTACTTTCTTTTAGCTGGATTTAGCCTCGTGTGACTATAGCAAGGCGACCATGAAGTGGTATGAAGACAACAACATCGTTTAAGTGCCTAGAGAGGCAAACCCACCAAATAGCCCAGAACTCTGTCCTATCGAACGCTACAGGGCTTTATCCAAAAGAATCTATTAATTAACAAACAAGGAAGCAAAAATCATTGCAAATTTCAGGAAAATGCGGATCGCAGTGACCAAAAAAGTCTCAAATACCACCATAAAATTCATGATGTTGGGAATTCCTGAAAAAATCAAGCTATTTTGTGTTAATAAGTCTGATTAAAATGATATTAACTGTGGATTATTCGGTAATAAAATACGTATCCGAAAGTGAGATTTTTTTAAAAATTGGCTCAGCGGTTCCAAAGTTATCCCAGTTTTTCAATAATAACTTTTTTTCTGCCTCAGTCCTTATGAGGATTATAATAATACACACATATCAAAATTTTTAAAAGACACCTGTTTGATATTGCCAATACAAAATTAACAACCGATCTATTGAACTATGTAGCCCATCTTTGGAATAGAATATCTGAAAAAGGTGGCAAAACGTACTTATCGTATTACACATCTCAAAAGCATTTCATTGAATCGTGTGTGCCAATCTAAACAATAAGCTCGTTGCATATTAATATCACACCGCAGTCGTGCATTCTGATTCATAGCATATCGACCGACCGATACTATTTTTTTCAGTATCTTTAGATGGCTTTTCTTCTTCTTTTTTTCTCTCTCAGTCTATTTTTAATTAATATCAACGAACTGTTGACAATCACCAGTAACCCAATAAATATATTTGCAGATGATAGTACACTGCACAAGTCATTCTTTTCTATGATCATTAAAATTGGCCAAATTATTGTCACGCTGATAAAACAATTTTTCTAGGTTTTCGTTTACATTGACCCGTGTTTTCATGAAGATAATCTTTAAAGGATAAAATGCACGTAAGAATAAATCCGGACCGGGGTCGGGGATAAACGTAATCGAGGAGTTAGAAAAAATTCCCGAACAACGTATCAAAAATTTGGTCTATTTTAATTAGGGTTGTACCGATCAGAAATCTTGCCGCTTACTGATTGCCGATTAATCGGCTTTCTTTATCGGCCAATACTGATTAATTGGCTGCCGATTATTTGATGGAATGGAAATTAGTTAAACAAATCTGCGCCAAGCATTTTTGAATTAGACTATTAGTTAGAACGCGAGACTTTTCTTCACAAGTCGGAACAATCCAGCAAAATCGGGACGATTTGCAATCATAGTTTAAAATGTTATGCGAACGTTGCTATTATTTATTTATTTATAGTTCGGCAATATTTTAAATAAAAAAATTCTGTAACTGTTGGAAGTGGGGTTTTGCATTTTTCTGGCAAGTATTTTCTTTTCGTAGGTAAAACAATCTGCTGCCCTCGACTTATTCGTTACCCAATATCTAGGTCGACTGTAGCACATTTGGTGAATTCATGTATCTAGGAACGAATTTATTGTCATTGTTTCAAGCATGGTTACTCTGGTATGGCAATAATAAAAACTTACGTATATATAAGACAGAAGCCATGGATGGCAAACTTCAAGAATCACACTGCCATTGTGAACCGTACGAGAAACTTTGCACCGAATATTTTAACACAAATAGAGATTGTGACTAAGAAATAGACGAATGTGAAAGCATTCAGTTATTGGGTGTCTCAATTTCTAACGACTTATTCTGGAACGATCATATAATTGCGATGGCACAGACAGAGGAGTCTCAGGCCTCATCAATAGATATCAAAAATTCACACCGCATCAATTACTCCATGGCTCCACAAACCATAGAGTTTGAGTGTCATGACAAGTTCCGTCTCGTGCAACCTGTCCAATATTTTCTAATCTATCTTTCTACCCCCATTTGTAATTCCTATATTTGCCCCTATATAGAGCATTGTTGTCAAGTTTATTGTTGTAAACAAAGAGTTTAGGGCGTTGCATCTCTTTCTATCTTGGCACTTTTGGACCCTACTCGAAACAAGCAATACGAATTGTGGAAGATTAAAATTTAACATCAAATCTTGGTTACCTACAACGCCATCGCCCTGTTGCTAAACTTGTTGTTTTTAATAAATGACGTCACCAGCAGTGCTCGGATGTAATCGAATTAATCTTGCCTCTATCATATTCGTTTCCCCTAAGCAAAAAATCAGGCTGTTGAGATCAGTCACTGTTATATAGACAGAATGCATAGACGTTTCTTTGTCCCTTCACGCCTTTAAAGGTTTAAAAAAAAAGTTTATCAACACCTCAGAACGCATGCTGTTGTGCGACCAAGCCTTAAAAAGAATTTATGTGTTTTTGCGACACATATTATAATTCTTATTACCAACACTTTTTATTAAAAAACAGTCACATCTCTGGCCAAAGATCGACCGTTCATTGAAAAACAGTCACCCACAAATCTCTGGCCAAAAATTGACCGTCTTCTGATTACACTATCAAAAATAGTTTGAACAAATTTTTTTTGTTATTTTTGCAAGAACAAACTATTCGTGCAAAACCTATATTTTGTGAACCGTGTTAATTCAAAATCGTTTAAAAAAGGTCGTTTAAAAAAAAGTTGGGTGAATTTGGTGAAACGTGTTATTTCAAAATCGTTTAAAAAAAGCCGTTTAAAAAAAGAGTTGGGTGTATATAAGATAAGATAAAGAAATTTTTTTTCGATTGTTCGTTTCCGCTTATCATAAATAGTCGTTTGGTACCAAAGTTATTCCAAAATTCCGACATGAAGCACATTGCAATAGTAGATTTTTTTATGAAATCTACCTAAAAAAAAAAATTATACTTGCCTATTTAAAAAAAACATACAGACATGTTCGGGATTTTAATGAGTAATGTAACTCAAGTAACTAAGAAAAGTTTTTTAAATTTTGTCAATTCAAAGGTATGGCTTGAATTATTTCAGAAAAAAAACTCTGTTTTGAATTTTATTTTGAGAAAATCGTTTAATCTAAGCCTGTTTTGGTTTGTCAGTAATTTAATATACAATTAAAATTAAATAAATTGGTTGCTAAAGGAATTTCGAAAAATAACAAACATAAAATTGAACTTGAATTTAATGATTTTCTCAAAACATATTTGACAAAACACAATAAAATATACTTAGCTATACGATAGATGAAATACAACTGAAAAATAAAATGTTTTAAATAAATTAATATAGAAATTAAAAAAAAATTGGTTGCTATAGAAATTTAGGAAAATAAATATGAAAAGCAAAACGTACTTCGATTAAATAATTTTCTCAAAAACTATTTTACGGGTTTGTGTAACTTGTATATGTATTTTAATTTATGCAAATAATACTGAATCTAACTCGTATAAAAAATCTTGTATGTATTTCGGGTAAAAATTATCTTTTTTCCTTTCGAGTATTTGTTGCCCTCGGCTAACGCAAAAAAGAACTACTTTACGTGCTTAATACACAAATAGCTATTTGTCTTAATAAAACTTATATATACTTATGAGCAATTTCACGAAGATTCAACAACGTTTTGACTTGACCCCTTTTAATTTTGATTATTTTTTGTTTATAGATACTCTTTGATAAATAAAAAATACAAGTTCTCTTAGAATTTTTTTTTTTCGACCAGGGGTCTTCACAGGGTGCCCCGCAATTTTTGTTATTTTGTGATGTGAGTGCATTTTGACGAGCGATTGTAGAAAAACTACTCAATCGATTTTCATAAATGATATGTCGTTGAATAGGTATTAGAACAAAGTTTTTAAAAATATACACTGTTAATTTTTGAAATAATTTTTAACGGTGTAACATAAGAAAAAAATGGTGTAATTGAAAAAAAGATGGCAAATCCTTTTTTTTTTTTTTTTTAAACTAAATTGAAGCTTATTTTATATCTAACAACTTGTGAAAGTTTAGGACTAGCATCATTTTTTGTTTTAGAGATAAAATTCGTTGTGCATATGACTGTCGGGAATCAGTTTTTTTTGTTCTGAAGGATAATTATAAAAATGGCGATTTTTAGATTCAGATTTTTTTTTTATGTTAAATATCAAATATTTTATTATTAAATGAACTTTTTAAAAAGCAATTTCAGTCAAGTTCAGCAAAATTTTGCGACATTTTGACTCGACCCTTTTTAATTTGGTTTATTTTTAGTTTATAGATAGCCTTTGATAAATGAAAAATACGGCTTCAAGTAGAATTTTTGTAAATATAGACCAAAATAAACCAAATTAAAAAGGGTCGAGTCAAAATGTCGCAAAATTTTGCTGAACTTGACTGAAATTGCTTTTTTAATAAAATTTTTGATATTTAACATAAAAAAAAATCTGAATCTAAAAATCGCCATTTTTATAATTTTCCTTCAGAACAAAAAAAACTGATTCCCGACAGTCATATGCACAACGAATTTTATCTCTAAAACAAAAAATGATGCTAGTCCTAAACATTCACAAGTTGTTAGATATAAAATAAGCTTCAATTTAGTTTAAAAAAAAAAAAAAAAAAGGATTTGCCATCTTTTTTTCAATTAAACCATTTTTTTCTTATGTTACACCGTTAAAAATTATTTCAAAAAATTAACAGTGTACATTTTTAAAAACTTTGTTCTAATACCTATTCAACGACATATCATTTATGAAAATCGATTGAGTAGTTTTTCTACAATCGCTCGTCAAAATGCACTCACATCACAAAATAACAAAAATTGAGGGGCACCCTGTGAAGACCCCTGGTCGGAAAAAAAAATTCTAAGAGAACTTGTATTTTTTATTTATCAAAGACTATCTATAAACAAAAAATAATCAAAATTAAAAGGGATCAAGTAAAAACGTTGTCGAATCTTCGTGAAATTGCTTGAATGATTACTGTAACAAATACACCAACGAAATTTCCCTTGTTAATATACTATAAATAAAATACAAACCATTTTTCTGGAAATTTGTAGACGCAAAAACTATTTATTTTATGGCATAAAATCGATTTCAAATTTTATTAGATATTGTATTTAATGGATTATGACAACAGCTGCTGGAAATTGATTTGCATTTATTTTATGGTTAATGTTTACTTATATTTAATGAAACGAATATTTTTACGTACATATTTTCGCTGTCATAAAATTTTCATTTTAAAAATGTCACGAAGTTTAAACAATCCGACAACACGAAATGATTTTGCAGCAAATATTAATATTTATAGTTGATGTAAAACAAAATGTGTAGCAGATACTGAGTGGTAGGCTTAAGTGATTGAAGAAATACTTATTTGTGTAATATCGTCTGTCTTGTGAATAATCATAACAACTGTAATGACCATTTACACAAATAAATAAAAAGGTTTGCTGATAAAACATGTAGATTGCAGAATTTCGACCATCATCAACGTTTCGTTCCTTATATTGAAACACGTAAAATATTAAATCTGGTTAAAAGTTTTTTGTTAGCAGATGTACAAAGTCATATTAATTTATGGTTCAAGCTACAATTTGAGCATCGTGATGTTATTAAATGTTGTTTAGTTTAATTTTGTCGCCTAAAATGTTCCAAATTGTGATTATGTTAAGTAAAATTCAAGTAAAGTTCTGATGTGTTTTTTTTAATCAATCCACTGCAACTTATCCCACTAACAACATCCCTTACGCCTTACTCTATAAATATTTATCAATTTTTTTTCTCTATGGCTTTTTTTTCAACTTCCTTTTGTTTTTATTGGTCAGTCAATTGGTATAATTTTTTCCAGGTTGATAAAAAAACGCGAACAAAAGAAAAATCTAAAACAAAATTGAAGCCTCCTCTCATTGATCACGCTTGTATGAACCTCGACGTCAAAGATCATACCCTAAAAGAGGCAAAAAATATTAATAAAAATTTTTTTAAAAGCGATTTAATTATTCATAAAATTTTTATTAAAACCAACAGAATAATTATTGTATAAAATAACCCACGTTAAGTTTAAAGTGTTATTTGATTTAAATAATTAATTCTATGTCAGCGTTTTGTATGTATTCATATTTAGATATTTAGACCTTACTTACATATAGATGATTGGTTTCAAAATAAAATTGGTTGAGATTAGCAGAAATTTAATGATATGCGGAGAGCTACTGAATTATTCAAAAACTCTAACATATCTGAATTCCAAAGAAAAACGGAGGGAAAAATCGTGAAGCAAACAGTATCTCAAACTGATATTTTATTCATTCATGCAAATTACATACCTTCAGGTATTATTTGATAAAACTTTACAAACAATATATTTTAAAAAAATAATTTTTTTTTTATTTTTCCATTCTCCCACCGACAGATGGTTCTTAAATTTTTGGTTTTAAACGGAGTATCTTAAATCATCGTCGTGTGACAGTAAAACTCTTCTAAACAAATAATTTAACTTCTTGTATCGTATTGAATTCTTTTCTCATAAAATTTCTTTTTGTTTGTTTAACGAAAAAATTTTTGAATCCATTTCTTTCATGAAACAAGTAACTTTATAATAAAAAACTTTTAGATTAACAAACAATAAGTTTTGCTTTTGTTAAACTTTATTACATTTTACAGAGGGAAAAAATGTTTTAAAGTTTCCATAAAATAGAGTTAAGGTTTCAAAATTATTTTTACTTAGAATTTAAAGATTAAGTTTGATATAAACGAAGATTTTTTAATTAAATTAAAAGTTGTGTTTTATGAATTCAATTTGACATTTGTTATATTTTAAGAGTAGATTGTTGGTTCAGAGTTCGGGAAAAATAACTTGTTTTTCTTTTAATGGTAAAAAATTACTCAAATAATTTAAAGTCGAAATCAAATGAAAAATTTAAGTTGGTTACACACAAGTTGGACATTAAGATAGAAAATACACGATATTTAATCGATGTACCTTAATTATTTCAAAAGTTTTTGGGTTGTTTTTGTCATTCTTGTAATTTAGGGCGATCGTAATGCCACGATTTTCTTTCCACGTCAGTGGTGCCTAGAGAACACAAACAGTTTTTAACTCAATGACACAACAAAGGAATTTCGCCTCGAAGTTGTTAACGCTGGAAATGAAATTCCCCGAACTGTATTTTGTCGCAGATTTCAGATTTAATTACTTTTTTGAAAAATTATTCAAGGATTTAGAGCATCTTTGCTATATGTTTGCAGTAATAGCGTAGTTTTCCTGAGCCTTTATAGCAGCCATCAGTAAAACTATTATTGACCATGTCAGAATTACTCGTTTCGATTCTGTGTTTATAGCCAATATTTCAGCTTGAAAGACTGTAAGGGAAAAGGGAAATTTGGTTATTTGTTTGTTGGTTTAATTTGTGATGTTATAAAGGAAAGTTATTATTAAAAGCAAACACGTTTAGTATTTTTATTTTATTGTATGAACGATTATCATTTCCTTCATCTTATCTAACCACACGTTAGATGGTTTTAATGGTCGTCTTAAGGGACGGGGCATAGGCACAAGCAATATGTAGCAATACTCAGATCCTAAAAAGTGCATGTACCCTAAAACCTGAGTCTGATCTGAACCAGATCAAAACACGAACATAGTAGATGATTGAAACCCGATTCTTCCTCCCGCTTCTCCTTTTCCTCCTTCTCCTTCTCCTACCCTCCTCCAACTCCTCACTCTCCTCCTCCTACTCACTTTCCTCCTCCTCCTCCCACTCCTGCTCCTCTTCCTCCTCCTCCTCCCCCTCTTCCTGTCCCTGCTCATAGTTATCTTCCTCCTCCTCATCCTCCTCCTCCTACTCTTCCTCCTCCTACTCCTCCTCCTACTCCTCCTCCTCCTCCTCCTCCTCCTTTTCCTTCTCGTCCTCCTAATGTTCCTGCTCCTCCTCCTCTTCCTCCTCCTCCCCCTCTTCCTCCTCCTCTTCCTCCACTTGCTCCTTCTCTTCCTTCTCCTCTTCCTATTCCTCCTCCTCTTTATTGCACCTGCCTCAGTAATAATAGAGAAAAGACCCAGTCTGCTCGCACGTGAACCTTTAAAATAATGTTCCGTAATGACATCCACAATTATGCTGATATATTTGTGTTTTATTGATATCAGTTGATCAGACCTGGAGCGGTTCAGTGCAGCCAAGATCTGCCTGGAAATCCCACAAATGGTACCCTTTAATTATTTTATATTTGTACGCGTATCCGTCTCTTTTTGGAGTAGCAGTTTGCACGAAGTATTGCAAGTAGTACTTCCACCTCACTCTTCTCAGCCATATTTGGTGTCAGAAAGGAAATATCTTTCCGAGTGAGCTTTCGGTCTCCAAAATCCCCCGATATACCTTGACACAAAGCCTTGACACAAATTGGATATTAATCTGCTCAGTAATTTCGTCAAGAGAAGCCAGACGGTTTCTGTCTACTTTCGACGTGGTGAGTGAGGCTCGATTTTTATATATCTCGTCATATTAATTAGTGAATCAACTAAAATTAAGTAGTTTGTTACAGAGCTGTTTAACCCGTAAAAGTTCATTTGTTTAAACAACTTGGTCGTCTTTTTTATTCATAATTTCTCTCCTCTGTTATGAAGCTGTTTAACCCATAAAAGCTCATTTGGCTAAACAATTTTCTTCTACGTGAATCAATGCATTCAATATAACTGATTGACTTTTTTATTCATATTTTATCTTCATCTGGTCCGAAATGATATTTTTGAAGTGGAAACTTCTTTAGGCGCGTTGTGCAATTTCGTATGAGAAAAAATTTAGATATTCGAGTTACCATTTTTAAATCCGCAAACTATTTTTAAATATGAAATACATCTGAAATACGTCGTTTCAAATTGCGATGTGGTTATCGAGGTCGACTGAGGTTCTATAGGTTGTGAGTTCAATTCCTGGAGTTGTTATATTTTTTTATTGTTGTTTTTTAATTTTATTAAATACCATTAAAATTTTTTTTTGTTCATGAATTCATTAAAATATTAAAAATCTCTTTTTACGAATTTTAAAAAATTGATTTATAATTCAGTTTTTTCAAGTTATATTGCTACTGTCTTCTGCAATTTGTATTCGAGTCGTCATGCTTAATAAATATTGAATAGATGTAAAATTGAAAGTATGTCTGTTTGTCCTTTATGCATTAATACCTTAATCATCATGAAAATTTGGGAAGTTGTTGTGTACACTAGCCCAAAGGTAAGTGGCATATTTTATATTTTCAAAAACTGCACCCCAGGGCTCTTATAATTATCTTAAGAGATTTTGCCTAAATGTTGTAATTATTAAACTGTAGTTTGCTTTGATCAATGTTTTTTTTGTTGAACATAATTTTTTATGAAATTGAAAATAACGTAAGAAAGAAAGTATAACCTGATACAATAACATTTGTATATCAAAATTATATGTATTGGAATTTAACACATTATGATGTTAAAAATTTTATCATCTACACCAAACATGTTGTTTGTTTGGAATGGTATGTAATACATGTTTCTAAAATTAAGTGAAGACTTAATACTTGTAGCTTGATACTTGATACTATCAATTATATCGATTTAAAGCTCCAAATTAAGAGACGGAAATCGCACAAATTCTATACAAAGAAGCATAGCTTATATATTATTAAACATGGACGGCAATCATGATAAATAAACTAATTAAAAATGGTGACACTTAGCCAATAGTGATTTGCAAACGGCAACAATGCGCATTAATACCAATGAATTTACTTAGCTTTCCGCAGGAAGATTTGTAAAATTTAAAATTGTTGATCTATGGGTGGTTGTCACACGCGTATACTTTAGTCCTTGCTATTGGTATATGATTTATTTTGAGATATCGTATACCACTGGCAATAGCAGTGATATTTCTTTAGCCAAAGTGATATTTTAGGGGTGTTGGCGGATGAAGATTTTTCAATCAACGAAACCATCAATGCTACAATAATTGGAAGATACAAAAAAACACAGCTATTTCACAATTTTAAGTTTTCACTTCTGTCGGCAGTCCTTAAGACTGCCTTCTTTTTTGTGTACTGTTTTGAAGATATTAGAAGGTTTTCAAACATAGATAAATTTACAATAATTAAACAAAAATAATTTCTCTATTTGTTTGTTTTGTTGAATCATCTTAAATTTTAATGTAAACTTTTTTTGTAATTGTAGTCAACAACAGTGATATATAGAAAAGGAAAGAATATAATTGTATACAGAACAAAGAAAAAATGTTTAGCAATTTGTTTTTATAAACGAAGCGACCACCCGAACGGTGGTATAAAAAAACAGTCGATTCGTCATGTGATCACGAAGACCAGCAGTTGGATAGATTCTGACAATCCTGACATTTTTCAACATCGTACCTACGTGAAAACTAGTATCTAACAAGTATTAATAATTTTGACAAACATATTGTTAATTTTAAAGTGATTGTAAAAATTTATATGCATAATAAAAAAATCAAAATGCTTCTTTAAAATGGCACAAGTTTTTCAAATTTGCATTTTTACTAACAGAAGATGTTTTTTTACCATTCTACGGCTTGAAAACTATGTTTTAGGTTTTTAAATAGTTGTAAAATCAATTTATCATAGAATTTCAACAATTGTTAAAAATGGCCTGAGCAAACTACCGTCTTTTTTTATCAAAATCATAGTTATATTAGCACAAATAAACTCTTAAGAAAAAAAAATCGACTACAGAAAAAAACAAAATGGAACCATGAAGAAGAAAAAAATAACTCAATTATGGCTTTTAGAGACAAAAATACATACATTTGTGTTTGTTTTATTTTTTCTGAAGTTGGCTTTATTTTTTTAAAAAAAATTTGTTTTTAAAATTGTTTTTACCGGTGAAATTGTTAAAAAAGAGAAATTGATTGATTGAGAAATTGATTTTTAAACTATTTATAAACCTAATCTATAGTTTTCAAGTCGTAGAATGGTAAAACAAGCATATTTTTTTAGTAAAAATGTATATATGATGCAATGACGCCATTTTGAAACGCCATTTTGATTTTTATATTAATCATGAAAATTTTTAAAGATAGTACTTGTACAATCATTTTAAAATTAACAATCTATTTTTCAAAATTATTAGCAGTTGTTTGTAACTAGTTTTCCCGTACGATGTTGAAAAATGTCTTCAAAGTGAAGGCGCCATTTTGAAAAAAAAAATTGGTTTTGAGCTATCTCCCGTTTTTTAAGCATCTCCAGATTTTGGTCGCAAAGGTGAGGTGTTTGACGTGGATCGTCCCAAATATATATATATGCAACAATCGTTTTATCATTAGGCGCACCATTTAATACTTATTATGATGTCTGATATTATATCTGTGGCAGCACCATTTAATACTTATTATAACGTCTGATTATATATCTGTGGCAATCGCCCAATTCCCTTACACAATCTTTTTTGCATGCATATTAGGTTATTTGTACTGAACTGGAGGATATTACAATTTGAATACACATGCGGCTAAACCTTGTCGAATTACAATTCTGCAAGGCACGCAATCCTCTGATTGCTTCCTGCAAATGACTCACTAGCAGGCCCAGTGTTCATTACAAGTTTATTGAAAATAAATTATTGAGAGTGCAGTTTTTGATTAATATTAACATATAGTGAAATCTACATAATCCAATCAAAATTAAAATATGTCGTCATTGTCATAGTTTTAAGATAGTATAACGGATCGTGATCAATCAATTCCACAATAAAAAGAAAAAAAATTATTTTGCGGTTGTATTACAACGACAACTTTTTCAACAACCTTATTAAATACGAACGGTCAACAACAACAACATATAACAACATTATTACCATCAACGTTCATAATCTTGCTTATCTTAATAATCAAAATAATGGGTAAACATAACTTTTAACAAATTCCTTATCGTAAAGCACAGCAATTGTGAAAATCCTTAGGTTTTAATATAGTGATAAATCTGTCGCAAACATTAGTAATTTTTAATTGAAATCATTTACGAAATCTTCCGCAATATGTGCAAAAATTCAATTATTTACTTAGTTTATTAAACAATTAGGTGCAACGACTTTGGTAGTTACGATAAGTTTCAACAATCATCTGGTTATATCGGTGCAAAATTTTTTTATTTACACAATTTATTTTAATAACTACCTGTGTACTTTTTGTGCAAGAATTAAATTATTCACATAACTTCATTCATATTAAAAAAATTTAATAATAAATAAATAAATAATACAATCACCAAGTTTTCGTGAAGTAATTAATTTTATTTTATATAAATTATTCCACAATCACTGGGTTATAATGCAACAAATTCATTTATTTATATACTTTATTCAACCATCACCTGTTAATTTGGATGTAACAATTTTCATATTTACATAATTAATCGACAAACACCTGTTTATTTTGGTGCAACCATCTTGGCATTTATACAATAAATTTTCAAAAATAACCTGTGTATGTTGGTGCAACTTTTAATCTATTTATGTAATTTGTTCGATGGTCACATGTTTTAGAACAACCTGAATTTTTGATTTTCTGTAAACTAAATAATGTGTAGGATTCTGCATCAATCATACGGGGAATTCAATATTTTTTATTATATTTTGTGAACCGTAGATGATGAAGATGGTTTTTTGTTTCTTTTGTCTTTCCGAGTCATCAGACCCTACCTTCCTACCAATAATTATCGTTTGCATCCAGCAGTATACCATATTCCGAGGATAAGTAAAGTATGCCGAGGATAAGGAATACCGAATTCAAGTACTGAAGATAATCAAAACAAACTCAAGGCACGCGTATTGTATCAAGTCATCAGGATTGCTTATAGTAATACTGACTTCTAATTAGCGGCTCGTTATAATGTCCAAAAGCAAATAAGCAGCTGACCAGTCCTCTTTAGATGCCTTCGAAAGGCAGTTAGCAGCAACTGTGTCAATAACAATATGGAAAATTTTTTTTAAATGCTAGATCCCTCTACAGCTTTTCATCACTTTTAATGCAGCCCTGGTAGTTTTTGAGAATTCATGCTTTTTTAACATTCTTCTATTTTTACAAATATACGCAGAGGATGAAACTCCTAAAATGTCTTGGGAACTCATGGTGAGCATTGTTAGGAAAACACTGGTGATGCATTAGCACAATCATCTCCAGTGTTTTATTTAATCACAGTTCCAAGAAAAATTTTCGAAAACCGATCAATTGATCCATAGCCCACAATGGGTGTGACAACCACTTTATGCAGTTTAACCACTTATCGATACTCACACCAAGTTACTGCACACTATCTGGGAGTGTTAATAATCATCAGATTTCCGAGTAAACATCAGATTTCCAACTGCCGTTGTATTCAACTCTTCTATGTCAAAGAAGCACCAAGAGTGATCGCCTTTATTGAGATACTATTTTCAATGACAATCAGCCTACCAGTGAAATAAGCATGTTTTAGTGCAGCTGCACCCCCCTAAATGAATAGGAGTTGCAAATAAAAATAAATGAATGGAAATAAATGAATAGGAGTTACTCCCGGAGGGGTCAAATGTATGACCAACCCCCATTTATTTTCCCCCCGAACATTTTATTCAAACCTACCCCTATCTTAAACCCTTTAGGTGGTTCCAGTACAAAATTTATGTAAAATCCACCTAAAAAAACAAATTTATCACTGCTAGTACTACACAAAGTTAAACTCAATCCATCCTAATGCAATTGTAATTTTTATTGAGAGTAAATGTTTTTATTATAACTCGGAAAAGTACATCAAATTAATTTATATTTATCGTGCCATCGATATTTCCTGCCATTGCCTCTGACCACGTAAAGCAGGCATGTCAAACTCGTTACGGTATACGGGCCAAATTTTTCGAAAATTATTTTCCAAAGCCTTATGCGGGCCACATGTTTCGGTCACTTGGTTTTATTAAAAACTTTAAATTTGTTAAAAAAAAAAACAAAACAAAAATGTTTATATAGAACTTTATTAGTTCTTAAAAATATGTTTATTAATTCAGTTCTTTTGCTAAATCAAAATTTGTTATTACTTTTTGACTTAATGTAATTTTGAATATCGATTTTAAATGTTCTTCAGTCAATCTGGCTCGCTTTACAGTTTTATTCATCCTCATTTGTGAAAAAATGTGTTCACATGTATACGTCCTACCAAACATGGATACTATGCGTATAACAAAATGTCGAGTTCTTGGACGGTCTGCAGATAAATAATCGTAAAACTCTGGAATGCCGATTTCCTTATATTTTTGGTTTAATAGCGTGTCGCATGGTAGTTCTATGAGCACTCCGAGCAGAAATTTGTTAGGGCTCAAATATGACCATGATAAGGTTTGCCCTAGTTTTATAGGGCCCTGATCATGAGTGTAACGCTTTTTTCCAATCAGACTCTGATTGGGATAGTCGGATCAGGACCTGATCAAGTTCGCCATATAAAACTAAATAAGGCAAACCGTAGTAAGGTATTTTGTATCAGGCCCTGATCAGATTGCCCAACCAGGAGTGTAATACGAAAAACCACATCAGGGACGGATATATTCAAATAAGGTTAACCTTAAAAGGATTTTCTAGTTCCAGCCCGGAACAGGCCCACATCGGATTGCCCTAATAGGGCTTACCATTTTTGGCCCTGATCACACTCTGGTCGTTCAGGCTTTCCCTAACTAATTTCTGTTCGAACCCATTTCCCAATTTTCGTCAATATCTTCAACGACAACAGACGTCAGAGAACAAAAAATATTGAAATGAGACTCACTACTTTGAAAATCGGAAACCTCAATTCAAAATCGTCTGTCAACATCCGCTGTTTTTCATATTTTTCAAATTTTAACTCTGGATCATTAAGCAAAAGAGTCTTACAACTAGATAAATTGCATACATTTTTTCTTTTCAATTGTATTTTCCATAAGGATATCTTTTGTTTGAATGAATTTATTTGGTCATACAACGAGATTATAAGCATGTTTTTACACCGAACAATAATATTAAGTTGACTGAGATCGCCAGTAATGTCAACTGAAAAAGTCAAATCTTGTATCCAATCAACCTTTTAGATCAGAGCAGTCATAATATTCCCTGGGCCCTCGCCGATTTAATTTAATGATTACCACATATTTTATACTGCGTGAGACGCTTGTCCTTGACGAGTCCGAAAGTTTTTGTTCTGCCATTTTCCTTGATTCGGCCGCCTTTTCGTTCGGCAAGCTCCGAAAAATGCCAATTGCCCGGGATCTTGTAAATTTGCTACCACAAAGTTTTTAACTATGGGGGTAGAAATTTGTTTTAGAATGCGAGGGAAACCTTGTCCGACAAAAATGTGTCTGCTATTTTTGAGTTCAACAATTGATATTTTGGCATGCATGTTAGGGTTGAGGAAAATGGCAAATACAAAAGTTTTCAGACTCATCAAGGATAGGCGCCTCACGAAGTATATAATCTGTGGTAATCATTAAATGAAATCGGCGATGGCCCAGGGACTATAATCTTTAATTTAGAATAAAAATTACGATTTCGTCCACCGGCTGTAAAAATCTTAAAACTTATGATTTGAAAGACAACGCACTTCGGTATAATATGGCTAGTTCTCGTAATCACACTCCACTTCTTTTAGCAATGTCATTAATGCTCGATGATTTAATCCACGTGCTCGAATAAGTTTAACGATTTTAACACCCTTTTTAAATACATTGTCAATTTAAATTGCTTTTGAACATAAGACCAGCAAGGTTGATAATGCAATGGAAGTTTTGAAAAGATTTATTATGTTGGGTTTTAACATAATCTTTTAGTCTGCCGACGATACCACGTATAGCTGCTTTCATAAAAGGTGTTTGTTGCCAAAAGGGGAAGTTGCCAAATACATCAGGTTATGCATTGGAAGATCATATTTTTTAATAGCAATTATAAGTACATTTTGTATTATGAGATTATTTTTGATAAATTCATTTTTTTATGCATTTTTGAATTTTTAATTGACACACTGTAGGTGTGGAAGGGTGTTGATGGCCACAATAATTTATGCAGCGGGCCATAAGTGCCCCGCGGGCCGCGAGTTTGACATCCCTGACGTAAAGCAAAAATTGCTTTTTCTTCTCTTCTCGGCACAATACGTTGTTATATTTTTCCATTATTTAAAACTTTTTTTGGCAGCATTGTTGACAACATGCACTTCACGCACGGTCTTTAGCGTTTGCTGGTAGTCTACGTTGTGCCCAGGTTTCTGGTTCGGTAGAAATAAAATCTGACGACAATCCGCAGCGTTCGAAAAATTTAGCTGTCTCAGACGTGATAATGGCTAAAATCTTTCTGAAAGAATTCCTGATTTACTTCTTTTGATCTAAATTTAACATTTTTTGCGCCTTTGGATCCAACTACTTGTACTGAACGAACATGTTCTTGGTCGACATCTTCATCATCTTTATTCGTGCTTTCTTCGTCAGATGGTTCGTTCGCCTCCTTTTCAGATAACTCGTTTTCCAGAATTTCACAATTAATTTCTGTGACACAATCTTGTAAATTGAATCATATTTAGCAGCCGCTTTCAAAAAACTCAAATGTTGAGGAGTCTCGATAGTTCTTTGGTGCTACCAAACCAAGCTTTCACGTTAAGTGTCACGATAAAAATATAAATATCGCAAAGCCCGTCTAATTCCTTTTTGATCAAATGGAAATGTTTTCGGAAAAAAACATTTTTGGGCAATAAATGGTAATAGTAGATCTTGTCACCGAGGAACAGGAGAATGATGTCCATGGATTCTTTGTAGTCTGTAGTCTGTAGTCCGTGATGTTTTTCATTTAGTTTAGCCAAACAAAATGATTTAGTTTCTATTTGGACATGTCGTGGTATTTTGACGGCGACTTCATCGTCTTTAATGCCAGGGTTTCATGGTTTCTCTTTTATATTGTCCCATGCATCTTTGAAACGTGCAAACATAGGCACTTCTGGGCCAAACGTTACACCGAACTTGGCATTGAACAATACTTTTAGTTGCAGTTCATAAATATGATATTTGCACGGCAAATATAAAAGATTTCGTTCCAAAAATTGCTCAAGAAGCCACAGAGAAACACTTGAGGAATGAACCAGTGTTGGTTGATGTGGTGTCGAACAAAATAGCCTGAACGCGGTCAACAATTTGAAACTCCATCATCTGCCCGTAAACAGTCACCGCAATTGGTTGGCGATTATTTTACCTGACTGAACTTTAAGCACGCCCAAGAGCTGCTCGTTTCCATCGAATATTATGATAACAGGATGTCGATCTACTTTTTTTGCCTTAAATTTGCTGTAGCTTCTGTTTCAAGTTTTACTCTCTTCTTTCGTTGTCCTTCTGTTGTCTATGTCGTTCCGCTCGCCTTTTTTGTTTGTCAACATCAGCCATGAAACCCGGACGGCCTTTCATTTTTTGCATTCGCAAAAGTTCAGCATTTTCTGGATTTTTTATCAGTGCAAATGCATCTGTGAGTGCGGTGGTAAAATTGACAATCCAAATTGTCAACAAAAGCTTTTACATTTTTTTCGTATGTTGTGCGTTTGTTATTGTCCATTCATGAAATAAAGAAACCACTTTCTTACGTGGCCCCTGTACTTTGTTGGAATATACGCTTGACGATAAAAAATCATTAAAAATCATTACTACGTCAGTCGCCAAGTAGGCACTTTCGTGGAAATTCATACCACGGCTTCGTTGTCCTACTAAATAAATTTCAGTGTGCGATCTTAAACTGCGTGCAATGCTGGGCGATGTTGTCGCCATTTAAATTTTATGAATAATCCACTGAGATTGACTGAGTTTTGATTTGGATCTTTTCTTCACAACAAATTCTCACAATTGATATGTGTCAAACGTTATCTATAAAATTTTCTAAAGCCACGCTGGCCACGTGGAGATAGTTGCCAGACTAAAATACAGTAATGATGGTTTTACACCTTCTTTACTTACATCGCACGATAAAATTAAATTAATTTGATGTACTTTTTCGAGCAATATTAAAAACATTTCATAATTGCTCTCAAAATATTCGAGAGGCAAAAATGGATGAGGGTCGCTCAAACCCCCTGAACCCCAACCAAATTTTGGCCCACGCATTTTTTCACTGAACCTCACAAAATAGGGAAGTGCAGCTGATTTAAATCCAGTTAATTAGAATCTCCATACTGCACTAAAACATGCTTACTGTGAAAGGATTGTGTCCGTAGACTTTGTCGCTTGATAAGCGTGTTGTCTATTGTATAGCTTGTTTTTATTTAGACAAACGTTTAGTTGATCAATATCTCCCAAAACTTTAAGGAATGCGAGAGAAAACTGATTGGGCTGAAATTTTTGGTTTAGCAGTTGTAAATTTGCCTGGGTTTGAGAATAATACACTCTCATGTTTCTCCAGGTCTGTGGTATACAGCCAAATGCTATGCATACTTTTAAGAAAATTCAGAGTCAATTGCTTTTTATATCCACCCACTTTGGTATAATAAAAGCCTGGACGACCAATCCCGACAGACCCTGGAGATTTAGAGGACTCAAATGAGTTGATAACCCAAGACAGAGCCACAGACAATACAAATATTTTTGCAATGATTCGGTCGATTCGGTTTGATTTTTCCTGTTTTTCACGCAGCTTCCTGAGAAATATCTCCAAATACACTGCCAGGTAAATAGTTTCGCAGAAGTGCTGTATAGGTTTCTTCCTTTCAAGAAGTGTAAGTGTCGTTTAATATGCGTAGATTATCCAATCTCGATAAATGATCCTTTTCCAAGATCCTGATTAATGCAGCACTTTTTATAATGGTCTCAATCAACTAAGATTACTTTTCATTGATGTTGATTTTCTCTGTACTGACCCCAATTTACTTAATTACGAGTTTTCAATGATGTATTCAGAAGTATTTTGCACCTTTGTCTTAGTTTGTGAAAGTTTTTGTTCCATCTTGGGGTGTATCGTAGACAATCTCCAGCTCCTACTGTCTTAGTGATAAAATCTAGGGCATAGAGTGATGTCTATGATTTCTTGCCACCGAGAGTTAACAAAAGGTCCTCACTCCAGAGTTTAATATTTCTAATTTATTAGTTCCCAATTGTACTTTAAAAGAGACTGCACCTCTCTTGTTAATTTTGATGCTTCTCTGCCGAACATGATATGAATCGACATCACAGCCGACAATGATATCTGCGTTTTTTTCATGATATAGTCTTGACGCGTACCTACTCCAATGTTGGTGGAGCATTGTTCGATTTATCCGGAAGATAGGCAAACACAAGAAAGAAAGCTGCAAATAGCAGCTAATTGAAAATGTTCATAACTTTAAGTCTACAGAAGAACATAAATGACTTATAAATCTTATGGCAAATATTGTAACACAAAACACATGTAGGAAAATGGTTTATAGACAAATAAAAAAGAAAGCTTTCGCAACTTTTAGCAAAAGCTTAGAAAAACATAGATTTCCACTTCATCATCCAATCAAAAGATCCCAAACCATAAATAAAATTTCACAGGAACGATTTTTCTTAAAAGGGTTTCAAAATAAATATTCCACTCTATTTTCCAGTTCATACAATTTCATTTATGGGCGTTTTAAAAAAAAAAAATGAAATTCGTGTCACGTAAATTTTCATTTTTTTCCAATTCAAATAAAGTATAAAGAAAATCCATAAAAATTTAGATTTTTTTTTTATGAGTGAAAAAAGGCACAGAAGGAACAAAAACGAGTTTAAAATATTGAATCAAATTCAAGAAGTTTAATAACCATGAACGTCAAGTTAGAATAATTTTATGTTTTAAACGACGACAAATATAGAAAAAAGTAACGATTTACTAGGAACAGTCTTCCAATTTATCATATTGTCCCAAAAACTTTGTTCACAGTTGATTGAGCGAGCCTTCATACTGTCACTTCTAAATATAAACTTTTGCTTCAAATTTATTTCAATATACATAATTACTTTTAAACTGTTATATATTTTTCTACATCATCACTCATCAGTCATCACACACAAATTAATCAAATAAATATCAACTCTTGTCAAACTCACAATTAACACTTAACGTCATAATACAATTTACTTTAATTGACATTCATCCATTTTCGGAAAAGTTTAAAGAAATTCGTTTAAAGAAAATTGATCAGAACTTCATCCTCTTCATATTATTCCAAAATTTGTCAAACTCTAAAACAAACCGAAATAAAATAACGAAAGTGTGTTTTTGACATTTTATTAGCCTGAGATAAAACATAAAGGATAAAGGGGCGAGTTTTGATATTAAATATTATAATTGTGGGTGGAAATCAATAAACCAAATTATTGATATCTTTGTTTATGGTGGTCATCATACACCAACATTATATGTATTTATATGTGAGTACTTGTATTCATGTTCTAAAAATATTATTTTTTACGATAACTATCCACTTAACCACATTTGTTTAACAATCCAATTATGCAAACTGCTAATTACAAAATAATTTAATATCATTTTAAATTCATCAAATTTTAATTTTCATAAAAAATTCAAAACTTTTTGTGCTTTGTTGCATGAACGTTGTAAATACAAAAAGGAATATTTAAGTTTTAAGCACAACCGCAAAAGTAATTGGAGACACGTTTATGTTTGAAGGACAAAAGGTGTATGTGATGAGTGTCTATTGCGTGACGGTTTTATTTAATGTGCAATTAAAATGGATAGTTATCGTCTAGATAGCAAAACAAAATATATTCATATTGATTAAAAATGAGTAGATAATATTTTTGCTTTATACAAAAAAAATTGCGTGATGAATTTGATTATTATGTTTAATGTAATTAAATAGAGGAAAACATTACTGTTATTGCCAGTATATTAAGTAAAAGATTCCTTCAATAGCTATTGTACGCTAGTGTAAAAGTAAAATACAAAAACTGAAAGATAAACATTTGAAAGGAGGCAAAATCGTATTTTCATAGTGGTTGCGTATAGGTGTTAAAAATTCAACGTCGGGGTCACCAATGGTAATGCGCTAGCGTGAAGCTTTATGAAAATGAACAACACAGTTCTTAACTTGATTTTAACTCGATTTTGATTTTATTACAAAATTGATCTCTTATTTATCACAAAAATTTTTTTATTTAATTTATCCTACCAGAGGTAAAGGTATCCCGTGAGCTACGCCCTCCCTCCAAAATTGTACATTATAGCACAAACTGTTTTTGAACCAAAATTTTTCAACGTACATTCTTTTAAAAAAATGTTAAAAATCAATATTTTTCTATGCTGTTATGTTTCTTCTATAGAACAATTTTCTGGTTCTGTTTCCTGCCGCACTATGTTTTTTGAAAAATTTTACTTGATATATTGAAGATTTAATCTTGTGATTAATAACCATATTATAAATACCATTTACCAACTTTATTATTTAATGTATAAATTATTCCTAAAAAATAGAATGTTCCATGAAACAAAAATATGAAGAAAAATGATATTCATTCCTTCTTTAAAAAAACTAAAACTATATGGTAAAACAATCACCAACAGAAAATAGAACAAATGAAAAAATAATACAACAACAAAAAGTTGAAAAAACTGTAATGAAGCGCTGCCTCTTTGAACATCAATGAAGTGGCATAGCAGGCCGCGCACCTGGTGAGATTTATAAAGTCCCAAATTAGCTTCAGTAACTGGGGTCGAACATAGAATACCTGCTTCTCCAGCACAAATGTCAGAATTGTACGCATATCAAAAGATAAAAAAAACGGAGAAAAGAAAAGGCAAGTGAACTAAGTAGACTCTGGCGACCCCCGTATATGAAAAGAACCGCGATCACCACGTCCCATCCCATAATTCAAACACATTCACATGCTCTCGCACTTCATCCCCTCACTCACACACACACACACACACACACACACACATACTCACACACTCATGCACACATCTTTGCCCATACTCGCATGCGCACGACGCGATACAGCCAAGCTACCATATTCCATCAAACAGATTAGCTTGGTATCATTTTCATGATTGTCGATGTGTACCATATGAGATATACAACCAGAATACACACTATTTTGATGGCAAAAAAAACGTTCAGGAAAAGAATGTCAGATGACGAAAGATCTTGTGTTTGACGGCTTGAATATAATGACATAACTTTATGTTTAACGAAAATTAGTGCATGACTTCGTTGTGAGAGAGGATCTTGTTTTAACTTTTCGGTGACCGAACGTTATGCTTTCAATGCAACATTTCGTACATCAGGATTTATTAAAAACTGTTCAACTGCTTCTACTAGTATAGACTGATCATACTTGTACAACTCATTCCATGATTCAATTAATGATGTCAACATATTTCCATGTTTTGGAATTGGTTTTAATAAAATCACGTCAGGATCACACATACGTTTCACAAACGAAATGCATATCCCTAAATGCCGTTGTAACATTTCTATTAATTTTGTTCCAAGCTTAATAAAAAACAAAGAAAAAATTTTCTCCAGAAATAATATTGAATTGTTTTCACATTTTAATGTAATACAAGAATTATCGAACTGACTTAGCACTATCCATAGAGACGCAATAATTGGACCAAGTATTTGTATGATAGCAATAGAAGGACGATATTCTTTTTCATCCGCCATATCGTCTTTTACTGATCTATTCGTCACTGCTAATTCACGAATTTGGTTTTTCATTCCATCATCAAATTTACGATCAACTGTATTATTGGATTGAATAAATATTAATAAGCCATCCATTTTTAATTTTAATTTCTACTCCTATCACAGTAAATTAAAATTACATCACACTATCCATGACATGTAAATTGATTATTTCAAATAGCGTGCGGTAAGTAAAAAAAAGCGTGCGGTAATGGATTTTCATATATATATTACCGCACGATTTTAATAAAAAGAAAAATTTTTATTTAAAGAAAAATTTGATTTTTAAAAATTAAATATTTCAATTCATTTTGACACATAATAATGCAAAGCCTACCACAATTTGTAAACTATTTGTGATTTAATTTATAATTAGTAGTTCATTTTTTCAAGTAATTATATGCGTTTGGGCATTAAAACAAAGTCGTAGAAAATGTATATAACAAATCTCGAGTTGTAAAGCATTTTCCATGCTCCTAAAGATTCTGCACTCGACGCTACGCGTCTCGTGCGCAAAATTTTCCCTCGCATGTAAAATGCTATTTACAACTCTAGATATGTAATATACTAATTACGCACAAACATATCGTAGAACACATTTTACATCCTAGTTACCCTGGCTGAAAGTTAAACTTAACGCCTGTAAAATAAAATCCCGTTGCTATATAAATATTAGTGTATTCTTCTACTTTGCCGCCCGTAAAATAATCGCCCGCAAAATAATCATAAAATTAGAACAAACAAATAAATTATTGTATGAAATTTATAAAAGAAATCATGGCATGTTTAGTGTGATTTTCAAAATGTCTAGCGAGTTTAAAAAATTCAAAAATTGATTTATTCTACAATTAAGTTGTGCAGTTGTGCGTAAAATGTACATACACTCAGGCTGAAAGGAAGATAACGCTCTTGGTTCAATAAAAGCCTTCGCTTTGCGTCGGGCTTCAATATGAACCGCAGGCGTAATCTTCTACTTTCAGCCCTCGGTATGTAAATAACTATTAAGTATTTATGAACAAATTTTTGTTTTACAATATTTATGCAAAATTCTGGTTTACATGTTTCCAATTGGAGTTTGACAGACATACGCGCATGCAACAAATATACTCGCTCATACTTACCCACATCCACACATCTATATACACAGACTCATACAACTACATGCATATCCATAATCATTCACACATGGAAATAAAATAAAATTAAAATATGACTCACCCCATGACTAGTCCAGATCCCGCTCCAAAAATATTCAATTACGCGCTCATCCTCATCCAGTTCAACGATCGTGAATTCAGCAATCCGGATGACGACAATGTTGGAAATTTGTTGCCATAAAAAAATTTGTTGATGATAGCTGTATTTGTTGGTGTTACCGAAAATGTATACATATACTCAGCATGCAGGAAGTAATTGTAGCCTTTAGGCAATGGTTAGCACAGAGATAAACCAAATATTAAAAATAGAATTGTAGTTTTATTAGATAACCGGTTGTTTTTTTTATTATCACATTTCTTTGAACTAATATTAGGTATCACAGAATGTTACTACACGCATACAGTTATGATTTTCGTTGACAGTTATTTTTAACATTAATTGGTATCATAGTTGTTTAACATGAATGCAATTACGATTTATTAATTAACAGCTATTTTTAACATAAATTGTTATCACAGTAATTTGATATGAATGTAGATTATGATTTATTGATTAACAGCTATTTTTAACATAATTGTTGCACCATAAAACAAACATTTTATTTGGGTATAACTACACTCTTGTGTTATTTAATGCAGAACAATTTAATAATTTAAATAAAAACATTTTTACAGAAAGATTAATGTAAAAACTACCCGTGTTTGAATAACTCACAAAGTTGAGAGTCCTTTTTGCATTTCGATACCCATGTATCGTAGGTTTTATATTCCCAAATCGAAAAAAAAACTTAAAAAAATCTGAACGCCACGGTACATGTAACATCACACGTAAAAAAAAACAGATGTCATCTCCTCAGACAATTAATCGAAACTTGAGACCAAAGACCTCTGTCGGCGGGCATTTATAGTTTGAAGAAAGCCATTTTCAAATGATAACAAGAAAATGGTAGACATTAACTGGTGGTTTGAATGAAACCCACTAAGGAGATTGCACATCTGTTTCGTAATAAAAACAAATATGTATAAGATGATTACGAAATGGATGTAAGAAATTGTGTTTGAAAAGGGTAAAAATAACTTCAAAAGTTCTTGTTATTATAAATAAGTACGTGTGAGAGAGTAGGGCGACTTTAAATTACGGAAATTGGACCACTGCTTCGTAACAAAACAGAATAGCCACGAAACATTTCTTCTAAAAAACTGAAGAAAATAAAGTAGATTCTAAATTTTACTTCGTAGTTCGTTTTGACGTCACACTGTGATAAAAGACAATAGCAATTTAACATTATAAAACTACATTGTCGATAAATTTAAATACCGTAAATCGTCAGCTGTGTGACAAAAACTGTGTTTAAATCAGTCTTTTGTGATGAAGATATCAAATTATATTGAAAGAGAAATACATACTCAAATAGTATTTTTTGTTTTTCCTTATTTTATTTCATGGGAATGAAATTATGGAAAATAATGATCACGGCTACTATACTATGGATTAATATTTTATTTCTATGTGGTTTTCTTCTCGTATCAAAAAGGAATGACTTATGTCTTAGTTTTGCCGCCAAACAAAAAAGCAAAGAAAATCTATAGAACCAAATTCAATAATATCAATTATTGTTTAGTTGGTTGATGTCACGAGAAACCAGGTGATCATATAAGTTTGTAGAGATTAATTTTTTAGATTTAAATATATTAACTTCTACAAAAAATATTTTTTATTTGACTGGCCAAAAATGGTAAATTGATCAGTGTCGAAAATGTGTCTTGATAACAAATTCACAATTCAGTATTACTTTGAAATTTAGTTTTCAACTGAATCCTGTTGACTAACACTTATACTGTTTATTATTTTACAATTTGTTTACTATTTATATCATTTGATTTTTTTTATATAGCAATACATTAATATCTAGAAACAGCTCAACGTTATTGTTCTTAAAAGTTTATAAAAAACTCGTTCACTTCTGTTGCACCGTTTGTCTGTTTTCATTTTTCATAAATGTATATCCTTCATTTATTGTATGTACATTAGACCGCCCAGAAATCACTTTTGTCTCGGATTTTAAACGTTCATGCTTATATATGCGTATTGGGTTCCAATAAAGAAAAAAGTCGAATATTTGAACGATAAACCCCGTAACCAATTTGCGCTCTCGCATTTTTCACCAAAAACGTGAGATTTTTGTGTGTCAATCTTTGACTCACTGTAAGTTATGAACAAGCAGTCTGATTTTCAACTTCGATGCCTCATTTCGCATTTAAATTTTATGACATTTAATATTTTTTATTAGTTTTGACGGTTTAAATTGAAAACGTCCAGCCACCACCGAAAATATAGTGACTATGTAGGAAAAATACTCCACTTTTTCCAATTATTTGCTCTGCCAATCCACGTAAATCAAATTGGTACGTCAAACTACTGTAATTTTACTTAAAACAGAGACTTTATTTTAACGTTCGAGATTTGGTACTCTATGCACCGAGATATGGGTCCATAGGCAATCAGCGGCACATCAAATTGAAATGGCATTTGAATGATGTAGCTTAAACTAAAATGCAGTCGCTGTTTTAAGTAAAAAAAACAGTAGTTTGACTTACCAACTAGATTTACGTGAATTGGCAAAAGATAATCGGGAAAAATTTAGTATTTTGCCTAGATTGCCACTATAATTTCGATGGTGGCTGGTGTTAATGCAACATCTACTATAGGAATAATAATGTTTTTTAAGATTTGACACTCCGCTTTATTTGGATGAAAATATTTATAAGTTTATGGTTATATATGTTGCGTGTTCGTAGTCGGGGCTACCAATTATGTATATGGGTTACTACGTATGGCCTTGATAACGTAAAAATGACGGGTTTGTTATGAAGGGTAATTCAAACTCCGTGATTAAAATTTGAACCACTGTCCCACACACATTGAATTTGCCTTAACAGAAACTTTCATAGTTGTTTTCGTTTTTCCTTTACACATGGTTTCTTGTACTCGGTCCGTGATCGTCATCTGCAATGGTTTCCGTTGGAAAATTGTCATAAACCAACCCTTGTGTAATGTTTTCCAATGTAATTTCCTATATTCAATTTGTAATCGTTGGTTGCTGTAGAGTTGGCATAAAGCAGTTGTGCAATGTCATTTATTCGTGGTTGCGCTATTCCCATATAGATGTCCTACAATCGTTTCATAATCAATGTTTTTGTTAATAATTATTTTCCGATTTTAGTACAGTGAAGACACTTTTAGTGGGTACAATAACACGAAAAACACAAAATTTCAATAATTTGAATTCGCTCTATCGCCCAAAAGATGAGAGGATTCAGTCAATGGATTACGTCTCGTTTATCGCAGTGTCATGAACTTATTGAGTTGCCTTTGTTTCATTTCATAAAAGGTAATTTCCTTCAATCGTTTCGCATTAGATATTTCTGTTTATGGTTCCATTCCAAATTTTGGTACCGGTTAATAGTGACGACCCTTTAAGTGGGTACACATATTTACCGAAAGAGAATGTCCTATAAACAAACTTATTGCGTTTATTGATTTGTGATGTAAACACGGCGAGATTTTGATTATAAATACGCGGTTGAAACTTTAGAGGTTTAGTCGATTTCTATTTCATATTGGATTGATTTCTTTTTTGACGTCTTCTTGCTGAGTGGCCATCTTTTCGATGGTTATGGATTGGAAATAATCAAAAATAATTAGAACGAAAAATAGGTGAGATCATCAAAAGATTTTAAAAGAATTTGTTTTGGAATAAAATTATTGGCAAGCAATTGACAAAAAAGTCGCGATTATCTCCAGTGGAGGATATGATATAAACAAAAGAAAACAAAATAATTACATGTTTGTGTTTGTTGCCATAAAGCTAGTCGAAATTGTGTAATCCAATCCTAAACAAAAATATTAGTACAATTAAAATAAGTGTTAATCTTATTAAAACTTGTGGTTATATTTATTGAAATTAAATAGATGAATCCAATGATTATAAAAAGTAAATATTGATTTATCAGCTCAGTTTTTTTAAGTTGTTCGTCTCATTCATGTTAGTGATTACTAAAACTAATTATAATTATAATTAGAAAAGAAAACATATTTATTATAGTAATTAGTGTATTCTAAGCAAAAAATTTATTAACAATTTGTGTAAAACTATTGATTGTACATATAACGAATAAAATTAAATGTAAATGGTTGGACAAAATGGATTGTTAAGTGAAATTTATTGTCAGTGTAAAGGTTAACCTCTGAAACCAACGTTATCAACAGAAATTTCTGTTGGCACTAAATCATGAAAACTGGTATATCGGGAGTTGTTTTTTTTGTTTGATCATATCAGTTGTCGTCAATGACGTAGTATCAAGGATAAAGTTAATTAACTAGTGAAGCTGTGTTTTACGAGATAAACAAATTAACTCATAAGCTTATGAATATATTTTTTGTCGTAGCCTAAGGAGAGCAAGGTTTGACTGCAATATTGAAGTGGCATTTTGGAAGTAACGTTACCTTTGAGTATCAAAGAAAAGTAATTGGAGCAGCTCGGATCAATAAATGATATTCTTGTTTTGAACATACGGGTTGATATATATTTATACGACCATTTATTTGGCGGTGATTAACTTTTTGGGTGGTTAAGACCGAAAAAAAGAAATTTTTTTTTGGTTGTAAATTTAACATTAAATACCATCGAGTTTTAATAAGGAAGGAGGATACTTATTGTCCAGCCATAAAGCGCTAGGCGAGTAAAATTTTATTTTGTTTTTATTAGATGTAGAACATTCCTACATCTAATAAAAACAAAATAAAATGAAATGGATGCGTGTGTGTACGAAAGTTGGCATATTGAGGTGTGAATGTATATATGAGTGTATATGGTGCATGCGCGTATGAGTCAGAGGAGAATGTGCTAGACTAAATGAGTTTCTTTACACACAACATTGATGTCTACGGTTATCATAGGTAGCAAACACTACCTCTATTTTAATTTCTTTTAGTAGTCAAACATGTTTTTTTATTCGATTATTTACAGCACAACAAACCATGATCTACCGTTATATGTGGATTCTGGTATTATAATTTAATTTAAATTGAGAAAGTGGTTAATAACAATTAATGTTGGGATTGTTGACGGTGTGCAGATAATATGAACTTATTACTTCCTACTGCGTAAGCGATAAGTGATAACAATTTACAGTAAAACAAGCAAATGATATTGTTTTTTTTTTGTTCTTTTTGAATGCGCGGTATATTTACTGTTAGAAAACTTACAATATTTGTTGCCATTTGGTCCATGAAATTATATAGGAATTTATCTTATTACAACAATAATCGAATAAAAATTTCTATCACTAACGGAAACTTTTAAAATTATTTTACTGTTATGTTGGTGTAAAATTTCATCCTTAAGTGCCGCCATTGTTTGTTTATTTTTCTTTGAACATAAAGGGTGTCACAATGAAATCTCTATGTGGTGGGACGTGGATGTAGGTATGGTTGATTGTGTGCATGTGTGTGTGTAAGTGTGTGCGTGTGTGTATGTGGGTGAGAGTGCGAGAGTGTATGAGGAGTGAAAGTGTGAAATAGTGTGAAGTATGGGGTTGGACGTGGTGATCGTGGTTCTTTTCGCGTATGAGGGTCGCCAAAATTTCGGTCTTTCACCTTTTTTTTTTCTCATATCCGTTCTTGCCATGATTTTCGCGCACTATTGTGTATTTGTGCTGAAGTAGCAGGATTTCTTACTCGTTCCAACAGATTGCAGCTATTCTGGGGCTATAAATAAATCTCGCAAGGTACGCGACCTGCTATACCACTTCGTTGTTAGTCAATGAAGCAGCGCTTCATTACAGGTTACTACGTCGTAGGTTATAACGTTGTAGCTGCTCAACTTCGTATAAACTATTCATACACTGGTTAATATTCGGTGTATGTATTTGTAGTTGAAATATAAATCTAAAATCCGACTGCATAACTTATTTGTTTATTGTCCACTAAATAATTTCATAAAATACTTCATATACAATTAGACAGCTATAACTATATTTATTATTTCTGCTTCTTTTATTTTCAGGTCAGAAACGGGATTCAACGTGCCGTTAATTATTTTAAAACTACGCTAAACATATAGGAACACATTTCTGGTAAGTTCAACGGTTTCAGTTCTGTGTATAGCTTTTCACTAACAAATAAAAGATTTAATTTACTACAAATGATTGTTTTCTTTATTAATAATTATAACCAGAAATTTACATGTTCTGCACTAACCAACTTGTGGTCTTTTTATTCTTACTATTTTAACATTTTAAAACAGTTTAACTCTAATAGATACGAAGAGAAAAAATATTCTCATCGTTGATTACATTGTTATGATTTTAAGTTTCGCACACTGAACTTTAATGTTTTCTTATTTTCCCTGTCAGCCGTTCACCACAAGTTATTCAATTGCTTCACAAAACTGGTCCTCATGGCAATGGCGGACACATGAAACAATGACACATGATACAATGAGAAAAAACACATGTTAATAAATTACATTTGTAAACCAACCTTTCCTTTTGGTGAATAAATAATAATTATTTAAACAAGAATGCTTTCACAGTCTTCATTTTAACTTTAAATCAATATGTACACATTTTTATTAAATAATAAGTCGAGGCGACTATTAAAGTTCTAGAAGTACTAAAATACTCTAGAAAGTTCTAGATATACTAATTACTAACAAAATGACATCTAATTGTTATAAATTTATACCACCCACAGGATTCCTAACAATGTCAACAGAGTCGCTTTGATCAAAACTTGAAATATTTAGTTGCTAATTTTGTTATGATTAAATAAATGCTGGGTGATCCAAACTTGAACTATTTAGTTGCTCAATATGTCTTTGTTAAATAAATATTGGGTTTTTGGTTTTGACGTACCTGATTAAATTGATTAAATTGACATGTAAAAATTGAAGGTAAACAACAAATCAGGTGAGTAAATAAACTACATATAAAATATACATTTTTACAATGAAAGCAATGTTTTCTGTTTAAGGAATGCTGTGGCTGATATTTAATTGAACAATTTTTGACTTTAATTGCAGAGAGGTTAATTACATAGACAAATTTGACATTAACTATGAACTTATTGATGTTTACAATTATATTGTTAATTATTGATGTTTCTTTTGTTTCTTTACAGAAAACTTTATAGAAGAGCATAAATAAAAACACAATAATGAGCGAGATTTATATTGACGATGGACAACGTAAGTATAGGAATGATTTACATAATAGATTTCTTTTTCTTTTATTTTTAGGGCGACTTTGTCCAGCGTCAACACCTTTGCTATTAGTTTAAGTATGGACTTAAATATATCTAATTAATTAATTAATTTTTATTATTTTACTCGTAAACTTTATTTGAAACTTAATTTGCAATAATCACTTGACAATGTACGTACACAACAATTAACTTATGTTTTTTTATTTAATTTACGCTAAGTTTACTTCTTAATTTTATCACATAATTATTTTTTTTAATACTTTGGTCTGAAAGACCTAAGTATTACATTCTTGAGCTAAAAGTGAAATTCTTACCCCCACCTTTTTTGGCATTTATCGACGTTTTAGGACCTACTGATTCTAAAAAATCAAAAAAAAAATGTATGTCTGTCTGCCGGCCGTGATACCAAAAACTAGATTATTGCATTATGAGTTTGTCAAAAAAATGTTGTCAAGTGTGCCAAAAGAAAGATTTTTTATTTAGTTTTTTACCTAATTTTTTTGAAAAACATTTAATTAATTATTTGTATGACATGAAATTTTATAATTATTATAGAGAATTATGGCATTATAAGTTTGTCAAAAAATGCGTCAAGTGTGTCAAAAAATGATTTCATTTATTTTTTTAGCCAATTTTTTGGAAAAAAAAATGTAGCTGTTTTTATGACGTAAATGTAATTGAAAATGAAATTCAACATGGAAATTTTGAATTTGTTTATAGTTTTTGAAATATTTTTGGAATCTTGAAAAAAGTTTGTATATTTAATTTTGTAATAATTTTGCAATTTTTTTAGAATTTTGGAAAAAGTTTTAATTTTGCAATATTTTTAGAATTTTGAAAAATAGAATTCTTTTATATATAATTTTAGAATTTTGAAAAAAGTTTCAATTTTTGATATTGTTATAATTTTTGCAATATTTTAGAATTTCGGAAAAAGTTTGAAATTTAAAGAATTTTTGGAATATTGTTGGAATTTAGAAAAAGTTTAAATATTTGATTTTATTCTAATTTTGGAATATTTATGAATTTGAAAAAAGTTCCGAGCTTTGATTTTGTTATAAATTTTTGCCATTTTTGTTATATTTTTAGAATTTTTGAAAAAATTTTTCAATCTTTGATTGTGTAATAATTTTTGAAATATTTTGGAATTCTGAAAAAAGTTTGATTTATTTAATTTTACAATATTTTTGGAATTTTGAAAGAAATATGAATTTGTGATTTTGAAATATTTTCTCGAAACGCTAAATGGAGAGGTTTTTGAGTAGTTTGCTGATTGTATCATCTTTTCACTAAATTATGTTAATTTATGATCTGTTATAATTTTCCGGCAACGTATTGATGTTTCGTGTTAGTTTTGTAATAAATTTCTAAACAGAGATCAAAAAATACATGTACTCTAACACAGAGTTTTGTTTGATCTACATCGCTGCCCAAAACTAAAAACCATGTCATAAAAACCATAATCATAAAAGTTTTTTGCCGAAAACTATATCAAAATCATTAACCCAAACTGAAGTCTTGATATTTTAGAGCTGTGAGATTTCAGCCCCTCCATATTTCCCGTTTGAACTCAGAGTTTTTATTAATATTAATAAACAATTAAATCAATAAAAATTAAAGATAAAAAAATTTGTGCGTGAATATTTTAGTTTTATTGTATATCCATACCATACCGTCGTTAAATTTGAGGACCTCTTAATTTTCCTTAAATCATATTGATAAAACAAAATATATCTGCGTGAATAAAATTAAACAGTCGATTGATTTCTATTAATTAAGTTTTTAAATGTTCATAACGTTTTCAATAAATGATAACATCTCAATCACTTTCGTTTTCTTTTCATTTTTTTGTTTGTTCTGTTTATAGCAAAAACAATTTATACCATCGCGTGATTATTGACTACAAATGTTCACGTGTTTCACTTTTAATGGTTTGTGTTTGATTGAATTCAGTAGGGTTGTGCTTATTTATATGCTTTTATTGTAACAATAAATAAATAAAAGTATTATTAACTGTTATGCATTATGGTTTGACTTAATTTTTTGTTTTATGATAAAATATTGTGAAAACGTTCAACGTTCAATGCTCGCATAGAAACTGTTTCAAGCTGATTTTAAATAATAAGAATCAATTCAAAAATTCCTATAATATCTAAACCACCAAATAATTCAGTGGTTTGTTTCTATTCTAATGCATATTGAAACAGAAAAACCACTCGTTTGGTAAGGTCTGAAGCAACAAAAAAGTTATCGATATATGTTAAACTTACCATTTCTTAATTAAATTTTGTCACCAATGCAAACGAAGCTAATGGAGTATGTATATGTGAAATCGAATTTTATTTGAATTAATTTGCTTTTATTATATTCCTTGCCATAGTCTATGTTCAGATAAGCAAAAAACGAATTGAATATTTTATATAAGATTTTATTTAAATTAAGATAACAAATATATTTTTTGTTGTTTCTATTTTATATGCAAATTTAGGAATATGTGTTGCATTTATGATTTGTTAAAAGCAAATATTGTTAAGGGAATCATTCACCCATTTTGAATTATTTGAATTTATTCTTAGAAGTTATATCATCTTTATTTCATCCAATACACTCTTCTTATCTCTAACTGTTGAAATGATGTGTGATGTGAGCTTCTATCCATAAAAACAATTTGTTTTTTCAGCAGATTATCAACATCAATTACATTTTAATTTAGTTTTAATTCTATGAACTAGAACAATAATAAAGGAAACTGATTTTTTAATGGCCGAGTTGTAAAATTTAAAAGTTTTTAAGTGTGCTAAACTCTAAGCATCCAATATTCAAAGTTTCCATTCATTATTTTACGATCTTCCAAATATCTAATTTTCGTATTCTTATTTTTCACGTTTTCCATTTCGAATTTTAATCTAAACCAAAATATTCAAATTTAAAGGAATTCTCTAATGATTTGCTATTGGATTTTGGTTTCAGTCTTTAAATTAAAGTAATCCATCTCAACAAACATAAAATTATTCATATGTGCTATACAGATCAATAAACCTATTTTTAACATTTTCTCAGTTAATTGTTTTGTTGCGTCACTCAATGTCAATTAACAATACACGATTTTATCTATGTAAACATCAAAAAATGTTATGCAAAGCCTAGTCATAATATTATATTTAGTTATAATACGGTTATTCAATTTATAAAAATTAAAATGGTTGTCTATGCCTACGTTCCTATATGAAACGTAACGGCACAAAAAAAATGGTTTTCTGTAGTTGTAGAGGAGAATATTTTCTTTTTTGTTGACTTGTTTTTTGAAATGATACATGGAAATGGTTTGACTTCTTTATTGTATTGAGATGATTTTGGACATTTTTTAATTTAATTTTAGGAAAAGTATAATTGAAAAGAAACAAAAAATAGACATTCTAGCTATATATACTCGTCCAAATATTCGATCGGAGATTATATTGTATTTTTAATCAAAAGAAAAACATTGTGGAAGTTTATAAATTTGTGGTTATAAAAAATATATAAAACAAATAATTATAAGCAACTGTAAGTATGTGTAAATAAACTAGTATTCATATAATGAATTAATTACAAATATAAAAAACAAATTAATAGCTTGATGAACAAGATAAAATTAAAAATTAAAAATTTTAAAATTAATTAATTAATTAATTAATTAATTTGTTTTTTGATAAATTAAAATTAGTTGTATTCCAGTCGTCTTAAAAAAAATAATAAAATAATAAATGATTGTAATTTAAAAATATAGTGTTTTATTTATATAGCAAAACTCATAACTACTACCAAAACATTTACAAACCGGTGACTCCTCGTAAAACTAAGAAAATTTCTAATGATTTTCACTCGCGGTTACAAAAATGTACGGTTTTTTCTAGGGTAGTTTTAGTTTGCGCGTATCATCACATCCCTGTCGCATCAGAAGGTGAGCAAAAGGCTGTCATAACAACGCCTTACGGTTTTTACGAATTTGTAAGCATCCCTTTTGGACGCCGAAATGTGGGACAAACTTTTCAAATATTTGTAGACGAAGTCATAATGGAATTCAAATTTGTGTTCGCTTACTTGGACGATTATTTAATTACCAGTAAAAATAAAGAACAACGGTCAAATTCTGTAACTGTGACGCGGTGTAGTGATAAGTTTTTTTACTGAAAAGAAACGAAGAAATTTTTAAAACTTCACCACTTCACAGTTATAGAATTTGGCAACTGCACTTGGAATATTTAGAAATTTTATTTCAACAATTAAGAAATACGGAATTAATATAAAACCTTCAAAAAGCGTTTTTGGAGTGTCCCAAATCGATTTTTTAAGCCACATGCTAATTGTAAAAATGAAATTGTTCCATTAAAAGAAAAAATCGAAACACTTTCAAATTTTTGTCAACCAACTAGCATTCGTCAAATTCAACAGTATTTGGGAATGATAACGTATTATCATAGATTTATTCCCAACCTTGTTTAAATATTTACACCTATACATATGTCCAAATACTTACACCTTTATATAATTCTGACTTATATATATTCATGTCACTGCTCTCAATAAAATTTACGTGGTCTGGAAATTGCGTAATTGCATTCAATAAATCAAAAGAAGTGTTGTTGTTTTTGTACAATTATTATTTAAAAAAAATATATCAAAATGGCAGCTGACCCAAAGTCTTTCTGAAAAAAAATTTTTTTACCTTGAAAAACGTCCCAATATTATGAACCAGTAGTATGAATCCAGCTTGTATATTGACTTAGTTTCCACAGTTCTATTAACAGTACTATCTCCTAGCTGTTACAACTGACCCATGGAAAAATTAATAATCTTTCCTGCATTAAAACAAAAACATGAATACTTCCATTACAATGGACGACTACTTGCACTACTTTTTGTTCTTTTGTCCTTATCTTTTTGTTGAACTTCTTGTTACAATTTTTACATTATACCAGTTCACTATCAGAACTGATTAATTTTAACCTGCACGAAGCCAAACTTATTCTTATCAAAAAGTTTTTGTGTAATTTAAAATTTTTTATTATTTTACTCGTTAAGTTAAATAAAAACTTTTTAATAGCCCAAAAGCGAAAAAATGTTCTTTTCCAAAGTTAAAACTTTACTAAAATTTTAAATCGTTGTGGTTTTACATAACGATTTGGTTTTATAAAATAACTTTCTATTTATCTCTTTCGATTACTTTTTCAATTAAACAACAAAAAATATCCCATACATTAAAAATTTTCTGTATAAAAAACCAAATGAAACAGACAGAAAAAAATTATTCAAGCAAACCGTCTCACACAATCAAATCATTACAATCAGGTCCTTAAAAATTTAATGAATTATTCCTATGCCGATCATCCAACATTAACGCATCTGCGCAGATTCAATATACTTAATTTCGTTATCTGTTCAATAAAAAAATATATTTTTGTACGAGTAAACCGTAAAATGCACTTTTACGATTCTTTTACGAATTGTTCGTAGAGCAGGCCTTTTTTCCCAATTGAAATAACAATGTTAAAATTGAAATAACAATGCCTAAAATAGAAATAACAATGCCTAAAGCTATTTTTATTTTTATTACTTGGATAAAATAATTTCCTAAAAAAATATTTTATTATTACTATTTTGTGTAAATATAAGTATTTTTATATTTGCAAATAATACAGAATCTTACTCGTACAACGGAAAAGACATATTTTACGTCCTTAATACATAAATGGCTATTGTTTCTCTTAAAAAAAAAGAAAAGAAAACAACAATCGATTATACACCGAATGTAAGATCCGTTAATACAGTTCGAATGAAATATAAACTAAAAAATGAATCTATTTATACAGTGAATCGTTGTATATGGTCAGTTATTATTTATGAATTGATCTTAAGTTGTTTGATAATACGGAATGTTTGTGTGATTATGTGAAAACTGTTTGTTTTAGATTTTAAAATAAAATCAGATTTTTGTTTGTCCATACAGAAGCCCTTGCAAAAGCTTCGCATTTAGATTTGCCAATAACCGATGCAAAATTACCAATTGAAACTGGTGCTTCAAATATAACCGTTGGTGCGGTTTTACAATAACTAAATGAAAAGTTTTGGGAACCACTTTGTTTCTTTAGATTTAGATTTTAGATTTTACTTCTACAAATCAGGAACAACAGTTCGTTACAATTTGCAGGATTAAACATTTCTTTTTTCTTCTCTTCTAAGATCGTCTTAGTCGATTACATTGTGACTTCGAGGTTTTTTAAATGGATTTGATACTGAATTTAAATTCGTGGTTAGGTCCCATGAAATTGGGTGATAAACTTTGTTTGGCGGGCTTATTGCATTAGCTAGCGGCGGAAGACTAAACTCAAGATACGTCCATTAACATCCTTAGAACGCATGTTGTTGTGGGACCTCGGTATTAAAAGGTTTTTATGTGTTGTGGTGACACATATTGTAATGCCTACTACACATCACATTTTATTAAAAAAAAAAAAAAAGATACAACATCTAGTCGTTTATCTGCTTATGTTGCATATGGAGGAATGTTAATGGGATCTCAAGAAGAAGAAGCTATCAATTTACATGGATCATCATATATACTAATAAAAATGAGCTTTTGATTATTTTATATAAATCTCTGTAGTATACTTATTTTATTCTCTTATTAAATTATTTATTTTTGGTATACAACTATAATTTTTTTTGATAATAAGAGATTTCCCAATACAAATCGCTTAGTTAGATACAATTTTCCATAGTTTTTTTTATTTATTATAAAGTTCAATACATTACAGTTCACGTTTTAAAAATTTAAATTTTTGTAGCTTTCTCCCTTTCTCATATTTTCTATAATTTTTATTTTTTTATTTTCAGTTAATTAACTAAACAATTACGTCTCATAATTTTCCAATAATTTTTAAATCTCAATTTTTAACATATTATATACATATATGCTAATTTTCCATTTTTATTTTATTTGTTTCTGTTATTCAAATATTCCTATTTACTGATTTTTCAATTTTCTAATACTCTAATTTTCTAATTTTTTAATTTTCTTATTTTCTAATATGCTTATTTCCTAATTTTCTAATTTTTATTTTTTCTGTCTTTTAAATATTCCAATTCACTAACTTTCAAAGATTCTAATTTTCAAAAATTCTAGTTTTCAATTTTTCTAATTATTTAATCATAATTTTCTAATTTTCTAGTTTTCTCATTTTCAAATTTTCCACATTTTAATTTTTTAATTTCCTAAGTTCCTTATTTTGTAATTTTGTATTATTGTAATTTTGTAATTTTCTAATTTGCTAATTTTCAAATTTCCTGATTTTTAATTTACATTTTTCTGTCTTTCAAATAGTCCAATTTAGTAATTTTCAGATATTCTAATATACAAATATTCCAGTTTTCAATTTGTCTAATACTCTAAATTTTCTAATTCTGTATTATTCTTCTCTTTTTTTTATCCAAATTCTCTAATTTCCTAATTTTCTAATTTTCTACCTTTCTACCTTTCTAATTTTCTAATTTTCCTTAATTTTCTCTAATTTTCTAATTTAATAATTTTCTAATTTTCTTATTTTCTAATATGCTTATTTCTTAATTTTTTAATTTTTATTTTACATTTTTCTGTCTTTTAAATATTCCAATTCACTAACTTTCAAAGATTCTAATTTTCAAAAATTCCAGTTTTCAATTTTTCTAATCTCATAATTTTCTAATTTTCTTGTTTTCTTATTTTCAAATTTTCCACATTTTAATTTTTTAATTTCCTAAGTTCCTTATTTTGTAATTTTGTATTATTGTAATTTTGTAATTTGCTAATTTTCAAATTTTCTGATTTTTAATTTACATTTTTCTGTCTTTCAAATAGTCCAATTTAGCAATTTTCAGATATTCTAATTTACAAATATTCCAGTTTTCAATTTGTCTAATACTGCAAATTTTCTAATTCTGTATTATTATTTTTTTTTATATCCAAATTTTCTAATTTCCTAATTTTCTAATTTTCTACCTTTCTACCTTTCTAATTTTCTAATTTTCTTCCTTTTTAATTTTCTTACTTTCTAATTTTCGAATTTTCTAATTTTCTGAATTTCTAATTTTCTAATTTTCTAGCTTTCTAATTTTCTAATTTTCTAACTTACTAATTATCTAATTTTCTAATTTTCTAATTTCTTAATTTTTTATTTTCTAATTTTCTAATTTTCTTATTTTCTAGTTTTCTAATTTTTCAACTATGAATTTCCAAATTTTCTAATCTTCTAATTTTCTAACCTTCTAATTTTCTAATTTTTTAATTTTTCAACTTTGTATATTATAATTTTCTAATTTTCTAATTTTCTAAGTTCCTAATTCTGTAATTTTGTAATTTTATTATTTGTTTAATTTGTAATTTTGTAAATTTGTAATTTTGTAATTTTCTAATTTTCTAATTTTCTAATTTTCAAATTTTCGAATTTTCTAATTTTCTAATATTGTATTTTCTAATTTTCAAATTTTCAAATTTTAATTGTACATTTTTCTTTCTTGCAAATATTCCACTTAAAAGTTTTGTTATTCTCAAATATTCTAACTGTCAAATATTTACCTTCTTAATTTTCTAAGTTTTCAATCACCTAATTTTCTAATCTACTGATAGAATTTTAGATATAGATAAAAAAATTCGCCACCGCAGTTCGGAGTCAGTATATTGCTACTGACGTCCGTTTTCGGATCTGTCAATTCGAACTGCCTATCCATTTATGTACCCAAACATCCTAATTATGCTTGCATTCGGTATGTAGTTTTTCTGTAAATGACTAAAATATTTCACTTTGTTCTTATACAGACTGACTCTGGCCAAGGTCGTTCTCACATGATCATCTAGTTAATTTTTTTTTTTGGATTTTGAAACCACCTATTAGTAATTTGTGACAGCTCTGAAATATCGTTAAAGTTTATCCTCTCTCTACCCACTGCTCGCCGTTTGAAATAGTAGCTTTTAGTTTGAACTACTTGTTTATACTCCTAATCAATTCCAGTCAATTATGTCACCCAATTAAATATTGTTTCCAATTTCCAATAAACAATATCATCCTTAAATGTTGAATCTAATTCAACAATTAGGAATAATAATAAATCCAAGTTATTATAAATTAACTAGTCATAACTTCTCAAATCTAATACTGTATTCATCAACAAAATAAAATTTATTCGTATCCAATAATTCAAAACCACTTCAACCCTCCAATATCTAATGAATATCAAACATATATGTATATGGTATAAAACAAACTCACACCCCATTCAGAACCAAATCTGTTTTTCATCAAAACTAATAATAAAATTTTCATAACAAATTAAATTGATTGATCTGAACTAAGCTAGTGCTATGTTAACTTGAGTACAAAAAACAACACAAAACCAAAAACGAAAGTCGAAAAATTTAATTCAATATAAGTGGATTTGGAAGAAAATTTATTATATTAGTTCAAGATTGGATTATTATGTTTGTGGTGTAGGCAACTGGCAAAAACTCAACACTAAATAATAACACTAACATTAGTAATAAAGAAATAGTTCAAGACTAAAATTTTACTTTATTTTGAAAACATTTTCTTATAATTTAATATACAGCAACACGAAAAAGTATTACTTTAGATGGAGGTCACTATTCACATAGCATTTTCTATTTATCGATGTGTCAACATCAAAACTAAATACCCAGGCAATAAAAATGAGCTAAATAAAACATGTTATTGGTCAATTTTTATTTTAGTTGTAGAGCACGTATCGGTTAGTCCTTTATCATTTTTTTATATTTAAACAAAGATCAAATATTTGTAGAAAAATTTTGGTTATAAAACCTTCTACAGATAGGAAAATGAAAAATCGGTTGTACATGATAATTTTCTATTGGACTATCCTTTAACAGTCCAAATGATAAAATGTTGAACTATCAATTTTTCTTAAATTTAAAATTATGATTTCAATACTAATGTTAATACTAGTACTACTACTAATACTAGTACTAATACTAATACTAATACTAATACTAATACTAATACTAATACTAATACTAATACTAATACTAATACTAATACTAATACTAATACTAATACTAATACTAATACTAATACTAATACTAATACTAATACTAATACTAATACTAATACTAATACTAATACTAATACTAATACTAATACTAATACTAATACTAATACTAATACTAATACTAATACTAATACTAATACTAATACTAATACTAATACTAATACTAATACTAATACTAATACTAATACTAATACTGATACTAATACTAATACTAATACTAATACTAATACTAATACTAATACTAATACTAATACTAATACTAATACTAATACTAATACTAATACTAATACTAATACTAATACTAATACTAATACTAATACTAATACTAATACTAATACTAATACTAATACTAATACTAATACTAATACTAATACTAATACTAATACTAATACTAATACTAATACTAATACTAATACTAATACTAATACTAATACTAATACTAATACTAATACTAATACTAATACTAATACTAATACTAATACTAATACTAATACTAATACTAATACTAATACTAATACTAATACTAATACTAATACTAATACTAACACTAATACTATAGAAACTCTGTTCTTCTAGTTGCTTTTTCTTATTTGGAATATGTCATAATCATTACATAATTACTCTCCTAATTAATTCATCTACTATATTAATCTGGCATATACATTATGTTAGTTAGATAGTTCATACATTATATATTATAAAGTCAAGTGTTTTCGATAAAATTACGATTCCTTTAATAATTTTTTATAATAAATTTAGAGAAAAAATACTGAAAATTGCCAGTAACTACCAAAACCACTTTGAGCAATAAATTTTCGAAAATTGTTCGACGATACAAGTAAAAATCAGATATTGTGTTAAGGAAGTTATTTTTCTCTTCATATAATACTTAATATATTATAGAAAATGATGGCAGCCAAAAAAACGTTTTCTATCAAATTACTGGTTGAAATGCTTGTTCCTTTTGTGTAGTTAATATTTTTTATTTTTTAACATTAGAAAAATCGATATATAAGAACTTATAGAATTATTGTATTTTATTCTTTTTTAAGAAAATGTATTTTGGGAATAAAAACTGTTTATGATGGAGTTATGTCTTCCAATAATTGGTTGTTTTGTTTTAAACAACTTTTCCATAAATTTGAAACATTATATTTGTTTTCAGAAATTCAAAGGAACGGGATGCTTCGGTTCTCAGAGGTTAACAGTTATGTCTGCGAAAATGTTTGCATTCATTATTTAGTAAACAAAATCGAATTTATTTTTAGAAACGCAGATAAAGTAAATATTTGCTTACACAAACTACCCAGTCTCATGTGTTAATTTAGTTTAGTTCCTAAATAAATTTACTTTTTGGTTTTCAGTTCGTTTTCAATGAAGGTAAAGTGCTTATATTAAACAACAATAAAATTAATTAACTGAAAAAACAAAAATACTTCCATACTTCATTTCACTGATCTAAAATTTTTAAATTGTGATCAATTTTCAAAAGGTAAACCGCATTTAAATTCTATTAAGTAGTAAAGTTGAACGCTGACCATCACCACAAACACTCCCCCACCAGATACTTTGCCGAATACACGAAGAGTAAAAGGTGCTACTGATGAACTGAAGTTTCATCAGCAGGTAGAGAGACAGGGAACCAAAAAACACGATAACGGATAGGAGAGAAACGTGAGTGAATTTTTTTTGTAATCTTGAGTACTACAATTTTAAAGATACGAAAGTTTATAACAGTATCCACGATGTCCTCTAGAGCAGTACTGGAAGTAATAGTTTTTGCAAGTTCATCAAAGCGAATATTGGTGAAATCAAAAAATTTTTGTGGCATTATAATTGTCCTTCGAGACTTCGAAGTACAACAAGGAACAATGCGTATTTGAGGCTGATCATTAAATTTTATCTTTTTTGTTGGCTTGTTGGGCGATGCCAAATCTTTTTAACCCGTTGGCCGTTGCATTTGTTGGCAACAGAATAGCTAGAAAATCAAGATCGTCGTAATCTCAAGTAGGATCAGAATGATCATCTGTAGGATTAAGTGAATGAACTGATGTGTGCATAGATGACAAAGATGTTGCATCAGCGCGATCCGGATGAGCGTTTGAGCGTTGTCTTGTTGACTCAATTGTAGTGAATGCGTGACAGTACTACGTTTTTCGTCACCTTAATTATCCTGATAACAGGGTTTAAGTCTACCGATTGAAATCTTGGTGGTTCTGCCATTAATTTCCAAATCAAAGTTTTGTTACTGGGACTTAAAACTTTGAAGGAACCATTATAATATGGAGGTTGTTGTGATTTTCTTACAGCATTGGTTTGTAGGAAGACGTCTGAGCATGTTTCTAGATCTTTGCTCATAAACGAAGTTGAAGACGTCACGTGTGAGCTCACCATAACCAAAACGCTTGTTTTGGACGTATTTCGTCCAAACGCTTTTGAATTGTTTGAAGAATTCGGATTGGGGAACGAAAGAATTTGCAGAAGAATGGAGAAACTGTCCTGGGATTCTAATCAAGTTTTCATAGTTTAGTTACAAGAGTTAGGTTAGTTGTAAGAGGTTCGTAAACCTAGGCGGATAGAAGGCAGAATTGTCATTCAGTCGGGACGATTGTGGTATATAATTGTGGCTTTAATTTGGGGTTGTACGATGTTGTTTGACATCGTTTGAAACCTAGTAGATGAGAATGTTCAGTAAATAATGCGGATTTGAATTGGGCTATATCGTGATGGATTTGATTGAATCGCTGACTATTTGTATGCATGGTGCCAAGGGGTGCCTTAGTATGTCGAAACGCTTTGCACTTTTGATACCTTATGTATTTTTGCGCCATGTTTTTTACGTCCTTTTTGATGGACGGCCAAATTGCGTGTTTCGTTTATAAGCGATATCCGCGACTTTTTGACTTTTACGTTGTCGGTGCCAGAAATATGTTGAATACCGGTAGTAAATTGCCCGATGTAATCCGAATTCCAAAATTGACGGAGAGATGCTTTCCAAGGTTTTGCTTGAAAGCATAAGTTAATGATTTATAATCAGTGAATAGTGTAAACTTACGACTTTCCAGTAGATACTTGAGATGTTTGATGCCACAATATGCTGCGAGAAGTTCACTGTCGGGCATCGTTTAAACAGAGAGAAAAAATACTAAGCGGTTACCATGTGAACTGAGGTCCCAATCGCTGGGTTCGATTCGTCAACCACAATTGCTTCTCGAGCTGAAGATAACGGATGCACAAGGCGGCTGGCATTGCACAGTTTGTCCTTGCAGTTATTTAAAGCTCCTATGGACTCAGGAGTCCAAGTTACGGGAATTTTACTATTTTTCATGTTTTAATTTAAGAAATTGTTTAGCACAATCTGATCATCAGCTGCAGGTGGTGGAAAAGGTCCATAAAAATTAAGCATACCTAAAAATCGTTTAAGTTGCTTAACAATGGGACATTCGAAGTCTTACAGAACTTGAACACTATCACGATCAAACAATATGCCGTGTTCATTTATAGTATGAACTAGGAATCGAATCTCAGACTGCCAAAATACGCATTTATCTGGATTAGTGATTAAGCCATTTCCAGAGAATTTGTGAAAAATCATTTTAAGATTAAGAAGATGCTCTTCTAGACTTTTTGACGTAACTAAAACGTCATCTAGAGAAGTGAAAAAAAATTAAGCTACCTAATATAGAATGCATCAATCTTTGAAACGATTGCGCGGAATTTCTTAGACCAAAGGTCATTTTTGTGAATTCGAAAAGACTAAAAGGAGTAGAGGTTGCTGATTTAGGAATGTCCTCCGGATGTATAGGAATCTGATAGGCCTGGATTAAGTCAAAAGTTGGAAATGTTTTGCATCCCTCCAACTGTTGCGAAAAATCTTGGAAATGGGGAATAGAATAACCAGGCCGCAGGGATGATATTCTTCATTATTTTTTTTGACCAAGTGTAATAAACTTGACCAAGAGCTCTGCTGGGCCTACAAATACCCAGGTGCACCATCCAGTCATACTTGGTTTTCGTGATTTTTAGCATATCAGGTGCTAACGTCGAGATTTGGATGAAACTGATGCATTAGCTCGCGTCCAAGATTATTATGATGTTGGCACGAATGGTGGTCCTGTCAATGAGAAGAACTGAGTAGAGTTGAAGGTTGAGTAGAGTTGAAAATGAAGCCAATTAAGAAAAGAGAGGTTAATGGTTCTATGAGCCTCCGTCTCTGTATATCAACCAGTAGACCTGAATGTTTAAGATAGTCATATCCTATGATAGGTGGTGAAACATCGGCAACTATGAATTCCCATGAGAAGTTTCTGCGAAGTCCTATGTTATGTTAATGATGGTTTCGCTGATCGCCAAGACTGCTGACCTCATATTGGCGATTATTTATGGTTTTGTTTGAATTGCTCACATTTGGTGACATGGAGGTGTTGCAATGTTTACAACCTGGAGCACAGCCTAGTGCATTGTCACCAAAGCGGTTATGATAGAACCCGAGATCTGGGTTTATAGGGCTTCCAGATTGAGATCTAGAGTCTGGCTCTATTACTGTATCTGTTGTCCCGTCATAAGTGGCTATAGGGAGAGTAAGAACGATTACCAGCCAAAAGAAGAGAGCATATTTCGTTATTTGCACTTTCAAAATTCAAGTTTGGCGTTGATGTTCGGTCAAGGTGGAGAAGCACCGTCAGTCAATTCGGAAAATTTAGATAATGCTTCTCATTTTCTGCTTGTTTCAATACCAGTTGGACATTATTGGGGAAACGAGACCTCCAGAGTTGCTTAACAAGTTTCTCACCAACGTCTGCACCGTTTGTCAGAAATTCTGTTAAATTTTTCGACGGTTTTTTTCCCCAATGTTGAGCTTGTGTAAAATATTGAAGAGGCTCGTTTTGTTACTGTCACCTTGTAACTTAATTACCTTATCCTTAAATGAGGTGTTCGGTGTATCTCCATGATCAGCTGATAGGATGGGCATGTGTTTTTCATGCAACCGATGATCAATTGTGATGAGAGCGTGCAAAATTGTTTTTTTTTAGAAATGTTTCCTGCGCCATTGGATATGGTCCAACACCATAAACCAGTTTGTGTTATTTTGTTCGTTCGCTTGGGGGATGCGAAATTGAAAGCGATGTATGTCTCCGGCTGTTAAGAGAGGAGATTGTACCATGTTATAAACGTTGACATTCGGTGTTGGGGGAGGTATGGCTTGCATTTGCCACCTGTGCTGGAAATATTCTTCCTATTGGGCCAGTGTTAAAGTAAGATAGGCATTGGGTGCGCCCGTTGAATACCTTTGTGCGTTGTTGACTAGTGTCTCAACGCACTAACTCAACGCTCTAATGCTGGAGTATTCATTCGCGTGGGTAACTTTTCGCGTGGAACTGGAATTGTTATAATAACTAACAATGAAATTAATTAATTTTAATAAAATGTTCTAAAATAAAAATTAGCCTTAACACCCTCGCTTTTCGATAATTAAAAAAACATGCGTTTTTAAATGATATTTTAATGCCAATCGCTAAATAACTGCAAAAACAAAATAACTTCCCTCTTCGTTTCACGGAACTGAAATTTTTAAAGGCTGATCAACAGCTTAACGCTGACCATCGCCACAAAAGTTTTAATTCGTTTCATTTATATTTTTCTTTGCATGCTTTTGGTCATAAACCGAGTTTCAACGAGTTTTGTAAGTGTTATATTCCCAACACAAAAATCAATACGACCATATCCCATATAAAAAATGTTAAATTCGATTGCGAGATCCATTTTTGGGTGATTGATGGAATTTTTTACTTCCTCAATCACAATAATTGTTGGTGAATCTCCCACTTCATTAACTAAATGCCCTGGGTTCGACACTATACAGTTAATGATAGCAAACCTTAGTGGACTATATTAAATAAAAAGAAGAAATTAGTTAAATCAAATTATTTTAATTTCAAACTTTACAATTCAAATTTATGCTGAAGTAAAATTAATTTGAAGTCATTAAATACTTTAATTTGATGAGGTTGAATGAAGGTCGTATCATTCCTTGATGATCGAACGAAGTTGAATATGATGAAGATATTCATCATTTGACGAAGTTGAATATGACGAGTATGACGATAGTTATAACGTGAGAAACTTCAATAAATTATTTATTTTGACGATGTTGAATGAAAGTCATTTGAAGAACTTCAATAAATTGTTTATGTAACGTAGTTGAATATGACGAATATAACGATCGTTCTAATTTGAAGAACTTTAATCCATGAATTTATTTAACGATATTGACTATGATGAACCGAATGTGAAACTTTCCACTGATTTGACAGTGTTGACTATGACGATTAGAATATAAAACTTTCCATTAACTTGGCAATTATTTACGTACAAATTTGTTATGATAAACACACATTTTTTGTTGGTTAACAGTATAAACTTATAACACTTCATATTCACCTGAATTCCAGAGTTCCTTCTCGGTGTAGTTGATTTTATCTTACCTTCTCGATGGTAGCTGCAGAAAAGAGAATTATCTTCTAAAATTCCTGTAATTTATACAATTTCCAACGCAAAAAAACACTAATTCTTAATCTGGCATATTGACTAATTTGCCACTTTGTTTTAATGGGCGTCATCTATCTTCTATCATTTGAATTAATTTTGAAATAATGACGTAGCGTTTACATGGATAGGAATTAGTTGTATGGTTTTTTTTTTGGTGTGTGATTTGGGGTAAACAATAATATTGTTTCTAACATAAATTTTAAGGATGAAAGATAAAATAAATTAATTCGATTTGCGAAAAAGTGCTGCTTCGGAAATCATTTCACGAAACAGTATTTTTTATCAAACATTTGCAGGGTGATTACAAAGTGCAGGGAAATTACGATCTCAAAATTGTATTTTGGAACGGTAATTACGATCTTATAACTTATTAATATATTTTTTTCATTGCATGAATTGAGTTGTTCTTACCGCAAATGATAAATTCAAATCCGATGGATGTTAGCAATCATCACAAAGTGAAATTTTTTTTAGTGTGTTAGTAAAAATAGTGTTTTGTTTAGAAAAAAGATACTGCTAACCCACCATATAACAAAGCTCCAGTTTGTTACGAAGCGGATTACTCTAAAACAATCACCAGAATCTGTGGTGATGTAAATTACTTTAAAAATATTTTAGCCAACATTATCATTTATGTTCATTATTGAAACAATAAGGTTCAATGGGTTTTATTTTTGTTTCGTTTTTTATGCTTCCTTTTTATGCTTCGTGGCAGTCGATTGGAATTAGATCAAGAACGTGGATCAAAGACGGATTAAAAAGATTTGATAAATTTTAATTATATTTAAATATTGGAAAAATTTTGTTTTTGCCTTATGAGTTAATATTGAGTAAAATTGTAAAAAAAATGTTAAAGTTGTAAATATTAATGTTTTTCTATTTTATGGTGTTCATCGGCTATACTTATTTGTAATTGTTAAAATTTAACCAAACAAACTAATCAAACAATCGTTTTTTGCACAAATACAACAACATTCCACGAATAGAACAAAAACCAGTAAACAATTGTTTTAAAAAATCTACCATTCTGTGGCAGCAATAACATTAATAGTGGAGATACTACAAGCGATACAACAATCACTTGTTGGTCTAACAATTTTTGTATTCAAATAGTTTGATTGCACAAATCAAATAGGTTTGGTGCAAACAGTTTTGTTTTTATATTCAATAGTCTCCTGTTGATTTTTGATATAACGATCTTCGTTTTTATTACTTAACAGTTACCTGTGTATTTGTATGAAATAGTTTCTGTATTTATATAATTATTAAATAATCACCTGTTTATTTTTGCTGCAGCTATTTAATGTTTTCATATTAAACGGTCACCTGTTTATTTTTGGTGCAAGGATTTTTGGTTATATTATTCAATAGTCGGACACCTGTGTATTTTGTAAGTACCCTTTTTTAATTTATATAATTATTTAACAATCACCTGTTTATTTATGGAGCAACTTTTTTGGTATTTGTATGATTAATCAACAATCTACTGTTTATACATATTTGGCGAAAAACCAATTAATTTATATACTTTTTTCGACAACCATACTAATATAATACTAACGCAAGAATATTTGATTTACATCTGATATAGCATTATAACAATTTTTTAGGCAACAATAATTTTGATTTAAATTAAGACCAATCAATCAATATGAATTGTTAATTTGTTTTAATAACATGGAGGGTGAAAAAATAATAGGATCATGGGGTATGTCAATTAAACATTAATATTTTAATATATGAAATTTTGTGGATGATTTGTGGGAGAAGTGGTGATGCTCTCTTTACTTCTAACTTTTTTAAGATGATTCATCGGGGCCCACTTGGTATGGTAAACCATACCATTGTTTTAAACATAACCATAATCGTAACCATAACCAGTGTTTTCTCTTGATCCAGTTTTAGTTATCGCGTGCATTCAGAGTTTGTCGAGGATAAAGTTTATCGAATCCACGTACTGGAGCTGGACGGAAAAAATTAAAGGCGCACGGCGCATTATTCTCTTGATGTTCGGATTACTTATGGTAATACTCACCGATAACCAACTGCTCATTACAAGTTGGATTTGTAAAAATCACGATGCCAATCTTAAACAAACTTTCTCCTAACCTTTCCAAGTCAAAAACAAATCTAACTTTAAAATTATCATAGAAACACTTAATATGTAAAAATTCACCGAATTTCTTATTGTCTCTAAAACCAAAATCGTAAGAGATAAATAAACAACCAATATAAAATATACATACCATACCCCCCACAGGAAAAAGCCAAACATACACCCTACTTTTAATTTTATAAATAAAGTTTTTACCTCAAATATCGATTTTACCTTTTTGACTTTTCTTTTGTCTAAGTTTTCTATTATTCTATACACACACAAAAAAAGTCACCCTCTCTGCAACAGCATGGTGTTTAAATAAAAAAAAAATTAAAATGGAAAAATATCTTCCACGCCAGTAATTATGTGGGTACGAAAAATAACTTATTATTAATATAAATTCATTTGTTCACATTATTTTGACTATACAAGCATTAAACGTACGTATGATGATGCCACGGAAATTTATTTCACGCTATATTAATACTAAATGTTAATTCAATTTATATTATTATATCTTCTAGAGAAAAATAAAAAAAAAATCTAAAAATTTTACTAAAGAAAATTTTCCCCCAAATTTTCTTTTTTTTAGCTGATTTAGCGCAAATAAATCCATCATTTTCATTTTTATGTCAATGATGATAAGAAAAATTTTATTTATTGAATGAAAACGTTTGTGTTATTTATTCACTTATGTAAGTAATTTATTTTAGTTATCTATGTGAACGTATGTAATTATAGAATAATTTTTTAATTAAAGTCAATTTAGTTGAACCGAATATGAAAACGGATTTGGTAATTAATTATAAGGCAATAAGGTGATGAGTTGTTTTTATTTTTTATAGAAAGATAGAGAAGTTATCAAAAAAAGTAAAAAAAGTTGTAATCATTTCTGTTTTGTTATTTATTCGAGCACATGTTGTGTCAAATATTGCGTGAAATTGTTTTCTTTTCATTAATTTATTTAAAAGCAAGATTTCGTTAGATAATCGGAAAAGTGTGGTAATATTATGTCGATTAACGTTTATTAAAATCCTGAAAAAGACAAATACTAACAACAAACAAAAGGTAACATAAAATCATTAATTTTTTTGTATTATGAGTTAAGTAAAAAACGGAAAATTTATACTCTAAAATCACCAACGTAAAAACATAATAAGAAAATCCATTGAACATAAAATGGTTATCCTAAAGCGAATAGAAAATCATAAAATAAAAAAACAAAGAACCTTTTCGAATCCATCAAACATAAATAAGGCAAAATTGTATTAGAGAAAATATTTAGATTGGATATTTATGGCTCATTGATTATAAAACCCTTTGGATAAAAGAGGATACCATAAATATTCAATTTGAATTTAATATTTTCGTCTATATCGAAATTTATTGTTATTTGTATTGGTAGATCTATAAAAATCTAATATTCTCTATAATATGCTCGTAAGAGGGTATAGTCTGAATATTTTATAAAATGAGATAAGACAAAGTTTGCGTATAACACATATCTATTTACTTTTTTTTCCAAAAACACTGTACTACAAAATTATTAATAAATTTTAGCTAAAATGTGGCAAATTTTTATTCTATTTTCATTTGGCAATCTTTTCTATTCATACCGCATATACAGCGGCATAGCAAATTAGTAGATGTAATTTAAATCTGTGCTGTAAACACTTTTTGTTTTAGAAGCTTGCAACTAATTTTATATCTAGCCTTATTAAAAATTAAATTTTTTTTTAATTTAAAACTTCACGCTGTGAACACCATTGCAAATAAAAATCTTTGATTTCTACACCGTCTTCTTTTTCCAAAAATTAATATACTATCTACTAATTTGATATGTCGCTGCAAATGCGGTATTCGCTAAATTTGCACAATAGTTGTCATCTCGAGGCTTTTGTTGTCAGAGTTATAAAATTTGACTTTAATAACAAAATCGTTTTTGTTTCGGCGCCAAATTGTTATATCTGAGATTTTAAAATGCCAGATCTGTACTAAGTGAATCTGTGCCGATCTAAATTTATATGCGCTAATTTACAAATTGAGCTCCATATATTATTTTTATACAACTTTCCGTATACTTTAATGCGAATCACTTTTGAAGAGCTATTTTCACCTCTTCGAATACAATTTGTTACATCCAATTCATTATAATCCTTTTCATTTTTTTTCAGCCATCATCAATTAAATTTTTTCCACTAAAAGCTTTTTTCGAAGCCACTTTTTAAAACGAACACGTTCATATAAATTTGATTTTATTTGTTTGCTTTTAAAAATTATTGCTCGTTAAAATATACATAAAATGCCACAAAAACTTATCTAATTTTAAAAATAAATGAATTTTCCAAACATAATTTGAACAATTAATTAGACACAATTTGTAGATTAAAAACACTTGTGGTACAATAAGTCTACCGATAACAATTTAATACTCTTTGAAAAAAATTTCATACTGCTCGATCGAAGTTTTATTGACGGGAATATTCCATCTTTGTTTCCTTTTAAAAAATATATAAGTCACATTCCGGTTCAATTATCATTCAGCATTCTCATCACATGATTTTAAAATACAATTTCAGTTGAATTAGTAATAAATTTTTTCTCTATAAAACAAGATCTCTCATTTACTATTTCTATTCATATCATCAAAAATTTAATGCACACACCAACTCGAAAATCATAGATTGTAATTTTACATCTAATAAATTTTGAAAAAATCGCAAACTATTTTATGTTGAACACTTTTATGAAAGTTTTACTATTTTTCTTTTACATAATATTTGTATGTTCTAATTTCTATTAGTCCTGGGCCGGCGCCGATTTTATGTGATGATTACTACATTTTTTATACTTCGTGAGGCGCTTGTCCTTGACGAGTTCGAAAAAATTTGTTCTGCGATTTTTCTCAAATCGACCGCTTTTGCGATAGGTAAACTTCGAAAAATGCCGATTGCCTGCGATCTTGTAAATTAGCTACCACATTTTTTTTAACTGTGGGGGTTGGAAATTTGTTTGACAACAAGAGGGCAGCTTGTCCGACCATAAATGTGTCTGCTTTTGTAGAGTCCAACATCTGACATTTTGGTTTTGTTAGGGTTGTCGGACTAGACAATAGCACACACATTTTTGTCGAATAAAGTAACCCTCGCGTTCTAAATCAAATTTCCAACCCCCTGTAACGAAGCTATTATTCGATCTTCGTAATTGTTGTAAGTCTATTAATCAATCTTCGTAGTTTGGACTCACCTTGCTTCTCACACGCATTAAATTAACATTAACAAAAACTCCTGTCGTTATTGTCATTTTTTTAAATATAGTTTCTTATTCGTAATCGTCTATCGCAATACTTTCTGTTTAAATTTGTCAATAAACAGTTGGGCAATGTCCTTAAATTGGAATCACTCTATTTCCCAAAAAGACAAGAAAAAAATCAAGTAACAGGTTACGCCTCGTTTGCTGTATTGTCATGAACTTCTGAAGCTGTTTTTTTTTAAATGTAATTTCTTACAATCATTACGTAATCAATTTTATAATTCTTTTTCAACTTTGATACAAGTTAGTTGTATAAATTCCTTAGTGGGAACAAAAATTTAACGAAAGAAAATACCCAAGAAACAAACTTATCGTTTCTATCGTTTTGTTATTGTTTACCAACGGCCGTTAAGAATACTATAAATAAATGCCGCGAGATGGCTTCAAGAGAACATTCGATTTATTGTCTAAAAAATTAATAGCTGTGGTCCCTTTTTGACATCTACAAGGCAAATGTTTTGTGTATTTTCTTTCGTGTCGATTTTATTTAATTGTACTTAATTTAAAAACAGAACAATAACTTAATTGAAAGCTAAAGTTAACTTAAATTTAAAACTAATGATAATTTAATGAAAAATCAAAAAAATAAAAATAACTAATTAGTGGATATAAGATTAGCGTAGATTTATCATAAATGTGTAATGTGGAACACTCAAAATATGTGATGATTTATGTTAATGTAAGACAAACAAAACAAACGGGAATGTTTTGCCGAGTCATAAATAGTTTTTTTGTTTGTTCGATTGTAATTTGGGTAAAGAGCGATATACAGATTGTTAAAATAAATCTTTAAATTACGATATTTGTTATCAATGTTTTGAAGGTGTGGTGTAAAAACTGTGTTATGAAGTCCTGATCGTAATCATTTAAAACGGCAGTTATAATTCTGTGATAATTCTGTGATGATTCTGAGATAATTCTGTGATAGCTGGAGTTTTTTTAAGTGAAATTATCCATCGATTACGCCCAGATAATAAATTCGTTTTTGGAGTGTAATTTACATTGATTATTTTGACGCGTGCTACGAGTACATCCTGTGTGCTGATTATTTTGATGCATTTCCGAAGCAACCATTTTTGTTTGTTATAATATTTCAACACACTTCCGGCTTTGACTGTAACAAGTTTTCAACATTTTGGTCAACCGGAGTGCTGAATATTTTGATATACTTCTTGAATATCTCCAATTGCTGTCATCATACAAAAATTTTATTACAACAATATACCAATATTGACGTCTTCCTGGTGAGTGATCTTAACCAGCAAGAAACGTGATGAGGGTGAACTAATTGAACTCTTGAGGTGGGATCTGGACTAGCCATGGGGTGAGTCTTATTTTTTTTAATATATGGGCATGTGTGTATGAATGTGGGTGTGAGTGGTTGTGCGTGGGTGGGATATGAAGATTTAATTAAATTATCTTATTTCATAGCGTCTTGCGTTATTGTTATTAGTACATTTATCCAATATTTGCAGTATTTACAAATTGAAACAAAGAAGTTCATTTCGTGGAATTCTTTTTGGTTTATTGTCATCTGGGATTCATACAATGCACTTCGGTAAAAAGTGTTGACCTCATTAAGGTCAACCAATCACATTCCGACTATTTAGCATCAGCCCGGCCTACAAATGTACCTATGAGATAAAGCTGCTGACGATTTGATACTGGCTGCAAATAATAGGGCTTCGGATGACCTAGTTACTGAAGAGGAAATGAAAGAAAAATATGTCAGCTTATATGTCAGGCTAAGTGCCTTTATTATTAAGCTACACAATTATGCCTCAGGTGCTAACCATTGAGAACTATGATTTTTTTTATGCTTGTTTACCTTGTGGATATATTCAACCGATCGTTAAATCTTCTTTTCCTTTTGACTACTGCTTGCTGGCGCGATCTTTTCTGTGCATGAATGGGTGAGCATGTGAGGTGCGAGTGCGTGTGTGTGTGTGTGATTAAACATAGGGGTTGGGTGTGGTGATCGCGGTTCTTTCCACGTATGGGGGTCGCCAGAGTCTCAGTCTTTCACTTGCTTTAGTCGCACATCCGTTTTTATCAAGTTTCACGCGTACTATTTCACGTACTATTTCACGCGTACCATTTGTGCTGAAGTAGCAGGATTTCTTTCTGGTCCCCATAGACTGTAGCTAGTTAGGGGCTAAAAAAACAATCTCGCAAAGTACGCGGCCTGCTATACCACTTCGTTGATTTGTTCAACGAAGCAGTGCTTCATTACACCCCCCCCCCACCCACTCCTCCCAATTTAAGGCATTTTTTAGCACAAGATGAAAAAATTAAAAAACATTTTCAAAGTCCATTTTTTTAACAGAATCCAAAAAAAAATTATCAACAGAAAAATTGAGAATTCCTAATGCCATAGGTTGATGAAGTGCGGGCAATAAAAAAGGTGTGGTCTGCTTGATGTGGTTTCAAGTCTTTTTGTTCTAGGCTCTATGTTTTGAGAGATCAAGTTATAGAACGTTTCGGCAGACGTAAAGGTCTTAATATTGGAAATTGTCAAGAAAAACTGCTAAGAAAAGGAAAAACGAAAGATTTTTGTTTGGTCTTAACCATGCCAAGAAATAAATAAAAAAGCTACATCTTGTTTTGTGAACGCAGCAATGCTAGCGCATCTGGCTGAAATGGCTGAACTCAGTATTGCAGTAGATGCATCCAGTATTGCAGTCGGAGTTGTTCTACAACAAAGACATAAAGGCTGGAACTGATAACCACTCAGATTTTTTTGCTATCTATTAAATTTGCTAGTTATTAAACTGTTAAGATATTTTGTGTAACGTTCAAGATATTAACCGATCATAAACCCTTCGTGAATGGCATTTCTTTCACTATTTCACGAACCAACCCAAACGCTTGGAACTCATCAAGCTTGAACAATATCCTACAATCTAAGAGCTAATGGTTTTGTAGAACATAAGAGTTAAAGAGATCAATACACGTGAATGATAATATTCAATGGACAGTTCATTGAACTTCCATTTATTTTATTAGAACTTTGAATAGCGATAGAAGAAGATCTTAAATACTGTACGGATTTTGTATATAGACAGACTTTGTGCGTTTCTAGTGAACTTTTCGTATGCTCCGATAAAGAGTTGCCACAACGCGAATTCATCAAAACTCTGCAGAATTTCGTTTGTAACATGCAATTGAAGGAAAACGGGAACGATTTTTGGGAGTTGATGAAGTTAAAACGGGATTAATTCTACCATATGAGAAACCTTACAAATTTATTCGAAGACCTTGGAAACAATTGTTGATCGAATAAAACTTGCATATCTCGTGAAGGACGTATTGAGTAAGAGTAAACCATGTACATATGAACAAATCGGTTTGACTCATGACTTAATAATGAGTGTTCTCAAGGCAAAGCTTTCACCATATTTCCAAACAATTTTTGCCGTTCGGGAAGTCATGCAGGAATCACCGACTTCCTACATCGATGAACCTAAAAAAGCAGATATTAAAAAATGTATATTAAAAAATTTAAGAAACATAAAAATTATTACCTAAGAAAATTTTTATGTTTTCCCGTCAATATTATATCAAATCTGATAACTCACAATAGTAACTAGCCGAATCCACTGCGTTGCAATCATATATGAGAATACCAGATAAATACTTTAGGATTATGTTTTCGTGATTTGATGTCAAATTACGTAATTTTTGATTGAGAACTGAGGGTAGACTTTTCTTTAAGATATTTAAATCAACATTTTTATCCGCATGGAGGGATCAGTTTTTATTGTTTTGAAAATTTTGAAGTGAAAACTTCTTTAGGCGCACCACACACAGATTTTTCCGTAGGTAGTAAGTTAGACTGATCCGTGACGCTCTGAGCTGAAAGACTAAAAATAATAATAAATAATAATCTATCTATCATTTCTTAACGTTTAAAATTGCGTTGTGGATATCGTGCTTGACTGATGTGCTGTAGGTTGTGAGTTCAATCCCTGATGTGGTACATATTTTTTTATAATTTTTTTTTTAATTTTTATTAAATACCATTAAAATTATTTTTTTTATTTATGAATTCATAAAAATAATAAACATTTCTTTATTCGAATTTTAAAAAATTGATCTATAACGCAGTTTTTTAAAGTTATATTGCTACTGTCTTTTGCAATTTGGATTCGAGTCATCATGCTAAATAAATATTGAATATATATAAAATTGAAAGTATATCTGTTTGTCCTTTATGCATTAATACATTATTCATCATGAAAATTTGGGAAGTTGTTGTGTACATTTAATATATTTTTTATTTAACTATCATTTTAAACGGTAGTTTGCTTTGATCAATGTTTTTTTAATTGAACATAGTTTTTATGAAATTAAAAATAACGTAAGAAAGATAGTATATTCTGAAACAATTACATTTGTATATCAAAATTATATGTATTGGAATTTTATCATCTTCACTAAATATGTTGTCGGTTTGGAATTGTATGTAATCCATGCTACTAAAATTAAGTGAAGACTTAATACTTGTAACTTGATACTTGATAAAACTGATTCTAACGATTTAAAACTCACAATTACGAGACGGAAATCGTATAAATTCTATACAAAGAAGCATAGCTTATGTATGATTAAACACACAATCATGATAAATAAAATAATTAAAAATGGCGACTCTTAGCCGATAGTGATTTGCAAATTGCAACAATGTGCATTAATACCAATGAATTTGCTTAGCGTTCTGCAGGAAGATTTGTAAAATTAAAACTTGTTGATCTATGGGTGTGACAACCACGCGTACTTTAGTCCCTGCTATTGGCATATGAGTTCTATTTTAACAATTATTTGGTTTACATTGTGAGGTTAGTGTGTGTTTCGGTTTATCGTTCTGACTTTTTTCTCATTTATTCTACCAATACGACATCAATTGATTGCGATTGCCAATAAAGTTTTCACTTCTGCCATGCGGTCTTAAGCACACTGTCTGTTTTTTTTTATTTTTGATCTACGGGTGTGACAACCCCGCGTACTGCAGTCCCTGCTATTGACGTACGAGTTAACGTGAGATATCACATACCACTGGTAATGGCAGTGAGATATCACTAGCCAAGGTGACATCTTAGGGGTGGTGGAGGATGAACTGTATTCAGTCAACGGTAGCACCCTCAATCTTAGCTGTGAAATAATCCTTGATGACGATATTGCTTCCATCAAGAAACGAGCTTTCTTATAACTTTATGTGGGCTTAAATCATTAAGAATGACAGTGCGTCACAGGATCAAGGAATATGCAACCGGCTGGATTATTGGCAACTACATTTTTGTTTTGTTTCAGCAAATTTTTGTAAAAATTTGCTATTTACTTTCATTTTCTCTACTCTATCATAAAATATTGGCTTATGTCATATTTTGTCAGTGATGGGATTTTTTGTTTAGTCCTCCATTTTTTAACAAAAAATATAAAAAACAAAAAAGAAAGATTTACGTCCATCAACACCTTTGAACGTATGTTGTTGTGGGACCTTGGTCATAAAAGGTTTTTATGTGTTGTTGTGTCACATATTGTAATTCCTACTACACATTTTATTAGAATAAAAAAAAAAAGAACAAAAACACAACAAAATCTATATCAATGTATCAACAAGAATGTGCATTGGGGCATGACAGTAGCAGAATGCCATGTAATCTGCAAGAGCAGATATTTGACCTTTGATATTTTGTTGAAATATTAAATTTGTGTATATAAGAAATAGAACTGCATCAAGCACTGAACTCTGTTGTACAACAATATTAACAAACGAAACCAAACTGTGGACATTATTAATTCTCAAGAGCTGTGGTTTATTTTTAAGATAGGACTCAAACCATTTCAACATGAAACATTCAATAGATTGCAATTTCGTGAGCAGGAATTGGTGGTCTACCATGTCAAAGACTGCATACTACATGCTGGATTGCATGCTACTGGCAAAACTCAACCACTCTCCATCTTTCAATATAAAACGAAAATCAACTCTCCATCTCCTCAACCACTCTCCATCTTTCAATATAAAACGACTATCTAAACATGCTGCCATTCTTAAACCAATTATTCGATTAATCTCAAATTTTTCTCAACTCAATTTTCTGGATTTAAAAAAAATTGAGGTCTATCAATCTAATAATATGTCTCTCCTGGCCTGTTTTGAAACTTGATATCAATATTTTAGGTTAGTTAAGTTAAATTTAATGAGAATAAAAAAGTACTAAAATTATTTAGATTATTAGCATATTTTAAATTTTTGTAGACTAAGTGTCTAACGTCTAAGTGCAACAAAAAACAGTTTTTATCCACTCATTTGTAAAACAAGAGCACCGTTGTGCCTGTTAGTCCTAATTTCCAAAATAAATTTTTGTGTGCTTGTGACCACTATTTTAATTAGTTTCAAGCTTCAGCCTTTTGAACTAAATCCAAGATACTATCTTAACATATTCAACAAAAATGTTCTAACATTGTTGTCTTTATTTTTTCAATTCAAAATTTAACATTTGAATTTCGAACACTTTTCCTACTTTTTAATGAAAATTGGAGGCGACTGATTTCTTGTTAAAAATTCTTTTATTATTTAATGTTAATATTGGGTGCGGCAGGTTTCTCATTTAAACCATTTTATAATGATAATAGTGGAGGCCGCTGGTTTCTTGTAAACATTCCTTTTATTAGTTTTTAATGTTAACAGTGGGAGCGTTTGGTATTTTATAAAAACTTTTTCATAATAATAATAGTGGAGGTTCTTGGTTTCTTTTAATAATTCTTTTTTCACTAGATTTTAATGTTTATAGTGGATGCGGCTGGTATATTATAGAAATTATTTTACAATGATAATAGTGGAGGCAACTGGAATATTTCAAATATTCCTTTTTTAATTATTTAATGTTAATTGTGGGTGTGGCTGCTTTTTATTGAAACTATTGCATAATGATAATAATGAAGGCCGCTGGTTTCTTGTAATAATTTTTATAAAATTTACATATAACCTTCAGGCATAAATACAAAAATATTTATTGTATGACTTTTATGACTAGGATCTTTAATGCTTCATGAATCTTTCCTAGACTCATATTTTTGATAACGTCATTGCGAGAAATGAAGTATTTTGAAGTGGTATTTTATATGTGTGTGATAACATTTATATGTGTGTGAACACGTAATTATATGTGTGTGATAACATTTGTAAATGGTTCGTCTATTTTTCACCAATTTTAACGAAACAATTTAAAGGAAAGAAATTAGAATTCAAAAAATTTAAATATATGGATTATATATAAAAATAAAATTAATTTTCCACAATTTTCTTAATATTATAAAACAAAATTTAAGTATCAGTAAACTGACAAGAAAAATGACAAACAAAAAATATTAAATAAATATGAGTAATAAGTTTTGGGAATCACTAAAATTAATTATTTAAAGTACCCGTTTGGTTTTTGTGTATGTTTTCATTATCTTTAAACACAAATTTCTTTCGCACATAATTTTAGATGATAATAAGATCAATTTATTATAACGAAAGTCATATTATCTGATGAAAAATTAAATGAAACCAGTTTTATCAAATTGTTTAAGGGTAGATCCAAACAGAAACTATAATACTACAACACGCAATTTATAAATACAAATTATCAAACAATTTTTGGTTAACAAACACTGAAATGTTTCTGAATATAAGGTGAAGAAATTGGTAGTAATTAGTGTGCATTATAAAACATTTCCAATTTTCCAACGAAAATATTCTATATAATTCCAAATCATGTTGACTCTTTATTTTTTCCTTTTTATTTAATTTTGTCTTACGCTTATTCTTAGAAAATCATAACAAAAAAGCAAGAGAATTTCATAAACAATTAGCATTGGAATCCCATTGCTTCAGGTTATCATTCTCTACGTTGGTATAAGGCTTATAAAATTGAAACCTTTTAGGCCAGATGGCTTAAAACCTGTGAGGTTGTAGTTTAACGGTTTTTTAAAAAGATGGAATAATTTGAAACAAAATAAACTCAAAAATGATGAAAGTATTGCGTTTTAAATTTTTTATTTCGTTATACATGGGTCCTAAACTCTGGTATTGAACCACTTTTTTTTTAAAAATTTGAAAAGATTTATGTTGTACATACTTGTTTAGAAATTTTTCTTCTAAAAAAACTACGTCAAAGTTTAAGATAAGTTTTAACAGTGGATTCTCCAGAAACCTTTCAATGCAGAGATATTCATTTTTAAAAACAGAAATAGTGCCAAAAATATAAAAAAATTAATGAGACTGAAACAATATCTTTCAAACGACGTTACTTAGCATGTAAGATTTAGGTTGGAAAGGTTTGAGCCGCTTGACGACTGTTGGACTTTGTTCGTTCAATCTTTTAAGAAACAATGGTCTAGCTCAACAATTTTTTTTGCTGGCGCTTATTATCTATTGTAATTTTAAAATTTGTTTGTATCTATTAAGAAAGAAAGATTTAAGAAGAAAGAACATATAGAATAAATCCATTAAAAATGATTTTAAGTAGATAAGATATTTAATATAATAAGAGTAATTATTTATGAGGTTGGGCCAAATGTTCGAGGGTGTGATAGTTGATACCTTCGATTTTCCAAAAATTTTTAAGGATATATAAGTCGTACTGTGATAAAAAAAAGTGTAGTTTACCACCTCTTAAATCTGAAGCGTTTCACCTTCAATAGAGGTGAAAGTTTCCGATCACGGGTAAATCGTATAAATTATATGATCATTCTACTTCATAAAACCATGAGTCACCTATGACATTTTTTGCTTCACCACAATTTTAAATTGTGTGAAGTAATGCAATCTATCGAGAAAAAAAAATCTTACATACCAAAAATTTTATTTTTTCTTTTGTTTTGGACCATCCTCTATCTAAATAGCCAATAAAAATTTTGGTGTACGTCTGTGTGTGGGTGAGTTGGTGGGTGGGTGGTTGGTTGGCTGACCATTTCGCATAGGATCTTGATGAAACTCTGGCAAATGATACAAGTTCACTTGAAAATGGTAAATCTGGATTCATTTCAAATTTGGACAAAATGGCGGGGGTCTTCCGAACACCTCCTAGTTTAAATCTTGAATAACTTCTAATCCCTGCTTATGATGTACACTACAGCGTACAATAATGTAGTGATTATGATGAAACGTAAGGAAATGGTTTCAATTAGTGTGAGAAGATAATTATCTTCTTTTGGAACACATTGATCAAAGTGGCAGTGATCTACCATACAACTGCTGACTTTTGCATTCATTAATTTATTTTAATGAGACTTTGAAAAAAGATGAAGACTTAAATAACAAATAAATGATTAGTTTTTGGACAATATTGGGATAAGTAGTGGGGAGGTCTCCTAAACACCTGTTTATTGTGCCACTATTTTTCCAATGTTTGTTGGGAGCATACAACATTCGTTCGTGAATGAATTTTAAAGACACTTTGGAAAAAGATGCATATATGTATGAAAAAGAACTGATTAGTTTTTGAGCGATATTGAACAAACTGGTGGAGGGTCCCCCGAGCCCCTGCGTTTTTGAAAGCTTCATAACATCTGTACCTGGTAATCGAATTGGATGAAACTTGGTACATAAGCAGTTAGGAGTTCTGCATCCCAACTTCTGATTTGTCATTGTCGTTAAATTTTTTTTCTTACTTTTTCACGTACTACAGAATTTATTGGGTTTGTTGGGTTACCACAGCTTTCTATAATATTGATATAACTAGAACTACGCAAAATCTATAACATTTGTTAGCCATTAATTAAAGTTTTTAATGGATATTTAGTCACTATATTTTTCTTAAAAGGAATTGCTGAAATTTTTTTTTAATTGGTGGGTTTTTGGTATCAATTGTTATTTTGTTTCTTATTTCTGCTAGAAACCATAATCGGTTTATTTAAAACAGGAATTACGACAAGTGTCACAACAACACAAAGATATGTTTTAAGACCAAGGTTCCACAAAAGCATGCATTCTGAGGTGTTGATGAACGCTCTTTTTAAACCTTTATAGATTGAACGCCTCCGAGACTATTATTTCTGCAAAGCATTCAATTTGTACGATGTACCGATAAAGAAATATCCCTACAGTCTTTCTCCACGGCAGTGAGTAATCTCAACAGTTCGACATTTTGCACAAACCGATTGATATGTAAAACGGGAAAAAGAATTATGGTAGAGAATATTATGGTTGAGGCGGAAAAGAATATGTTGGATAAGATTTCCTTCGAGCACTGCTGGTGACTTGTATATTTTGACTGGTATATTTATAAAAAGCAACGAGATCAGCAATAGTGCGATGATGTTGTAGGGAATCAAGATTTAATGTTATTTTTCAATCACCAACAATTCTTTCAACCCACACAGAATAAAAAAAAGGTGGGATGGAAACAGTTGCAAAGCCCCAAACTTGACAACAATACTTCACACAAGGACGAATAAAGCACTTTTAAATGTGGAGTATTGATACGTCGTGAAATATTTTGTACATCTATTGAAGAGACTAACTTTTCTATTGCCATTATATGATCGTTCCAAAGTAGGTCATTGTAAATTGTAACTCGGAATAAACGCACGATTTCACATGAGACAAATTTTTCGTCACATATACTTAGAGAAATATTATTTGGAAACTCGGTTTTTGATCTGAAAATAAACAGTAGCTGTGTTTTAGTGGAATTAAAATTGGAACCAAATTTTTGAACCCGTATCGTCGACTATTTCTTGGTCTCTATTAAAATTTATGACAGCGTCTCTACGGGCGGGATTTATTCGTTCATGCATTTTATCCTTTGAAGATAGGGGAACTACAAATTAATTGGACGACTTCGGAAAAATTTGTGATTGAAGTCAAGGGAAAAGCAGAAGCGGTATTGACTGACCGAATAAAACCTGCACCTCTGGCGCAGCGTACATTGATCAAGAATATGCCTTATTCTAAGAAATCGGTGTAATATGCAGAATGCCATGTAATCTGAAGGGGCAAATATTTGCCTTTTGAAATTTTGTTGCAATATTGATTTTATGTATATAGGAAACAAAATTGGTCTAACTAACCTTTTTTTAACACCAATATGAACAAACGAAACCAAATTACAATTATTATCAATTCTCCCGAGCTGTGGTCTAGTTTTAGATAGGGCTACACACAGAGTACAGACTACTTACTGCATACTGGTGATAAATCGACAAAACTCAACCAGCATATTTTGAAAAGGATTTAGGAAGAAAGATTATAAAGCAATAAATGCTTTTCAAAAGATTGTAAGAGGATAAATTATTTAATTATTTCACCTCACCAAATATTTTACAGTGTCCTAAAACAATTTTAAAATATTCAAAATTTTGATGAAATTTAAAATTCGAATTTATGGAGTTGGTATGAGTCTGTGTGAGGTGGTGAAGTGGCTTTTCTTAGTGAACTGTCATAATTAAATACAATCCCTACTTTATTTAACACCACATGAACACCACAAAATTTTTGCATGTACGTGCACATAAAATAAATTGCATTTAACGTATCACTCTCATAAAATTCATACTTTTATCAATTTTCTACTAAGATGATTTTAATCAAAATCATGTAATTTTATTCTGGTTATTCACGTTAAATTAAATTTTGCCTGGTTCTATGAAAGACTTTAGGAAAAACATTTTTATATTATATTAAATGAAAATGACATTCAAATATTTTCGGAAGACTCTGTAACAGAATGAACGTTCTTTGTGTCTACACATTAAACATTAAAATATGAACAAGGAAAGATAACGAAAAGCAAATGAATGGGTTTGTATGCTTGTACGTTAATGTGACGAAAAAATATTCAGATGGAAAACACTTTTACGTTATATGATGATGGATTGAAAATTAATTGCTCTTAAATTGAATAAACTTCAATTACTAAAGATTTTAATTATATGCTGTGATGAGTAATTTTAAACCATAAATTTCCAACACGTTTTCAAAAAGTAATGTACAAGACATATAAATATAAACAGGATGACAAGGTGATAACCTATCAACTAACTTTTGGATAAAGTATAGAAAAGAAAATTTATAAGTGTGAAATAATCAAATTGTGATGGAATTTAATATATATCATAAAGAATTTTATGAATATGAATAAAATGTGATATAAGAAAATAGGCAGGTGTGATAAGGGTGTGATGTATAATTGGTGTTTCAAAAATAGTTTTTCGAATAAAGTTTTTATTTTTTTAAGCTGTGTTAGTTTTGGTTTAACGAAACAACAAAACTAATAAAATTGGATTGAGTATGATGATTTAGTGCAGCATATGTTTAATGAAGAATTGGAAAATTGGGCATAAACTATTTTGAACCATTCGAATCCATTCTAGCAGGAATTTTGTGAGGATTTTACGATTCAGGGAAGATTTTTATTGGACTAACAAGCTTCTTATAATGGGTAAGAGTATAAAGTTATTTAAGAGCTCTTTTTTTGGAGCTAGTAAAAACGTATCAAAAAATATTCCATAACTGAAATTAACGGTGCTATCGTTGACTGAATAGAGTTCATCCACTAGCACCCCTCAGATATTACCACGGCTAGTGATATACCACTGGTATTGCTAATAGCAGAGACTGCAACTGCTTGCTTGTCACACTTATTGATCAAAAGTGAAAAAAAAAACAAATTAACAATATGTTTATCAACTCATCTACTTTAAACCAAAATTTATTGCTCTTGAAATCATCTTGAATGTAAACGAGGTTAAATTGCTTTTCAAAATTTTTGCTGAATTCCGAGAAATATTTTTCTAAAAAGATAGAATTTAAATTTTTCCCTGTTTCATTACAACAATAAATATATAATATACAACGTTTTCGCTGTTAAACAAACGCACACTTATTTTATATATTCAACTTATTTATAACTCATTTGTTTATATATTCAGCTATCAAGTTTGTTATAAAAAAAATTAACTTTAAATATAATTAAATTAATAAATAAACCAGTTTCTAGGAAATGTGTTATTTTCATCAAATGAATTCTTAAAATAAATCTAATAAATAATTAAAATATTTTTTAAAACAGCAAAAACAATTTTAAGTAAAACACTTTTATTAGAACCGAGCTAGAAATCAAAAGTTTAAGTTTAAATGGTGACCCCGACGACCATAATATTGGACATTCCAACTAAAGTACAGAAAACTTTTGATGAAAATTTAGTTCAAATTCTTAAACTTTTGAGTGGTTGAACCGTTTATTTTTTTGCCTTTCATTTCAGGATGGCCTGAAAATCGTCTTTTAGGATCTAATTTTAAAATGTTTTTGATTTGTCATTGATTATCATAGGAGTTAGTGTCAATCTTTTAAGGTATTGCATATAAGGGTCTACCACTTCGTGAACTCTGAGCTAGTGGTAAAGTGTTTGTCCGCTAAGGAGGTCGAGGGACACAGAGGAAATTGAATTGGACCTTGATGATGAATGATGGATTTCGTTGGTGTTCTCTCTGAAATCAGAATTTTACCTAATCAGTATTAAAAAATTAATAATTAATTTTTAGAAACATTTTAAAATGTTTATTTTGACCATAAGGTAGTCCGAAAGATTACTGAAAATTCAAATTCAGAGTAATTTTGAAATCAAATTGCAAGAGAAAGGTTTACTTTGTATCAACTGTACAAAATATTACGAAAAATTTTTAATCTGAGATGCACGTTTCAAAAAATGAATATTTTTGGAACAAAAATAAAACCTTTATTTAAATTTTGGCAGGTTTTGAGGTAAAGAACTTTCATATCGTGAAAATAAATTAAAAAAATAATGGACCTTTAGCTTTAGTGCGATGTTTAAAAATTTTATTTCATAATATTTTAAACAGTGTAAGCAAAAATTTGCTGATTATTTTTTAGACAGGGCGATACGGCATCGGGCGATTCGTTTTCTTGCTATTTCATTTCAAAGCTACCCTAAATTTGAATTTACAGTAAATTTTGGACCACTCTGTTAAAATTAAACAAAAATTTAAAACAAAATGCATTTTTAATTTTACTTATATATTATTCGTATGCCAATCAATCAAAATGAAAGAATGCGAAAGAAAGAAAAAGAAAACAATGCATTGTAACTAATGCAAATTGATTCAAGTTTTGCAAATGTTTATTGTAAACCGCTACTTTATTGTAAACCAATACGAATTGAAAACAAAAAGTAATACAAACTATTGAAATTTAATTAAAATTTTCGATCGAAAATATTTGTAAAATATTACATAATTCTGTATAGGAAGTTGAAAAAGAACTCATAAACAGGTCTACTCCTTGGAGACAGAGAAACCAACTCAAATAAAAGTGTGTAAAAAAACACACCCGTACAACACAATCCATTTTTCATCGTAGAAAACAAAACTCCGTCAAAACATTCCTTACGTAACATGAAAAAAAGTTTTTTTTTCGTTTCTCGTAAGAAAATTTTGCGAAAATTTCTCCCCCACCAGTTTTTAAAATAAAACTCCCACTCGAAAATTTTTGATTTAAAAAACTCTCCAAACTCGTTCATTTCGATCACAAAAATATTCGATTTCGACCGGTTTGTCTGCGCAAACTCTACGAATCATTTTTGAAAAAAGTAGGGATATATGTATTTTCATCATCTATATTAAAATAACTACGATTCGATTACGATTATTCCCATTACATTTTGGATATAAATTTCCTCGACGAGACAAATCTTTTTCTCGTGAATCTCAAACGAATTTAGTTTTTAGTGAAATAAAAATTCCATTACGAAGAGGATGTTGTAATTATTTTTTATAGAATAACAATCTCGAGATGGAAAGCGGCCGACGAATCTCATTCTTATATTCTGAGCCTATTTCGGTTTTTATTTGTATTGATTTGTGTTTCCTTATTTATTTACTTTCCATTAAAGTAGAAAATGAAAGAATTTCAAATATTTAGAAAATGTAGGTAATAAATATTACAAATAAAAGAAAAACGGTTATTTTTTTTTCTTGATTTATTTTTAAGCGGAGATGATTTCAATATATTTATTGATTTATTCTATAAAAAGAAAAACAAAATATATGAAATGTTTAATGTATTTATTTTTGGGGTGGGTAAGGGTTAAGGAATTAGGGTTAAATTTTTTTTGAACTTTTCAATAAATGAAGCCTTGAGTTTTTTGATTTTAATTTTTAATCTATATACAAAAAATAATTAAATTTAGCCGTTGAGGGGATACATTTTTTAATAACGTGTTGTGTTGCTTTTATTTAATTATAAAATTTATTACACGGACCGTTGTTAGTATTTCTTGGCACAACACAAGAAGAACATTTGGTGGAGATTCATTTCAGAATAAAATTATTGATTTTTTTGAATTCATTTGTCAGTTTAAATGTAAAAAGTTTAGCAGCAGGACAATGCGAGAAATATATATAGATTTTTAGACCAAACATATTTTGGCGAAATCGTACACTGTTCTTGTTTTTGTATCCATCCAGTTATCCATTGAGAATTGATGTTGGGTTGACAGAGTACCTAATCAAATTACTAATCAGAGTTTCAGCGATTCTGGTTGAGTATCAAACACACTTTTGGCCTCTAACTGAACTGGTCTAGGATAGGGATATTCACTAAATATCGATGTATGAAATTTAGTCGATGTTTTCACACGAATTTTTCTATTCGATATATCGATGTTTTTTATAAAAACGTCGAATCAATGAAAAAACTAACTCTGGCATGTTGATTTTTATTAATTTTTGCACATTTTCCTTTTACAATTTGTACGAAACCAATATAAATTAGTTTGGCTGTGGCTAAAAACGCAGCACCTTTGATTAATAAATACGATAGTTTTTACTACTGGTACTTGGCAAAACATGATGAATAATTGTAATTAAAATTCCTTGTTGCACTTTTTCGCAATTGAGTTTTTATTATTAATAAATTAACTAATAAAACTTTATTTAATATATAAGGTCAAGAGCCTACAAAAACTGGTTTAAAAAAAAATTTAAATCAGTTTTTTGTAAGCTCCTGGCGATGATGTAACAATCGGAATCAGATCAAGCATATAAATTAAATAAAGTTAAATTAGTTAATTTATTAATAATAAAAACACAATGGCGAAATACTTCAACAAGGAACTTTAATTACAATTATCTATGATTAAGGTCGTCGATCTGGCTTTTGGTAAACACATACCGTGTTTTGTTCACACTCTAAATTGCAAGTCATATTTACCTTTCCATCGTCAATATCTTTCACAGTATATACAGGGTGAGTTTTTTAAAAAATACCAGGCTTTTATCTCGAGAACCATGCTAGATGGGACAAAATAACCCTGGATGATATTTGTTAAGCGTCGAGGGGGACGTCCAATGGTAATATTGAATGACCTTGAAACTCATAAGTATTGGAGATATATGCCAAAATAGGTTTTTTTTAAATTAGAACCTATACATTTAATATTTTTTTTTGATTAAGTAAATCAAATTACACACTTTTTGCCTACAAAATTTTGTAGGCAAAAAGTGTGTAGTTTGATTTACTTAATTAAAAAAAAATATTAAATGTATAGGTTCTAATTTAAAAAAAACCTATTTTGGCATATATCTCCAATACTTATGAGTTTCAAGGTCATTCAATATTACCATTGGACGTCCCCCTTGACGCTTAATAAATATCACCTTGGGTTATTTTGTCCCATCTAGCATGGTTTTCGAGATAAAAGCCTGGCATTTTTTAAAAAACTCACCCTGTATACTGAGCAGCATTTTGATGTTCATTTCATCTATCTATAAAAAGAAAAATTAATGATAGTGCATAATTGTAAAAACATTAGATTTTTAAGATACTTCACATTAACTGAAGTAGTGCATTATTTATCTTCGTCATAGTTCCAAGTATTATGAATATCAGCCAGAACGTTTCTGAAAGGGAAAGCGGCGTTTTCGTTTTAAAATAGTATGATAAGAAACTAGTTTCGTAATCGACGATTTTATCGCACGCAATCTGTCGTGTCACTCCCCGCTTCGCTACGCTGTGCGATTCGTTTTCTAAAGGATAAGTGCGATAAAACATCTTATGAAACGAGTTTTTTATACTATTTTTTTTATTTTGCATTTTTTGTCTTAAAATTTTAAAAAATGTGTATTTTATTAAAAAATAGTCAAAATTTGAAATTTTGTTTTATTTTTCTGGTGATTGGTAACACATTTGAGATTAGAAAAGTTTGTGTCAAATTGAAATATTGTTCATATTACCTATTCTAATCGTTAAATTGTGAAAAGTTACAATAAAAATGATGGAAGATGAATTGAGTTTTACTCCGCCTGAACTATGTGAAGTTGCTGAGAGCACCTTTAATAACTTGCATCCTAAAAGTCGCGAGAAATTTATGAAAAACAGTATAAAATGTTTGAAAATTGGTGTACAGAACATAATGTCAAAAGCATATCAGAAAATGTTATGCTTGCGTATTTTGAGGTGCTATGTAAAAAAAACAAATCTTCTACGTTATGGTCTTCCTATTCGATGTTAAGGTCATGTTTAAATATTTATAAAAATGTGAATATCTCTACGTACGCAAAATTACAAGCTTTTTTAAAAAGGTTGTCAGAAGGGTACGAGCCTAAAAAATCTAAAAGTTTAGAGTTAGAGCATATCAATCGTTTTATACAATAAGCTGATTATAAAATATATATAGCAATAAAAGTAAGTACAAATTTTTGTGTAATTGTAGCATCAATTTCTATGATAATTTTTTTTCTATTTAGGTAGTTTTATTAATGGGGTACAACGGTGCTTGTAGACGTAAAGAACTCACACATATGTCACAAGACGATGTCAAGTTTAAAACTGACGTTATTCTGGTCGACATTCCAAAAACTAAAAATTATATCAAAAGTCACTTTGTAGTAACAGAGAAAATATGGGTTGATCTAATAACGACAAACATCAGCGATTCTTTGTCAAAATCGTATAACTATGACCACAAAAAATAACAAATATTTTGATTGGATTATGAAATTTTGAAACTGAAAGGTTGCTTTGATAAAAATTTCTATTTTTTATAGAATTTTAACAAATACAAATGTTTTTTACTTTTTGGACGTAACTATGACAGCAAAATATATGGTTAAAAAGTGTCACTTTAAGGCTGCAAACCACAGTAATAAAGTAACTCTAATAAGTAGCCTCTAATAAGTAGGCGAATAAAAAAATGTTTGTAAACAAAACGATTCGTTACAGTATTTGATTGACATGCTTGTTGGGTATGGTTTTCATTAAACAGTCAGGAAAAGCTGACTAAAATTCAGGACCCTATAGCTTTAGGTTAAAATCAAGGAGTACTAGGTACACATAGTACAACAATAACAAATGTTTGTATGCCCACCAAAATAAGTATTGACATTTAGAAAAATATTAGAGTTATTGTACCGAATTTTAGAGTTAGAGTTAGAATTTGCAAGATTAGAAACGTGACAGTATTTCATTTCTGTGTATTTTTCAGTTACAATTCAAAAGATCTCTACTTAATTTATTTTCTTAATGCAATTTCTGTATGCAGCAAAATATGTGAGTTTTGAGGCTGATGATGTGGTATTAGGATCCGATTACATTTAAAGAATTTATCGCAAATAAAGTCAACGCATAGAAAATATGTTTAGATTTCTTTAATTTTCTATTCAAAACGACAAATGTACAAAACACTAAAATATTTCACTCTATTTGGTGATGGCGTTTATGATATTTATATTATCACAAATCTGATCTAACTAAATACAGTGTACTGTCGATTACTGTTTTTAACTTTTCTCACAACTATAAGTAAAAATTAAAAACAATTACAAGCATTAGATCCTATGAACAAGCGCTCATATTATTATTTTTCCAAATATTTCTGGGATTGCATGTCCCCCTCTTCAGTGTCCTATAGTTAATGAAATATTATGCTATTATTTACGAACAAAAATACACAAACAACAACAATCACCTTATTGTAGGCTACTTATCTCATTTTTTATAATACAATTGGTACTAGTATGTTATAACTATGTATAGTTGACATAAATTTCACTCTATTTTATTCCTCACATGGAATTGCTGTTTTTACTTGAGCAAATAGTTCAACAGCTTCTAATGGTATTTTTAGATTTGGACAGTCACTTAAATTTTTAACAATACATTCCTTATATTGGTCAAATGATCTAACATGTAGACAAACAGGTTAAATTATTCCTCTCAATATTCTTTGTATCCTTACCCGCAAAAATTTGGATTGATCTAAAAAATGATAGGTGTGTCTGCTTTGTGCATGCTTTCTTTTCTGTGTAACTTGGTGCAATCGTAACATTTGTAACCATCATTTTCGGCAATTTCTATTATTAAAAAAATGTTCAATATTTTCGAGATCACCGATGAAACTTACCGATCAAACGTTTACCATCATTAGCACAGAGATAGTTATAAACTTTAAGAGTGATATCAAAATTGATTGCACTTACTCTAGTAAAAACATATTCCATGCATTCAGGATATATGGCATTATTAGTTTCAGCTGAGCAACTAGAAGGCTTTGCTGCCAAAATCACATACTTGTTTTGTCCATGCCTTAACTGAAGCTTCATTTGAGTTAGTATAAACTGTTTCGTTGAAATGTTGTACTATTTTTATTTCCTCTTCTGCCAATATTTTCCTATAACAATAACATTTTGTTAAGACCAACATCCTGTTGCATACATTTATCCTGTTCTGTTAGGTCTTCGGTTTCTTCAGAAAAACTTAGAACTAAAATTAAACAAAAATTGATATGTTTAAAATTATTTTTAAATAATTATTAAAAATGTTACCAAAAACTGCGAATAAAATAGCTAAACTAAATGCCACAAATTTCTTTTTTTTAGCTGAAGTTGATTCTTATGGTACAAATAATTTAACAAAACTAATTTGTGCTTGTAAAATTTTAAATTATTTACAGTGGATTTGTGTCTTTTGATATCAGTGTCATAGGTTAGATGTTGCATGACAATTTAAAAATTCGTTGATATCACAAATTTCTGCTTATGTAATAAATAGCACAGTCTAATGCAAAATATTGAAGCGAATTGCTAATTTTAAAATTTTCATGTACTTGGAACTTTGACAAGGATTGTAGAAAATTTATAGATTTTATCAATGTAAAGTGTTAACCAACTCTAGCAACAAAGCGTGCAGTCAATTTAATAAAAAGCAACAAATGATTAAACCAATAATGTAGAAATTAAAATAATATATAAGTTTCAAAAAAAATGGTAAAACATACGTTATCGCATTGGTCATTTTAATGAATCATGCCCACATGATTAACAAGCTATAGGATATAGAATATGATCAAATTCTCAAGGTGAATATGGGATTCCTCGTTCACCAAATTACAGATTTAGACTAAAAACTCGTTAAAATTTAAATGAGAGATTTAATTTTTTTTGTAATTGTTATGTTGAGCTCTTAAATTGCAATATTACTACACCTATTAGTACTGACGCGGTAATGCTATTTCCCCACCCGGTATATCTTTTCCAAATGAAAGACTACTGACTAACCTTTGCTTTTATGCAAAAAAAGCTGTTAGTTTTAAGGTGACGATGTGGTATTAGGATGTAATCACATTTTATAAATAGCTAAAGGAAATGCAAAGTTATTCCAAAGATCTTCTCACAAACAATTTATTTACAAAATTTACTTTAATATTCTATTAAAAATGAAATACGTATAAAAACATAAAATTATTTCACTCTTTTTTAACCATCACATGGAATTGCTGTTTTTACTTGAGCAAATAGTTCACCAGCTTCTAATGGTATTTTTTGATTTGGACAGTCACTTAGTTTTTCAACAATACATTCCTTGAGTTTGTCAAATGATCTAAAATAAAATTAAAACGGATTAAATTATTTTATTCAATATTCTTTACATCCTTACCCGCAAAAATTTGGATTGAGTTCAAAATAGTCCCCTTTGTCTACGGTTAACCTTTCTCTTGGGACTGACTTGTTGCAATCATCAAAATATGAATTATAAACCAAACATTTGTAGCCCTCATTTTCGGCAATTTCTATTATTATAAAAATGTTTAATTAATGCTCAAATGTTTTCGAGACGATCGATTAAGCTTACCAATCAAACGTTTACCATCATTAGCACAGAAATAGTTATACATGTTACGAGTCATATCAGCAGTGATTACACTTTCTCTAATAAAATGATATTTCATGCATTCAGGTAAAATGGCATTATTAGTTTCAGCTAAGCAACTTGCTGCTTTGCTTCCAAATTCACATACTTGTGTTGTCCATGCCTTAACTGAAGCTTCATTTGAATTAGTATAAACTGTTTCGTTGAAAAGTTTGATTATTTCTATTGATTTTACGTTCGCTATTTCCTTATAACACTTTTCAGAATGAGCGGACTATCAAAAAAAATATTTTAAATTATTTGTGTTATCTTTTTAATTTATTAAAATCTACATCCTGCTTCAAACATTTTTCCTGTTCTGTTAAGTCTTCGGTTTCTTCAGAAAAACTTATAACTAAAATTAACCAAAAATTTATATAATTTTTCAAAATGTTTTTTATTAATGGAATATTTAATTATTTAAAAACTTACCAAAAACTGCGAATAAAATCACAAAACTTTCAAATTTCATTTTTTGTATGTTGAATTTAACGCTTCTGGTACAAATGTTTTTACAAAAATAACTTCTGATTACTAAATTTGAAGTTATTTATATAGAAATTTGTGTCTTTCCATATCAGTCATAGGTTAGATGTTGCAATATATTGTTTATATACGTTGATATCACAATATATTGTTTATATATAAATAGCACAGTGTAACGCAAAATATTCAAAATATTGTAGCGAACTATGCATTTTCAAATGTCCATCATCTAATATGGTACCTACAGAAGAGTTGTTGAAAATTTATCGTTTTTATCGCCGATAAATCATTATACTATTTTTAAAGTCTAAAGCAACCTCACGAAACATTCTACCATCAGAGATGCACCGACGCAATGTGGAAAAACCGTGATTTATTAAGTATAAAAATAATAATTGGTAAAATACTGAATCAATACTAGGGAATCCGGATTGGGAAATTTCTTAGTCACCAGCGCCCTATCCTTGACGAGTCCGACAGCTGATGTATATCTGCCATTTTTCAAGATTCGGCCGCTTTTTTGTATGGAAAACGCCAAAACATTACGATTGCCCGTGGATCTTGTAAATTTACTACCACGCATTATTTTTATTAATGGAGGGTGGAAATTTGTTTTTGGAAAACGAGAGCAACATTGGCCGACAAAAATTTGTCTGCTATTGTCGAATCCGACAACTCAAACATGCCAAAATGTTAACTGTCGGACTCAACAATAGGAGACAGCTCTGTGTCGGACAAGCTTACCCTAGCTACAAATTTGCATCCCCCATTGATAAAAAATCTTCTTTAATGAAATATAATTAACAAGAAAATTTGAACTGAATGAATTGAATGAACAAGCACATTTAAACTAACATGCATGATTCTATGATTAACTTGGCTATCAGTTGCCAGTTTAGCGTCTTAAAATTTTGTACGCGTTACAGATTGTAGAAAATTTATAGATTTTATCAATGTAAAGTGTTAACCAATCTCACGGAACATTCTAGCAACAGAACATGTAGTCAATTTAATAAAAAGCAACAAATGATTAAACCAATATAATGTAGAAATTAAAATAATATATAGTTTTAAAAAAGTAAATTTGAAAAAAATGGTAAAACAAACGTTATCGTATTGGTCATTTCAAAGAATCATGCCAACATGATTAACAAGCTTATTGGGTAGAGAAACTGATCCAATTTTCAAGGTGATCATGGGATTCCTCGTTCACCGAATTACAGATTTAGAGTAAAAACTCGTTACAATTTAAATGAGAGATTTATTTTTTTTTGGCTAAGTTATGTTGAGCTCTTAAATTGCAATATTACCACACCTATAAGTACTGACGCGGTAATACTACTTCCTCACCCAAATGAAAGACTACTGACTAACCTTTGCTTTTATGCAAAAAAAATCTGTTAGTTTTAAGTTGATGATGTGGTATTATGATGTAATCACATTTTATAAATAGATAAAGGAAATGCAAAGTTATTCCAAAGATCTTCTCACAAACAATTTATTTACAAAATGTACTTTAATATTCTATTAAAAATGAAATACGTCTAAAAAACTTTGAATTATTTCACTCTTTTTTAACCATCACATGGAATTGCTGTTTTTACTTGAGCAAATAGTTCTCCAGCTTTTAATGGTATTTTTTGATTCGGACAGTCACTTAGTTTTTCAACAATACATTCCTTGAGTTTGTCAAATGATCTAAAATAAAGTTAAAACGGATTAAATTATTTTATTCAATATTCTTTGCATCCTTACCCGCAAAAATTTGGATTGAGTTCAAAATAGTCTCCTTTGTCTACGGTTAACCTTTCTCTTGGGACTGACTTGTTGCAATCATTAAAATGTGAAGTATAAACCAAGCACTTGTAGCCCCCATTTTCGGCAATTTCTATTATTATAAAAATGTTCAATTAATGCTTGTTCAATAAATGTTTTCAAGACGATCGATTAAGCTTACCAATCAAACGTTTACCATCATTAGCACAGAAATAGTTATACATGTTACGAGTCATATCAACAGTGATTACACTTTCTCTAATAAAATTATATTTCATGCATTCAGGTAAAATGGCATTATTAGCTTCAGCTAAGCAGCTTGCCGCTTTGCTTCCAAATTCACATATTTGTGTTGTCCATGCCTTAACTGAAGCTTCATTTGAATTAGTATAAACTGTTTCGTTGAAAAGTTGAATTATTTCTATTGAATTTACATTCGATATATCTTTATAACACTTTTCAGCATGAGTCCGCTATCAAAAAAAAATATTTTAAATTATTTGTTTTATCTTTTTAATTGATTAAAACCTACACCCTGCTTCAAACATTTTGCCTGTTCTGTTAGGTCTTCGGTTTCTTCAGAAAAACTTATAACTGAAATTAACCAAAAATTTATATAATTTTTCAAAATGTTTTTTATTAATGGAATATTTAATTATTTAAAAACTTACCAAAAACTGCGAATAAAATCACAAAACTTTCAAATTTCATTTTTTATATGTTGAATTTAACGGTTCTGGTACAAATGTTTTTACAAAAATAACTTCTACTTACTACATTTGAAGTTATTTATAGTGAAATTTGTGTCTTTCCATATCAGTCATAGGTTAAATGTTGCATAACTTAAAAATTCGTTGATATCACAATATATTGTTTATATATAAATAGTACAGTGTAACGTAAAATATTCAAAATATTGATGCGAACTATGCATTTTCAAATGCCCATCATCTAACATCACTATATGGTACTTACAGAAGATTTGTTGAAAATTTATCGTTTTTGTTATTGTATGGCCAATAAATCATTGTACTAGTTTTAAAGTCTAACTAAAGCAACCTCACAAAACATTCTACCAACAGAGATGACCCGATGCAATGTGGAAAAACCGTGATTTATTATGTTTTTAACACCATTATGGTTTCGCAACAACAATACAAAGAAATTTACAGTCACAGTGTTCAGTGTTCTACAACGTCGCAACATTTTTTTGATTAATAACATTTGGGTATTTTTGGTTTTTGTTCGGCGAAATTTGTTGCACAGGATAAAAAAAAATAATAATCGGCAAAATACTTAATCAATACTAGGGAATCCGGATTGGGAAATTTCTTAGTCGCCAGACCCTTTCTGGTTTCATTTGATGATTTCACATATTTTATACTTCGTGAGCGCCCTATCCTTGACGAATCCGACATCTGATGTATATCTGCGATTTTTCAAGTTTCGGCCGCTTTTTCGTTTGGAAAACGCCAAAACATTACGATTGCCCGTGGATCTTGTAAATTTACTACCACGCATTATTTTTATTAATGGAGGGTGGAAATTTATTTTTGGAAAACGAGAAAAACATTGTCCGACAAAAACTCGTCTGCTATTGTCGAGTCCGACAACCCAAACATGCCAAAATGTGGACTCAACAATAAGAGACAGCTTTGTGTCGGACAAGGTTACCCTAGCTACAAATTTGCACCCTCCATTAATAAAAAACGACTGTGTTAGTAAATTTACAAGATCCTCGGGCAATCGTAATGTTTTGTTTGCCGAGCGAAAAACTAACGTTAAACGAGTAAAATGGCTGGTACAAAAGTTGACGGACTCGTCAAGGAGAAGCGCCTCACGAAGTAAACAATATGTGGTAATCATCAAATGAAACCGGTGAAGGCCTGCTGACTATCTTATAAATTCAACTATGAAACCCATATAAAGGCAAATCAATGTTGAATACAAAAACAAAAGATTTTAGATAAAAAAAACTATGTAAAACGACATCATCCCCGAGAATTTTTCTGACAATATAGACAAAAACAACCCGAAAACCAATGTGGGGTCGTTTTTCGGGGCGCATAATCCAAATTTCATTTCACGTCGAAAACGACCCTCTGAACACCTAGTGCACCTAAACCTCCTGAACCTGGACGCAGACTTCATCTCCATGGGTTATCCTCACACAATCGAGAAAAGTGAAACGAAAATCGTTGTAGGTTTTTTGGGGGGGCGCTGAATCCGAATTCCCCGTTGAAAACTACCCCCCGAACACCTGGTGCACCGGAACCTGGCCCTGAACGGCATCTCCGTGGGACTCTCGCGAAAATTAACGCGGTGAAGGAGAGAAACTCGCGCCCGGGTTGTTTTTGGGTCGCTGAATTTAAATATGGCATCGGCAAACACCTCCCGGACACCTGGTGCGCCTGATCCTATACGTGGACGTCATCCCCGAGAATTTTCCTGACACAATCGAGAAAAATGAATCGAAAATCGTTGTGTGGTTTTTGGTGGCGCTGAATCCGAATCCCCCGTCGAAAACGACCCCCAAACTTATATTATATTAAAGTGATTTTTATATAATATAATATAGAATTATAAAGCTTTTCCTTAAACCTCAAATCGTTATATTACTGTATATAATTGTTAGAGTACATACTGCAAAGATAATTAAAAATCATTAACTATGTATTAAAATGTATTGAAAAAATAATAATTATGCAACTATATTAAAAAAAACTAACGACAACACAAAACAATCTGGATTTGGAAGAAATAACAATTATTTAAAGTTTTCGAAATTCAAATCAGCAGATCACAAATGTAAAGTTTTTTTACAGAGACAGGTCTATAGCATAAAATATGATGAAGACCTTTGGACATATTTTTATACTCATTATTTACAATTTTAGGCAATTTTTTTTTATATAAAAATGAAAAAAATGTGTAATATGTCCTCTATTATAATGATATCCTCATTATGGGCAAAATTGCAACGCGAGAAATGGGTCATTCAGATCTTATGGATTTTTTTTTATAAATTATATAAAGATTATTATATAAAGAGCTTTAGTCTTAGAGATGGAGAAAAAATTATATAAAAATTGAAATTTTTTTCAATTTTATTAAGATTTTTAGTCTAAAACTTTTAGAAAAGCGTACAGACTGATTCAACAAACTTGTTTTATAAGTTTGAGACAAATCCCATAAGAAGTAGCTGAAAAATTGATGAAAAAATTCTCGGGATGAAGTCCGCGTCCAGGTTTGGGCGCACCAGGTATCCGGGAGGGTGTTCGCCGATGCCACATTTGGATTCAGCGACCCAAAAAACCTCCGGGCGCCGAGTTTCTCTCCTTCCCCGCGTGATTTTCGGGAGAGTCCCATGAAGATGCCGTTCAGGGCCAGGTTCCGGTGCACCAGGTGTTCGGTGGGTCATTTTCAACGGGGAATTTGGATTCAGCGCCATCAAAAATCGCCCCAACAATGATTGTCGAGTGGTTTTTGTCGACGTTGTCAGGAAAACTTTCGGGGATAACGTCCGCGTCCAAGTTGGGGCTCACCAGGTGTCCGGGAGGTGTTCGCCAATGTCATATTTGAATTCAGTGACCCAAAAAAACCCCGGACGCCGAGTTTCTCTCCTTTCCCGCGTGATTTTCGAAAGAGTCCCACGGAGATGACGTTCATCGGCGTTCCTGAGCTCCAGGAGTGTGGGTGTGGGTCAATTAAATCATCATAATCGTAATCAACGACCTCCCTAAAAAGCCCCAAGAACCCGATTTAGCAATGCAATTTCGGGTTTCTACAAAAAAATAAACAGGGATGGTTTTTACAAATAATTTTTAGAAGCGAATGCAAAAAACCGCATTCCGATCCGTCTTATTCTAAAGAATTCCGAACTTTTGGCCTTTTTAGTGCTTCATAGATTCGACTATATGTATTTATCAATTTACTATTCTTTGAACTATTTATTAATTCATTCACTGATTATATTTGAAACAATACGTAAGAGCGACAAAACCATGTGGGCGATCTAAACATTCCATGTGTTTTGTGATTGTAGTATTATTGAACATTTTGAATTTCATAATTAATATATTTTTTACATATATCTACCATTTCACTTGATAAATTGTATTTTTAAATGCTGTTTACACATTTATTGGTTTAACTATTTTAATTATAAAGACGCAATTAGACTGTTGCAGAACTCTAAAATATTTCTGCAATGGTAGTGTGTAAAATATTCATTGCAGAAATGTTTGGCAATGAACTCAATGCAAAACATTGCAATGAGTCATTGCAATGAGCTCATTGCCAAACTATTCTGCAATGAATATTTTACGCACTACCATTGCAGAAATATTGCAGAGTTCTGCAATAGTCTAATTGCGGCTTTAGTCTCGAAAATAGGATCCATCTATAATGGAGACAGTGTTATTACATATATATCAAAAATTAAATTTTTACTTTTATTACGATTATTTAATAATTAAATTTATATAAAATCAATTATTAATTATTTAGAATAACTTCTCATTATATATTTTTCTTATAAATATTACTTATGACTTGCCATGACGGCTAGCCGGACCGAAGTCATTTGTTGGTTTAGATTAACAATATTTACATGTCTTTTGGACATATCATGTCAATTTGTTTAATCATCAGTTGAGCCAACAGCAACAAATTAAAAACCCATTATTTTTTCATCGACAATATTTTGAGCAAAATAAATACTTTAAGATTTGAACATCGTGACGCTGCTGACGCATCAGTGAATGTTTTGGGCGGAATATATATGGTAATTTAGCATGGAACTCTCTCTATTATGCTTTTTTTTAGAACTTCATATGTTCAACTCTTGTGTGTTTTTTGTTTGTTAAAAATTGTTAAATGAAACTAAAATAAAATAATAAATAAAAATAAACGTGGTTGTTCACGTTAGAGGAAATTCTTTATTTTAAATTCGTGTGAAAGTTATGTTGATGTTGAAGTGGCAAATAGATTAAATTTTTATGTCTCTTTTTGCAGTTCCGCCATTGTGATTGTTGGCATCGCAGTGTGTTTTTCGTTCAAGCCAGGTACCATGCAGCAACTATAGCCTTGTGAGGCGAGAAAAACTAACCTAATCATCAAATTATGTATACTTTATCAACTATTGCCTTGTGAGGCGAGAATTTTTAAAATTGGTCATTGAAATTATATGTATCTAATCATCTGTAACCTTGTGAAGCGAGAAATATTACAATTATTCATTGAAATTATTTATATTTAATCATCTATTGCCTTGTGAGGCAAAAAATATTAACATTGTTCATCGTATCATTTATTTTAATCATATCTGGCCTTGTGAGGCAAGAAATATTAACATTGTCATCAAAATTAATTATATTTAGTCATCTATTACCTTGTGAGGCAAGAAATATTAACATTGTTCATCGAATCATTTATTTTAATCATCTATTGCCTTGTGAGGTGAGAATTATTATCCATCGTATTCATGAAAAAATTAGTGTATTATTTTGACCACTACTTGAAGATATTCTCGGAATAGTAACCATCAACTAATAAGACCACTTTGTTGAATCCTCTGGTCTCATCCTCTGTTATCATCGTCCAAATTCATCTATACAGTCCACTGCTACATTAGGGGACTCGACCGACATTGTTACATGGTTCAAGCAAACAATGGATTGCCAAATGCAACGGATAAAGAAACAAAATTAATTCAAGAAGTTTCAACAAGAGAGAACAATACGTTATGATTGACAGGATGTTAGAGTTACCCGCAGTCGTCAATAGAATGGCACAACCTATTCTTAATACGTCAGAACTGTCAATTCTATCATTAGTATTACAAGTCTTATTTTAAGAACTCATACCCCTGGTTGTTGTAGACTGGCTCGCCAAATAATTGATATCGTTTGTACTTAATAAAATTGAAAAACAAATGAGTGCTATGGAAAGAATGAACTCACTTGCTATAGCCACTGTATTGTAGATTTAAAAGAAAAGTAGTGTGTGTAACAGATTACACAGGTTAGAAGTGAAACTTCTTTATGACATATCATTTTTATACTATTTACAACATCTCTCAATAATCTGAAATTAATTTGGGAAATATTTTCACAATTAACATTTTCAGATTAAACTTTATGAATGTTTCTGCTTCTTCAAATTTTGCTTACGGCAAAAGATTACATTGTAAAGTAATTTTATTTAAATTCAACTCATACCACAAAACCTACTACTAATTTAACCACCAACATAACTTTCTTTGTTTATGTTTAAAGCCGCTTTAAGTCCTTCCCAATATAAAAACTTTAAAATCTTTTCCTTTTATTTTATTTTAAAAATCCATTCTGATAAGATATTTCTTACAAACCAACAAAATAAAAATAAAATTAAAATCTATAAATAGAAAATAAGGCTTTTATCTTTCAAAATATTCATTGCCTTAACAAAAAAACATAAAATTAGCAAAACAAAATTAAAATCTATAAACACATCTAACTCATATAACATTTTGTACGAGACTGAATACGTGAATAAAAAAAAATCTTATTTTTAATTTTCTTATTTATAACAAAAAAATATAAAAATAAAATTACTTAAACAAAATTAAAATTTATAAACACATCCAACCCATATAACATTTAGTACGAGACTGAATAAGTGTATAAGAAATATAAAAATGTAATAACAAATGAACAAATGAATGACTTGACATATATATGTGTGATCATAATCGAATTGTATCGTATATTTGCCGAATATTATATTCGTGTTTTTTACTTCCGTAACCAAAAAATCATGACGATTTTTTTTTATACTGCTAAAAATTTCTTGTCATACGCCGGTAAAGAAGTTTCACTTCAAAAATGCACGTCAGGGATTTACTAGCTGGTTTTTCAGTAATTGGCTAATGTTATTGGGCCAGTAATAGAATCATTAATTGGCCGATTACGTTCGACGCTTTATAGAATATAGCGGTACAGTTTACTTTGAATGACTAAACAATGACACGATAATGGTAAACATTGATTGGCTATTGTTATTGGGCCAGTACTGAACCATGATTTGGTCGATATTTGTCATTTGGTAGATTTTCATGGTTATTCAATAGAGTAATATCCATTTTGAAAATATATAGTTTGAAATATTTCACATATAGCTTAGTTTTATCGCTTCACGACTGAAAGACTATGGTAATAATGTTAAGGTTGGTATAAGTTTAAATTTTTTTTATTAGACATTTTTAATTTATTTTAATTGATTTTGTAATTAATTTCTTTAAATTTACCTATGATATATTTTATAGTTTAGTGATTCCTTAGTCATGGTTGCCAGTATTCAACCATTACTGAAATGCTCGTCATTATTAGTGGTCCATTCCTGTGTCAGCCGTACAATGTTGTGGTGTCTTTTTTCTGCTGTCTGTTGTTTTTCTGCTGCAATGCTGTCTTTTTTCTTTAGCCCATGAATGGCAGTCATTTATTATCCGAAGTTCTTATCCAGTAAAATTATGTTAATGACCAATTCATAGTTGCCAGTAGTCGGCCATTAGCTGCAATACTGGTTGGACCATTGTACTACCTCGTATGGGTTAACAGCAGTCACAAAAATTAAAAACTTTGTGATAAATACTACACAACAACTAATAAAACAGAAAGAAATGAATTGTTTTTATTCTTCAGATTTTCTTTTGATGTGGGTGGAAACAATTGATGATAGAAATACTTGCTAAGTAAAAGAGTGATCAATAATTTTTCTGTTTAGGTTTTATAAATTGGTAGAAGAACAGGAAAAATGTTATGGAAAAAATGAGACAAGCTGTTAAAGGGTTACGTTTTCTAAATTGTAAATGTATTGATTACAAACGATATGGATATCGAACATCTGTTTCGTGCCATCACTCCTACTCACTCATGTTTATTTTTAATTTTTTTAAATATATAAAGAAGAATTTTTCTTCAAAAATTTAAGTTAATTGGTGTTTTTTTTGAAAATAGTTGTTCGTTCCTGCAAAAAAATTTATTGTGCTAAAATAAAAATAATATAACGTTAAATATTTCAAACGATATGGCGGTGGTTCGAGAAAGGGCAGAGGACAAAAGTTTAAAGGGGCCCAACCTATATGAATGTGTACATTGGGTTATTTGTTTGCCCAAGGTGCTCCAGAATGTTATAGTTGTAGTGTTTTAAAGCAGAGGCGTGCACCGTATGGTCAAACAACAATGGTAGGAGGGGTGAGTTCATTCCATAATATGTTACATTTTTTTGATTGATATGTGGTGTTGGAAATGGTTGCCTATAAAATCTATATTAATGTAGAGATCAGTGCTTGGTATCATAATTAAACCACAAGACGAATAGTTGCTTATTGCGAAGGTGGCACATTTCTGTGGCCTTGTATTTAGTGAAGATCTTCACGTCCACTATAATATCGTTTTGTTAAACAGCGTTTTTGGAATAAATATAATTGTTGGCTAAAGAAAATAACAATAAATTAAACCTGGCGTATAATGCATATTGATTGAAAGTTGACACAAAGGAAGACTACAATCAACAGTATTTTATTTTATCATTTCTCTCAATGATAATTCTAGTTTTGCATGTGAGCAATTTCACGCAAGTTCAGCAAATTTTTGGGAAATTTTGACTTGACCCCTTTTAATTTTGATTATTTTTCGTTTATGGATAGTCTTTCATAAATAAAAATACAAGTTCTCTTAGAATTTTTTTTTTCGACCAGGGGTCTTCACAGGATGCCCCTCAATTTTTTGTTATTTTGTGATGTGAGTGCATTTTGACGAGCGATTGTAGAAAAACTACTGAATCGATTTTCATAAATGATAAGTCGTTGAAGAGTCAAAATGCCGCAAAGTTTTGCTGAACTTGACTGAAATTGCTTTTTAAAAAGTTCATTTAATAATGAAATATTTGATATTTAACATAAAAAAAATCTGAATCTAAAAATCGCCATATTTATAATTTTCCTTCAGAACAAAAAAAAACTAATTCCCGACAGTCATATGCACAACGAATTTTATCTTTAAAACAAAAAATAATGCAAGTGCCAAACTTTCACAAGTGGTTAGATATAAAATAAGCTTCAATTTAGTTAAAAAAAAATGGCTATGCCATCTTTTTTTCAATTACACCGTTTTTTTCTTATGTTACACCGTTAAAATTATTTCAAAAAATTAACAGTGTACATTTTTAAAAACTTTGTTCTAATACCTATTCAACGACATATCATTTATGAAAATCGATTCAGTAGTTTTTCTACAATCGCTCGTCAAAATGCCCTCACATCACAAAATAACAAAAAATTGAGGGGCACCCTGTGAAGACCCCTGGTCGAAAAAAAAAATTCTAAGAGAACTTGTATTTTCTATTTATCAAAGACTATCTATAAACAAAAATAATCAAAATTAAAAGGAATCAAGTCAAAACGTTGTTGAATCTTCGTGAAATTGCTCATGTAAGATTACTAAATTATTTTTGTTTGTTTAAAAGTCATAATGAAACGTCATAGTTAAATTATACAGTAAATTAGAGATTTTTTTCGTGTAAGAGTCCGCGTTTTAGCCCGTATATTCGATATTAGTTAAAATTTTAAAACCACTGGATAATAGATACCGCAGGTATCTATAAGTATAAAAGTCGATTGCGACACACAATTTTTTAATATGGTTGTTATTATGATACCATGTATATGTAAGCATAAATAACTTGGTGGCTCACTCATGGCTTTGAGCACCAAGGTCATTCCAAAATGTTGTTTTCGTTACTTTTTTTGCCTCGCTATCATCTAAGCCCAAAGGTGACCCGCAGCAGTAACCATTGGATTAATTACACAACATATGAAAGTACTTAGAAAAATCTTCTACAACATGGGTCACTCTTGGCTTTAGTAGTTCAACGGTCTCAAAGCTTATCATTTTTCAAAAAAAAAATCAAAGTTCAAGGTCAATAACTCTAGAAGCCATCAGTTAACAAGTTAGAGACACATATGTAATTGTACTCCAAATTGTTTAGTTTCAGGTTCAGGATTAAATCTCTTGGACAAGTATTTATTTTTGTGATCCAAGCTAATTTTATCGTCCAATATGCGTTTTACATTGATTACAAAATTGCACTGCGGTGCATATATTTTTATTTTCTGAACTATTTCTTTTTATTTCTGTCTATTAACTAAAAGTTTCAATCGTCATCCCTAACCTATACAAAAACTCCCAAATAGCATTTCGTTTTTTAGAACGCGACACTTTACGCTGTCTAGATTTCCTAGACAGCAAGCAAAGATAAATCAGAAAATCGTTTCAATAAAATGATCTGATGAATTTTACAAGTGAAACGTCGAAAAAAAACTTTTCTTTCATGTTGAGGTAAGTCAATCTTGCAGGCGCCATATTTTTTCGCCATTTTGAATTTTAGGAAAACCAGACAGCATAGGAAACTCTATAAACTAAACTTCAATTTGCGCCATCAATTAATATATAACCTTACTGTTTGAGTCAATCAGATGCAAAAAAACTTAAATTTCGCAATAACTTTGGTGATATCGTAGAGCCCAAAATACAGTTTTTAATAGATTTTTTTGGGGTCACGAGCAAACAGTTGAATTTTTAGTACAAGACATGGTTATATTCAAGCTCAGCAAATTAAACTACATTGAAATAAGGTTCTTTAATACTTCTACGTTGTCCGTTCTAAAGAAAGAAATACTTTTTGAGAGTTTTTGTATAGGTTAAGGATGACATGTGACACTTCTAGTTTATAGACAAGTTATATACGTGTTCAGAAAATAAAAATATATGCATAACAGTGCGGTTTTTACATTTTTACTATAAATTGGGTGATTGTTACTGCAAAACACAATTTTTTTTGTTAATATTTAAGGCTATGGACAAAAAAGAAGGTTTTTAACTCAGAAAAAAGATTACATTCGTATTGAGCACGCAAAAATATATCATAAACTGGTTTTAATTAAATGATCTGATGAGTTTTACAAGTGAAATCTCGTAAAAAGTATTCTTTCATGATGAGGTGACCGATTGGAGGCGCCATATTTGTCCGCCATTTTAAATTTTAGGAAACTGCTAGACAGCATAAGAAACTCTTTTAACTAGAATAGACAGAATTTTGGGCACAGCCTTGATCCGATTGACGTGGAACGTCAATCCGTGTACTCCCCTTATACTGTGGAATTGAGTTTTTGTAATTATTTGCTAAATCAATTATAGCCCTTGTTAAAAACTGATTTATGACCATTAAAAAATCAAAACTAGCCTGAGAAATAGGTAAAATGTGCATAATGGTATTGGACGATAAAAAGCTTGTATTACAAAAACAAATACTTACCCCATGAGGTTTAATCCTGAACCTTAAATTCAACAATTTGGAGTATAATTAGAGATGTTTCTCAATTTTTTGGACTGATGGCTTCTAGAGTAAGTGACCATGAACTTTAAACTTTTTTTGAAAAATAATCAATTTTGAGACCGCTTAACTACTAAAGCCAAGAGTAACCCATGTTGTAATAGATTTTTCTAAGTAATTTCATATGCTATGTGTAATTATTCTATTAGTTATTGGTCTGGGTCACTTATGGGCTTAGAAGATATTTAGCCAGATAACAAGAAAAAACAGCAACGAAAACAACATTTTCGAATGACCTTGGCGCTCAAAGTAATGAGTGAGCCACCAAATTATTAATGCTTGCATCTACCAAGTATCAATCAGAATCCATATTAAAAAATATTACGGGTCACCTTTCGTTTTATGAAGACTTTGACCTCTATTCAGGTCAAACGTGCCAGATTTAAAAAGTGGTAAGCTGCACTTTTTTATCACAGTACTTCTAACTTATCCTGAAAGTTTTAGAAGAATCGAATGCATCAACTATCACACCCTCATACAAAGTGTCCATCTATAAAAAAAAGTGGCTATTCGGTTAGTTCTAGAAAAGTCGATCAAATTTTCAAATTTTTTGATCCGGAATTTTCTCTAAAATTTTTTTACAAAATTTTTAAGAAGTAATTAAAATATTAAATTAAGTGATAATTTAAAAAATACTGAATAGCAAAATTATTTAGATTTTTAGAATATTTTAAAGTTCAGAAGAAATACATTCTTTATAATTCGCATAACGTTCCTTATAATTATCTCGTTTTCCGGCTCAAAGGACCAGGACAATAGATCTTTTTTCGTTTTAATACCACTTCAATATCGAATAAAAAATGATATAAATAAGCAGTTGATTGGTTTAAATACACTCACTCCCACCTCTGAAATAATAAAGTTAATTTAATTCCTTTTCGCAGGTGTTAGAAAAGAGTTTAATATAAATAATGTTAAAAATTTTATTACAGTTACTTATGAACACTTCTTATATATAATCCTCAGTTTTTTTGTTAAAACTTTTTATTGAAAACACAAGCTTTAAAGTTCTTATTATGCTATATTTTTTCAAATTAATTATAAAATAATCCCTTAAATTGCTCTTAAGTAACGTTTAAGATTTATGGATTCTCTTACTTGAATATCTTTAGAAATTAATTTTTCTTAATTTTTTCAAATTAAATAAATAGCTACTTATTGTTTTATTTTTTAAATTTTAAATTTATTTGGAACTAAAATTAGTTAATTAATATTCATTATATAAGACGACTGTCTTAAATAATGAGTTTACGTTTTTTTATCTTTATATCTTATCTTTCTATTTCATGTTGTTACTGTTATTATTACCATTATACACATTTTTTTTTGGCAGAAAATATGCAAAATCAATTTATTTTGTTTAATTTTGTTTTAGCTTTGAAGGAAAAACAAATTCATTTTCTTCTCTTCACTCTCATGCTTTGCTGCCAGCAAAATGTAACGTCTTTTGAAATGTTTGTTAGGAAGTTTTTGTTTCTGTTGTTTTTTTATGAATTAGCAAAATTTTGGATATATTAAAGTAAAAGAAATACAATTGTCGTCTAGATTGTTTTATTGTTTACGGAAATGATGATTTCTGAAAGTAAATCAACTTGATTTTTTGGTAACTAGATTATTTGCTTTGGAATATACGGTTGTGCTTTTAGAATATTTATGTGATTTTAAAGAATAACAATTTGGTTCATGAAAGTTGAGTTGTACCATGTAAATATTTCTATTTATTATTTAAATTATATCTAAATCTAGATAAATGAAACCAATCATATAAATTTTTAATATTGTTGCTTAAAAATCCATTTAAAATAAAATTCATCCCTCATCGCTTCACCAAACCTTGATTTTACAGCTTTAACTAAAATAACATAAATATTTAACAAGAACCATAAAAAATTCTTAAGCTTTTATTTTTGGTAAATTTATCAGAAGAATATAAATCAAATACATTACATTTATTACCCACCCAAGGAGATAAAGATTTCTTTTACTTGAATCTCAATAATAAAAAAACAGCAAGAAAGGTCAATTTATTAGCAACGCAAAGATCAAAATTCCGGATATGAAATTATCAACAAAAGATGAAACAAATTTTCTATTAAATAAAAAACGTAAAAGAAATTGTCATCCTGAACTTTGTTTTTTTTTTTACTTTATCCAAGCAAAAACCAAGCACAATATAAAAGTGCAAACAAAATAAATCGGAAATTAATCAATTGAGATCTCAAATTTTTTTTCTATGGGATTTTCTTTTTTTGGACCTAAAACACATCGAAGAACAAAATAAGAACTCAAAAAAATTCTATAAAATGGACATCTTCGCATAAAAAAAACATGAAAATATTTTAATTTTTTTTTTGTGCTTTTCGATTTCCATTTTCCAGTTTTTATGGTGTTTTTGTCAAAGGAAATTAAAAATTTCCGTAATATATAAGAAAATGGAAAAATAAAAAATTCTATCAAATGTGTCCTGTTTTAGATGAACTTGCTTTGAAGAAATTAAAGATGTCAGCTAATCAGTTAGACGAGAAAATTGTGTATTGGAATAAGAGCATGGATGGATTTTAATAAAGCAGGAGTATAAAAGGCTTAAAAAAGGCTTACCGAAAGTAATAAACCAGTGGTATGAAACTATTGAAAGCTACGAAAAATACTATCACTAAATATAATGAAAAATCACAAAACAAAAGAAAAAAAGTCGGACAAGTGAATATATAACTTGCTCGTCAACGATGCCGTGTACATAATATTCTACGAGCGTAGTTATTCTTTAACAATTTCTGAAACAAATTAAAAACGTTTTTTTCGCAAAGCACAAAAAAAAATTTTTGGATTGCTTGGAAAAAAATACACCTGTCATATGAAACCTCACTTGTCAAGGTCAAAAATAACTTGTGTGCCAAATTTCAATGGTTGGAACTCCCTCTAAATAATCTTTACAACATTTCCTACAATTGTGAATTTTTTTAAGTTTTTTCTTTTATGTTCGAAGTTAAGGAGGAGGGACAGAAAATAATTTACACATTTTTGAAGTAGGTCAAAAACTGTGCGTTCAAAAGTCCTCCCCCCTCCCTCGCTCGCCATGGTGAAAAACTATTTTTTTCTTCAAAATTTTCCACTCCAGATTTCATCCAAATTACATTTTAAATGATGAGCCACCCTATAGCCGATCGCTATAGTTTTCATTCAATCTTTACAACATTTCCTATAACCATAAAATTTTTCAAGTTTTTTAAGGACAAACTGTTCTTAGTGATAACTTGGATTTGTCTAAATCAAACTCGATACTTTAAAAACAGTAAATCGATTGGTTTCTCAGATTCCACAGAGACAGAGAGAGCCAGACACACACGGACGGAGTTGTAATGCATAAACTGTCTCTATAGCTATGGATAGGTAATAACCATTAAACTACTTTGTATTAACTAGATTTATTTCGGTCTGAGAAAACAAAAGTATTACATCATTAAAAAAAATTTTTAAGCTGACCCTTACTTTTTGGCACTTTTTACGCCATATAACGTGTAAATAAAATAAAGATAGTGAAAATAAAATAAGAAAATTCTTTCGCTCAATGCGCAGAACTGAAAAGCTTTTTGCAAAATTCCTCAGAGCAGATAAAGAATTTCTAATGACAAAAGACAAATGCCATGAAAATATCACGGCAGGTACAGAAAGTGATACCAAAACTCATCCAAACGTTAAATTATGTCCACGAAAAACATTTAGCATATTATTTGTTCACTCAATTTTTCTAAACATAGACGTATTGATCATATCTATGGTTAACACATGAAGGGATCAGTTTTCTATTATTTGAAATCTCTATCTATTATTTGAAACCCCTCTGCAGGAAAGCTGGGAATATTTGGTTCACCTGTGGGAATTTGTATGGCTGACAGATGTCTGTAAATTCTCAGTTAAAAGGGTGGCAGGCATCTTCAGCCCTTGGGCCTGGTATTTTATTGTTAACATTCGTTCACTGCACATGTACTTCTGCCTCCTAAAAAGTGTATATATAGAAGAAGAGCTCTCTGCCACTTGTCTCCTCAAATACGTTGCATCCAGCATTTTCAACGAGGTTTTAGTTTCAGCACCATATTTTGCCACTTCCTTATTATAGCTGGTAAGCTAAGCACCCTAGTGTAGTGTTCCTAGTTTCCGGTTTGTTTTGCTTTGTTTAATTGTCTTCATACTTCTGTTCTTAATTTTTACGATTCCTTGCTACCTCTGTTGCTTTACGTTGGTAATTGGGCCGTTGCCTTGGAACGCTTTTTGAACGCCATTGTTTATCTTCACTACAGCTTGTTGCAGCGTGGTATAATGTTAAAATGTTCCTGTAACTGATGCTATCTGTAAGGTTCTATGATATGATGAGGAAGATTCATTTGATACTCTTTAGTTCTTTATAAAATGTCCTTGCTCGATTCTGCATACTGTAAGATCCAACACCTCGTGTTTTGCCCAGGACAGAATGAAACCCCAATCAAAACCTTACCAGGCCTTTCACCTTATTTTGTGAACTCAGAGGTGGCAGGGCTTCCATTGATGGATTGCTGTAAAGTGTAAGCAACAGGCATATATTTTGTTTCTTCCAATAGTCTCTGTTCCTCATTGGTAACATCTGCGATGCTACAGAGAGATCCTACTATAGCTTCTTCAGCATCTTCCATAATAATTTTCTCCACAGAATCGGATGTAATTGTGGTTCAAGGATCAACTTGAGGAGGTGGTTAAATTGGAGACGACCCCCTTAGAATGCTACCCGCCCTCCTCTTCGTAGTCACTGTCATCTGCTGTGGCTAATGGACAGTAACCTTCCCAAAGATGTAGCTGAAAAAGCTTTCTGCACCTCTATTTCATCCTTTTAATTAGAAACTGGCCTGTGCCTTTAACCCACCTTCTAAAAATCTTTAATTCCTTGATATTCATTCTAGCGTTATAAGTTTCTAACAGAGCCCCAGATTTTTCTGGACACAGAGCCACAGATTTTTGATCTGGACACCATTTCTTGGTAGGAAGACGGTAACCTTGTGGGAAATTAGCATATCATCTTCCAATCTTGCCAAAATTGATTGCATTACTACTTCCCCTTTTGGCCGTACTGACACGAGCTAACCAGCTGCATAATCGTTCTGACAGATTTGCCACCTTGCACGTATACAATGCAACAGCGTAAATTATGGCCTGTTTAGAATGGTGTTACTGCAGGTCATTTGGATGGATTACTTTTCAGATATTCTGTAGTTGATAATCTGGTCTGCTTCTTCCTTATGGCTCCGGTGGTAAGTACTGTTGTGATTGCATCATTCTCATTTCAATTCTTATTTTTCAAAACTAAAATCAACCAAACAATAATTTGAAACAAATTTTCTCATACTATTCTTTTATACAAAATAAAAACATATTATCATATTTGTCACGGCCTCCGATATAGTTTTCAGTGGACTGCATTTTATATATGAAATTCGATGATTTGATACCCACGACTAGGGAGAGCAGTTATGTATAAATTTCAATATACTTAAAACAGGATATATATATATATATATATATATATATATATATATATATATATATATATATATATATATATATATATATATATATATATATATATATATATATATATATATATATATGCCTGAACAGGCTTCGATATGACGCCTAAACAGTCCTTCAGCATGATATTAGTATGCACTATATACATACATATGCCTAAACAGGCTTCGATGACAATGACTGCGATATACATATGCCTAAAGAGGCTTCGATGACAATAACTGCGATAAACATATGCTTAAACAGGCTCAGAATGACATTTCAAATAATAACATAATATTCTGGTAAAGGTAAACAATATTTAAATGTTAAATATTGTTTACCTTTACCAGAATATTATGTTATTATTTGAAATGTCATTCTGACATTTTTATTTGTAATTCAGCTCAGTTCAAGTTTTCACCACTATGTAAAAGTTGTCGTTTGGCCAGAAAAAATGGATTTAAAAATGAAATGATTGACACATTAAATAGAAAACACAAAAACAAGAAAAATTTGCGAACCCTAACAACGTTGAAGAATGAAGAAAACTTAGCAGGTAAAAAATACGTAGGCGTAACAAACAATAGAACAACATTCAAAATAATGCAAAAAACCTTAAAAAAATATGGATATATTGCGGCTTACAAAAAGAAAAATAAATTAGAAAACTACCTAAAAACTAAAAAAACCCAAAACTTAGACACAGGTGTTTATAAGCTTACCTGTGACGACTGCAGTAAATTTTACACAGGCCAGACGGGGAGGTCCTTCAAAAAAAGATTTATCGAGAACACCAATGAAATTAACAGAAGCGATCCAAAATCCAGATATGCCCAACATTTGAAAATAGAAAAACACAAATACACCAATATCAACACAAATTTTACCATATTACATAAAAAAAGGAAAGGAAAAAGTCTAGATAGACTGGAAGAAATAGAAATATATAAACATAAAAACAATAACAATATTTTAAATGATAAAATCAACACTAAAACTAACAAAATATATGACATAATAATAAAAAACAGTAGTTGAAATAGTATATAAGTAATAGTTTAAGCAAAAATTGTAATAATAATTCAAGAACTGAGGATGACGTAAGTCGAAATCGATATTCTTTAAAATAAAAAATAAAAATCAAATTGTTACTATAAGGAAGTTTTATTATTATAAATAAATTTAAAAATAAACAGTAAAAAGTATATTTTTAAATATTGCATTTTAATTCAAAAGTGACAAAAGCGCACAAACAGTGAATAATATGGAAAACCATAATAACACATATAAGACTTTATCACTTTAATATTTTGTTTTATTTTTTCAAATATATTTTCGATCTCTAGGAGATCTTCTTCAGGAAAGAAGTTTCTATAAACTAAACAAAATGATCAAAATGTACTTAAAAGGTAAATTTTTATACATAACAGAATATTTAAGTTTACTAATTAACAAACAAAAAAAAATACATTTTTCCTGTGATGGTATTACAAGTGGTTGTGGGCGTTAAAAATAAAATAAAAATAAAAAAAATGAAAAACCAAATTAAAATACGGATTTCCCAAATGTTTATAAAAAAGATTAAAATGAAATACAATAAAAGTTTTATAATGTAAACAAAGAACTGTAAATTTTTATTTTTTATATTATTTTTTAACGCCCACAACCACTTGTAATACCATCACAGGAAAAATGTATTTTTTTTTGTTGGTTAATTAGTAAACCTAAACATTCTGTTATGTATAAAAATTTACCTTTTAAGTACATTTTGATCATTTAGTTTAGTTCATAGAAACTTCTTCCCTGAAGAAGATCTCCTAGAGATGGAAAATATATTTGGAAAAATAAAGCCGAGCTAAATAGATTTTTTCTATTAAAAACAAAACCAAATGATTTAAATACAGATTTATGGTTTCTACAACAGAGCAATAATCATCAAGTTTCACTGAAATGTATTTCCGTAAAAATTGCAAGAAACTTCGATAAAAACATAAGGGAAAAACTTATAAAAAATACAAAAAACAATATCTTCAAGAAATGATTAAACCACCTACGCTAAACTAGCAATTTTAGAAGGAACTTTATACAAAACCCCTCACGGACATTTTGTGGTACAAACTTAATAAAGAATCCGAGTTTCAAGATTTCCAAAACTGGTACAGAAATATAACAGAAGTGTTAATACATAAACTACGCAAAGAGAGCAGCACCATCAACAATAAGCTAAAAAGTTGTTAAAACACAAAAACACAATGAGTTGCAGAATAAAACCACAAATAGTTGAAGGATATGTTCAAAATTTATCAACACAAACATTTACAACAGAAGAATTAAAACTGCTATATAAAGGTTTAAATTTCGTGCCACCTAGTCAACACATCCCGATAGTCAACCTTGTATCAGATTTAGAATTTGCCATTAAACATTTTTCGAAAATTTTCGCCCAACGATTTCTCAACAACGGATGGGTCGATTTTAACGAAAATGGTCGCAATCGATGTATCTTGTCGTAACTTAGAGCCCGGTTCTTTTCTAGCGAAATTATATCGTTTGTTTTTTAGTGGTTTCCAAAAAACTGAAAATCATCTCTTGCAAATATCATGAGATTAATAAATAATGCTATCAAGGTCATGAAGCTTCCATATTGCTCGTCAGCATGTCAGACATTTATAATGACATTTGTATAAACAATTGCTATCTTAGTTTTTGAGATTTTTAACAAAATGTGAAAAAACTACGTGTTATTTTCTTTATGCAAACGAATGATATCTGGATGAAACTTTTGTATGTAAATGAGCTGCAACCGCATCCGGGTTTACTTGAATATCAAAAACCTGAGTTATTTTCTACATTTGAAAAAAGGTCAGAGGTTCGAGAGGAGATTGCTTGGTCAACTGTTTATTAACTTTCCGATATGAGAAGTTATTGTTTTTGGGTCGATTTTTGAAATCGAAATTTTTATAATATCTTTACGTTTCAAGACCACCTGAAGCTGTTTAGGCTATTTTTTGCTGGCAGTATGTAGTGTGTGTGGGTATGTGCGTGTGTTTCATCGTATGTGGACAAACATTTGTCCAACGCTCTCTCAACAACGGATGATCCGATTTTAACTTCAATGGTCACAATCGATATATCTTGGTGTAACCTACAGCCCAGTCTTTTTCTAATGAAATCAGTACATTTATTTTTTAGGGGTTTCCAAAAAACTGAATATCATCTCTTGCAAGTATTACTAGAATAAATAATACTATCAAGATCATTTACCTCCCATTTTGTTTTTCATCATGTCAGCCATTTATAATGACATTTGTATAAACAATTGCTATCTTACTTTTTGAGTTTTTTTAAGAAAATTTGAAAAATAGGCGTTATTTTCATTACTCAAACGCATGAAAACTTGATGAAACTTTTGAATTAAAATGAGCCGCAAACGCATCCGGTTTTATTTGAATATGGAAAATGTGCTATTTTGAATCAGCTATTTTCAAAATTTGGCAAAGGATTCGGGGAGGATGTCTGTGGTTCGTTGAACAACTGTTTTTTTAGACTTCTCAGCCTTGACATTTAATTTTGTTGAAACTTAGAGCATAAGGTTTTTGTAATGTTTATAGTCGTTTTGCAACTTGTTCGAAATTTCTTCTCTCAACCCCCTCTAAGGAACATCTGAAATAATTAGCTAACCGCTATAGTTTTCGTTCAATCTTTACAACATTGTCTATAACCGTGAATTTTTTCAATTTTTCGCTTCTGTAATGTTCGAAGATAAAGAGTGGGAGAGAAACAACTTTTCACATTTTTATAAATAAGTCAGAAACCGTGTTTTCGAAAAATACAAAAAAAATTATTTTCAACTACAAAAAAAATCACCTTCCATATGACACCCCACTTGTCCAAGTCAAAAATATTTTTTTTTCAAAATTTCTACTCGCAACCCCCTCCAAAGAACAATTGAAATTATAACGACCAAAAAAAATTTTTCATTTTTTTATTGCCAAGTTCCTACAACCGTGAATTTTTTAAAATTGTTTCTTTTGTAATGTTCGAAGATAAGTGGGGGGGACAAAACTAAAATTTCAAAATTACTGTGCTTTCGAAAATTAGAAAAAAAACTGTTTTAGACTAGAACAAAAATAACCTTTCATATGATAGCCCCCACTTGACATGACCAAAAATATTTTGTTTTCGTAATTTTACTCTCAACCCCCTCCAATGAACATTTGAAATTATAACAACCAAGGATTGGATTTTTGGATTTTTTTTGGATTGGATTTTTTTTGATTTTTTAAACCAAACTCGATTTCTTAAAACAAACTTTTGTTTTACTATCTCCTTATCAATGTCCATAAAATATTGATAAAAAATAATATTCAAAATTTTCTTGTTGTCAGTAGGCGTGGACAAATACATTGAATAACTGTAAAAAATTTCAAGTTAATAGCACTTATAGTTTTTGAGAAAATCGATTATGTAGAAATTCGGACGGACACCGAAGTCTCACCAATAGGGTACCGTTTTTACTTTTTCAAAGTACGAAACCATAAAAATGGTGTTATTGTATGACAAAAATCGAAAAAATTTTAGCAACGTTGACAAAGTAGACTTTAAGTAGACTCCACCGTTAGTTTTTTTAAATATATGGTGCAATGAAAATCTTCTTTCCAGTGTAACCAAAAGATGAAAATATGACGATTAATTGCAAGTCTTAGAAAGAGAATTTCAATTTATTAAAGTTTTAAGAAAATATCTTTATGTTACCTATTTAACTTAACGGGAAGTTCCTGGCGTGGCCGCTATGGTCACACCCTACCCTACTAGTTTATATTATTTTTAACGTCCACAACCACTTGTAATATCTTCACAGGAAAAATGTATTTTTTTTTTTTATTTTTTTAGATTTATTTTAAATAATTTTTTATAATTGTAGGAAACAAAATCCAGCGTTAACAATATTCTTATGAGAAAGTTTATTAAAATTATTTCAAATAAAATCAAATATCTTTGCGATAGCATAATAGTACATTATGATGCTAGCACGTAAAGCTAAAGATTTTGGACGTATGTGGAGTTTGCAAATCGAGGCGCTAGCCGAGATTTGCATCCACATTAAGTTCAAAATAGCTTACCTTTGTTGCGTCATATACTATTTTCTTTTCGACGCTAACAAAATATTTTAAAAAATAGTACATTATCTAATTAGGAGCTAAAGTGATACTTTTTGTGTTGAGTCTATAGTTTGACGGCCGACCGTTGGGAGGCCAATAATTATAGACGATACACAAAAAGTCACTTTGGCTCCGAATTAAATACGCTACTTTTTCGGCAAACGTTTATATTTTTTATAAATATGAAATTAATACATCAAAATTTTTATAAATATGAATTTTTACCGTCATAATTACTTCAAAAAAAGAAAAAAAAAACATTTAAATTTGTATTCGAGTAAAATTTTTTATCAAAGCAGTCTTTTCAAAATTTCATAATCCAATTGAAACTGTCTGTTATGTTTTGTTGTCATAGTAACATACAATAATTCAAAATATCATAATCCAATCAGAATCAATCTAGTTTTTGTTGTCATAGTTATACAATTTGTTTGAAAAAATAACAAAATACCAAATAACAAATGCTACTTTACAGCCGCTAATTTACAGTATAAAATAAAAATGGCGTTACTTGTGCAGCCACAGTCAAAACAGTAAGACTTTAACTAACTCCCCAGCGACAGTAAAGTTAAACTTTACAGCTGTTTGTCGAAAAAAGTGTTTATTCTAAATAAAGTTATAATTTTGCGTAAATTTTGAAATGAAAATATGTTGAACAAGTAACCTTTGACAAAATATTTGTTAAATTTTTCAAAGTAATTGTATAACTATGACAACAAAATAATAACAATAATTTTAATTGGATTGGGAGATTTTGAATTTAAAGGTTGCTTTGATAAAAATTTCTATTTTTTATAGAATTTAAACAAAAACAAATGTTTTCTAATTTTTTGGACGTAACTATGACAACAAAATATATGGTTAAAAAGTGACACTTTACGGCCACAAATCACAGTAATAAAGTACCTTTTTAACCTTCGAGTGAACGGAAATTTTTAGCGACTGATATGAACAATATCTACCCCGGTAGATATAACATAAGTCATAATATCAACAAACGTAACTGTGTATTTATTTTACTTTTGTGTAAGCATACAATAAAAGCATATATTTAAAAATAAAGTTACTTGTTTTTCACATTGACCAGTAAAAATTTTCATATAAGAAAAAAGGAAAAAATATCTACCCGGGTAGATATTGATTTCTTGCGTAGAAAAAACCATAAAAATCCAAAAAAAAGTGTTAAAAGGAAGTCCAAAATATTTTTTTCTCAGATTTTGCGAAATCAATTTAAAAATTAGTCACATAGCTGAACAGGCATGATGATTGGCTAAAAACTCATTGACGATTGGCTAAAAACTCAACTTCAGCTGTTATAGATGAATCTGCCTTGAATAGATGGTATGCTATCGGTACCAACTGTATTACTATTTTTCAGTTTCTGTATGGCAATTCTAACTTCCCGCTTCGTAGGTGGATGGGTATTGATAGTTTCGTTACAATTGTTATCCGAAGACTGTAAAATTCTTTCATTATCTTTTCAGCTGTTTTCAAAGTTTTTTTTTCCATCTATTAAGCTTTTATTCATTTGTTGTAGGAGTTTGACCAGATTCATCGTTGTGGTGTGTTTGTATTTTTGTTTGGGACCTTTCTCTCACATTGATGTAGTTTGCACATGTTTCCGTTAGAAGCTGCTGTTACAGCAGTTTTGAGAGTGTTTTTCGTATATTTACTACGATCATTTCGTGCCAATCTTTTTTACTTGTTTGGCTGTACTCTCATACTTAATTAGAATTTTTGTTGTGCTTTGGTGACAGAGTTGCGTTTTGAGCTGGCTGATGACGCTTTTCGGTTTTTTTTTCAGGTATCATTTCTAATCTATGGTTTTTGGGACTTGTCTTGGTATCCGATAACATCTGTACCAGTTTTTACGTAGGTTTTTGCAATTTGATCCCACTTTTGATCTATATTGGTTGTTTAGTTCTGTAGTATATAACGCTGGAGCGATTTCTTCAAGATGTGATTTATGTTTTTATCACTCAATCTGCTTGTATTGTTTTTGTATAAGTTTGCACCTCGTTTCGCTCTGACATCTTGTAGTGATGAAAGAAAATACTTACTAACCAGTATACATGATCGATTTGGTTTTTGGTTTTCCCATCCTGTGAAGTCCAAGTGTGTCCATTTGTGTATGTTCTTGTGTACGAATTTGCTATCTCCTATGAATAGTTGGTTTGTGACACAACAATATATGAGTCTATCTCCATTGTTGTAACGTGTTGATTCTAGTGCACATTATGATTCTTCTAGTGTGTGTTGAATATCAAATAGTTATAAGTGATTAGTTCATCGAATCCTAGCCAGTTACCAGAGCCGCTGAATAAGGTATAGTAGCATAAATAGGGGGGAGATATTCTTGCTCCATGTATTTCACTCATATTTCAAATTTTTCTGATGCTGGTTTCCAAGTGGTCACCCGTTTAAGTTTTAACCCTCTTCAATTTTGCTTAGTTTGTCATTTTAACGAGACGAAAACATCACTTAGAATAAATTTAAGCAACAATGAAGAGGCCAATATCAGTAAAATAAAACATCTCGCACCGGCAGTTATATTTGGTTATGTTATTTTTTATTTTCATGGTGAGGATAGGGGTTTGTAATTGACTAACTTAGTATTAACTCGGAACTTACTGAAAGCTCATTAATTTAAAACTCATTCAATTCTCCGTTAAAACTTTCAGGTATCAAAGATATTTAGTGTCAAAACTGAATTTCTTTTAAATTTTTCATATTTTTTCAAACAAGTAATTGTGATAATGGTAATCTAGCTCACTGTAATTTTAAACTTTCCTTCACAAGTAATGTAATAGTTCTTCAAAAATTACAAAAACAAAAAGAATATTGATATATGTACATACACAAACATCACACAACCTGAACAACGTGATACAACATGATTTTTGTGATTTTGATGATGCTTTAAACTTTATCTAAAAAAAAACTGCCAAGAACTCAGTAAAAAATTTTCTGTTAAACAAAACCCATAGTGAAAAGTACAAAACTCAAATTTCACTTCACCATTTAAAAGAAACAAATACTAAAAACGCCAACCAACCACTGAGAAGTAAAATGGAATTTTTGTTTCGCTGTTCTTTCAAAAACATACTTTGAATTTTTTTTTTTTGACAACATAATTTAAAAAAAAAATTATGTAAGCATCATAATACAAAAGGAAAATGAAAATATAATTCTAAATGGAAATTTATGTATTATCTTGCTCTATGTTAAATTTGAGTATAACAGCTAACAGGTAAAATGACTTTATGACCAAACAATACTTTTTCCTTGTTGAGTTTTATGTTATTATAAATTATTTTCACTATTCATAATTCTATGTTGACTGCACTAATTGCACGTATATGTGAGTTTTGTTTTACAAACTAATCAATTCGAATCTAGTGGTGGAAGGACATGGATGTTAGATGTTGATTGTTCCAAACCTAGTTAGCTTGTTTATATATGACATAATATAAATGAATTTTATTCGTTCAAGATTTAATCTTATTACAAAATATCTCTCCATTTCTGTAATCTGTCTTCTGTCTTGCGACATCTTACATACTAGACGATATAACTATAGCTCTACATAGGTGTGAAATTTATAATTGTTTTATTATTATTGTTTATTTAATGTTTATTTATTTATTTAGCAACTTTATCATAGACTACGTAGTTTAAGTTTATTTTCTTAATAGATAAAATTACAATTTCCTGTAACGTGTTATTTTGTTTTGTTATCTTCAAATATTTTTTCAGGTGTTTTATATTGTTTTAGTGAAGTTATTTTCTCTAAAGAGTATTTACTAGAACGGTTTTTTTTATCACATCTCATATTCTCCACCACTTACATCTGTTCACAGAACTGATTTATAAGAATTCTTTTTAGTTTCTAGATGACTGACTTTATTCATGGTTTTAGTTCCAGAAAAATCATTTTTCTATGCAAAAGCCATGCGAGAAGGTTAGTCATGGAAATTAATGGAAATATCGTCAAAAATTTACAGCAATTCATATTCGAACCAAAGTGCTTTAGTTCGGTAGGTACTCTAAATGTGATTTATTTTTAATTTTTTCACTCAACAATTTCTTCTTTACTTGGACTCCATTATATATAAAGAAAAAGATCTGCCATGCTTTCTAACGGTAGTCCTCTGACTTATGATCGGTTTTTTGAATATTCAACGCCGGAATTTCAACTTGTTCTCTGTGAATTTTTCATGTTATTCTTTGATCCAATCTTTTCACATACATAACACCTGATACCGCTTCTTTTCGTGTATGTTATCTCTGTGCTTATGGTGTTTTTCACGTCTTATTTGTTGGCTACAGATGTTTTGTGACAGTTGCGCAGTGAAACATGACAATTGCCTATTGATTTGTAAATTTATTACCAGAATTTTGTTTTTTTCAATGTGGAGAGGGGGTGGTGGTAGGAGGTAATTTATCCTCACTTGGCTTATGTAGACAAATGATGCGTGGTACTTGGTGTTCGAATGTGCAACGGAAACTGGGTCCATTAAAAGTACCAATGGATTAGTAGAAGCAGGCCGCGCACCTAGCGATTTTGATAACCCTGAACTAGCTTCAGCATGTGGGTTTGAGGAAGTGTCCCTTCCACCCCAGCACAAATAAACAGTGTGCGCGTGTAGCTTAAACAAAAACGGATCAGGAAAAGAACAAACACAAATGATAAAAGATTAGACTCTGGCGACCCCATCACCGAAGAAGCCGCGACCGTCACGAACACCCCTTTTAATATATCTTATTTAGTTAAGACACATGTGCACAAAACAAATACAAAAAAATATGTATATAGGTAAACTCACCCCATAGTTGATCCGGATCTCACTTTTCACTCCATTGAAATAGATCTAACAGATCCTCATTCCATCGAAACAGAACAGATCATCTAACTTAACATACTCTCATGATGATTATATTGCGAATAAATCAAACTAATGTCGGCAATTATTGAGTTGTTAGCACCAATATAACAAAATGTACCCAAAGTTAGATAGAAAAACAATAACTGATGTACGAAATGATGTCGCAATTGTTCCGGTTGTTGGCAATATAATGACATAATAAAAATGGTATACTGATTATAATTTTCTTAACAAAATGTGACGTCGGCAACTGATGAAGTTGTAATGAAGGGTGTAATGAAGAACTAATACAACTGCTGTACCAAAAGTCACAGGTGATTGTAGTGAAAATGATAATTGAGCAATTACATACATCACTCGTTGCTTTCGAATGAATAGTTGGTCTTAAAACTCCAAAAAAAATGCCATGTACTCATGATAGTATTTATTAAAGCTGATGCAAAACTTTTATTTTTATTAACGTCTTGATTTTGTAAAGTAAAGAAATAACAGTATTCAAAATTATGTTCCCGTTTCAAAGTTAAACAAATTTTTCACTTATCGAATGAAGTAAAATTGATGATTTTTATAACTTTTTGGCGATCGACTTAGAGCAACTTTATGATTTGGGATCTTTTCAAAATTTTTTTTTTAAATTATCGTTAAATACGAATTTTATACGCAATTAAATACGCAATTTTTCTAATTTTTTTTTTAATAAAAAGTGTTGTGTAGTAGTAATTACAAAATGTGTCACAACAACACATAGTACCTTTTGATTTAATTAAACTATTACTTTGACTTAGAACTAACTTAAATTAAACTAAAAATTGTAATAATTGGATTTTATACATTTCATTAACAAAACACCAAATTAGCACCAAAGAAAATTTTGACTATCCCAGAAAAATTTAATATTTAATAAATCCATAAATCTGTTTGAGTATAGAGTCATGGTACGGCTAAACTCAAATCAAAATTTCAATGCCAACTCACCATTTCATCGGTGGGATTCTCATATTTATAATTATAAAAAACATCGAAAAAGATGCGTTCGTAATCTATGTTTAAAAATAAGGAATAATAGTGTTGGGTGAAAACGTCAACATCACAGTCTCAACTGATAAAACATCCTCATATAACAAATAACATATCTTGTTCAGTTTAGGTTTCAAAATTTTAATTGTTGGTTTAACAAATATGTTAATCACTAGGCCTTCAGATGGCTACTACATGATTCCAAACTCTGAAACATGGCAATTGCTTTATTTTTGTAAATGTACTACAACAATTTTGTTAATTATAAATGGGGGTGGAAATTCATTTTAGAAAACGAGGGTAACCTTGTCCGACAAAAATTTGTCTGCAATTGTCGAGTTCGACAGTTGACATTTTGCCATGTTGGAATTGTTGGACTTAAATTGTCAAAATTTTGGTTGCTTAAGTTAAGCCGGGAAAACCCCCGGCTTTTGAGTTCTAGAATTGGACGAGATTTGGCCCGTACCGGATTTTACTAAATATACGCCAAATATCCGGATTTCGTGTTATGAAAATTTTTAAAAATAAAACCTGAAAAAATTAGAAGATTTTTATTCAATAACTTTTGAAAAAAACATTTAAATTTGAATATCAACGATTCTGTATTAATTTATTTATAAATACTACGACTGATGACTCCTTAACTGGTATTTTTCAAATATTTAAAAATAAAATTTTCGGCTACTTGTTTATTTTGTTGCCAGCACGATTCAATCAAATATACGGATTATCGGTTTGTAAACAAATATCGAGTATTGTTACCAAAAAACTAAAAAATCGCCAACCCAGTGATGGTACCATGAACGCCGGTTGGTAATACCGGTCGGTTAGTTACCGATAACGAAAAAAAAGTTGCTCGGTTAACTTCGTATCAACTAAAGGTTGCGCATTAAATCGCAAGGTGGTACTTCTCTGATGGTTTTCTTTGGTAAAAGAAATCAAAAACTAAATAAAAACAATTTCTTTTAATCAGACTTAATTATATATGTGCATGGTGCCAATTTTTACTCGATATTTAAGTTTTCATGTGTGTTTGAATCGAATATTGTGGCTGATTAAAGGCAAATATTTCGATGTGAAAGACGCCGATAAACCTTTTGCACAATTTGCATGCTTGGAGCAATATTTAAATGAAGCACCACCATCATACCTTTTCGTCATTGTGCTAATCAATCGCTACCGTATAGAGTACTGTACTACCGTATATAGAGTAATTCTATCTAGTAATGCACTGAGAGAATTTTCCCATATAGACGACATTTGAACGTCAGAAAAAGAAGCACTAATAATGGAAAATGTTCGGGCTTGAGTTATGGTCAAGCTCAACTGGTAAGAAAAATGTTCTAAGTTTCACAACAAAATCAAGAATGGCAGAAATTGTTGAAATAAAATTCGTAAGTGGGATAAAGATATTGTAAAGCTAGGAGATGTGTTTAATTCTTCGGATACAAAGGGGAACGAAACAACTGAAGATGGACGTTCTGATTAGTTTAGCGACGACAAAGACGTGATTTTCAAATAATATTTTTTTCATCAATTTTTAATAATTTTTTAGTAATTTATAACAATAAAAGTAAATTATTTATTGAATTGTTTCTTTGCAAAGTAAAATGACTGTTTTTGTATTTCCTTTCCTATAATTTTTTTTTGGAAACTTTTTTCCTGAACTTGTCTCAAAACATAGTAGGACAACTTAGTATAACTTTTGCAAACGCTTTCTCCAAACAAGAGTGTAGTTCATAATCAATTGCGTTCGGAAAAGCAGTTTGTGCTGGCTACAATACACAAACAAATTAGTAACAAATGCACAAAATGTAATTAATATATTGTTAATTATATAATTTATTAAACCAATTAATAAATAAATTTAAGAAATATAAACTAAAGCCCGCCATCTTCATTTTTGATTTGGTAGAAAAAAAATATACTTTAATACAAATGTTATGAAGAAGATGGCGAGTTTACGTTTTTATAAATGCTTTGTTGTGTAAAATTTAATATTTTGATTGTCACGGGAAATGTTTGCTATTTCTAAGAATGACAAATATTTTTTAAGGTGTATGTGGAGCATATATTATTTGGTTATTTTAATTTAGAACAAAATTAAAGATTTTTGTGCTTGTGTTATTACAACAATTTTGCTATAGTCTATGGATGATACGAGAAACGAGATTGTTTTCATTTTAAAATATGACTAAAAATGTAATGAAATGTTTTAATCAACGCAAGCGGGTTGATAAGTCTGTGAAAATGTATAAATACAAATAACAATTGTTTCTAATATTTTACTAGCATAATTCGCAGAAGTCAACAGCTTTTTAGTAAATTTTGATAATAATTTTAGTACCGTTTTCTATAATTTAACATCTAAATTTTCAGTTAGTACCTTACAATATATAGTATTTTTGGCCAAATTAAAAATATAAAAAATATATAAATAGTTATAAATATATAAATATAAATAGTTTATTTCACTAGTTCATGAAATTAATCAGCTCAACGCTAGCGCTTGTCATTAACAAATATTCAATCACAAAAAAGTGATATTTTTCTTACCTGAAATTCTCTAAACTGTGATGAGATCATTCAATTTCAACATTTCATTTACACTGAAATTTTTTTGCTTTAGTAGCCAAATTTAGCCCAAAGAAATTCTCCCAGCTGATTATCACGGATATTTTAATTTTTCTTACAGAAATATGAATTAATAGAATTATAAATTAATAAAACTCTTCAAATAATATTGCTTGACTAAACCACTTTTTTCCCCTACAACAAAATTTCTATAGTTTAATTTTCTGGTTGTTTGTTTCTTTTCAATTTTCAATAATACTAATTTTTTGACGTCTCGATGGATTTATAGTAGACCGGAATAAATAAAAGCAGTTCACGTATAAAATATTAGACATAAAAAAATATACAGAAATCAAAAATGGAAAAATAATTTTTAAACGAGCTCCCCTCGACTGGTGATAAATTTTCAAAATTTTTTGGAACGCGTTCTCGAGCTATTACGAATCAACTTGCTTTCAGTATTTTCGAAAAAATTATTTCGAATTATCACCGTCCTTAGGAAATTAGTACTGAAAATTTCCCTAGGGCAATTATCACAAATATTTAATTTTTTAACAGTAATATAAATCAATAGAATTATAAATTAATAAATGTTTTAAAATATTAATTTAAAGATAATTGTTTCAATTTTTTACTTAAGTGGGTAAAACATTTCCTAAACGAATTTTCCTCCAAAGTGACAAATTCTCATAGTTTCTTTCGAAAAATTATCAAAAGTTCCTGGGCCATTGCCGATTTTATGTGATGATTACCACATATTTTATACTTCCTGAGGCGCCTGTCTTTGACGATTTCGAAAATATTTGTCCTGCGATTTTTCTCAAATCAGCCGCTTTTGCGTTCGGCAAGCTCCGAAAATTTCCGTATCCCGAGATCTTGTTTTTTTGTTTTTTTTAACTATGAGGTTGGAAATTTTATTTAGAACACTAGGGTAACCTTGTCCGACAAAAATGTGTCTGCTATTTTCTATTCCGACAACCCAAACAAACAAAAATGTCAGTTGTTGGACTCGACAATTGCAGACACATTTTGGTCGGAAAAGCTTACCCTCTTGTTCTAAAACAAATTTCCAAGCAATACAGATAAAAAAAAGTTGTGGTAGCAAATTTACAAGATTGTGGGCAATCGGCATTTTTCGGAACTTGCCAAACGTAAAAGCGGTCGATTTGAGAAAAATCGCAGAACAAATGTTTTCGGGATCATCGAGGAAAGGCGCCTCACGAATTATAAAATTGTAGTAATCATCACATGAAATTGGCGCCGGCATAGGTACTACATGGTTTGAATATGGAAAATTTAAATTTAAATAAAAGGAAATAACGTATTAAAAATGAAAGAAAAAGCTTACTCTAAAATGCCAATAAGTTTTAAGCATCGTATCCACATTGTTTTATCCAACAGAATGAGCGATGTTTTATTAGCGATAATTTTTGATCTTCGTTTCGTTTCAAAAATATATTGATCACCCCAGCGCCAAATAGCTATTCACATTTTCAATCACATGATCTGAAACTTCAGATTCAGTTGAATGAGAATGAATCTCTGAAAAAACCACATCTCTTATCTCTTGTAGTAATTTTTAATCATATCACAAAAATCCAAAACAAATACCAACACGAAAATCAAAATCTACAATTTCACATCTGATAAATTCTGAACTACCGCAAACGTATTTACATTCAACACTTTAACAAAAACTTTAAAGTCTCTCCTTGATCTGTCATTTGCGTGACCCAATTTCTATTATTGAAGGTCAAAAATACAATAATAATTGATTTACGGAGTTTCTTTGGATGTTTTTTGGCTTTGATTTTTTTATTTTGATATAGTGTAAAAACTGGAAATCGGATAGTAAGCTGTTTTTATGGAGTTGTTTTTAGACGGTTTTGATTCTTAATTAAGAGCAAACTTTATTTAGTTGCAAACTTCCTTTTGAAATTTTTCCAAAAAATTATTTCGAATTATCATCGTCCTTGGAAAATTACTACTGATAATTATGATTATTTTGACTTAAAAACATTGTAAAATTACATGCAAATAAGAAATTACCACATTCACGGTTTTCGTACCATTTTGCAACTGTAATACACTGTTTTTACTTTGTGTTGATATAAACTGGTTAGAAGAAAGAAACACTCTATGCGATTGATAAATAATCTACTTATAAAACTCTTCTATCCATCTCATTGATTTGCAGCAAAACTCCCCCTTTTAATAAACACTCTGTTTTCGCTCCTTTAATCATTTCATTTTATATTTAAACTGTTTACCTTAAAAACAGTCTGATATAATAATTTTATTATTTCAAACTTATTTCCACAATATTGATTACATGATCAAGTTACAATCATTTCATAGCTAATATATATAATATCTTTACCATTTCGCGTTATAGACAACAAAATTAAATTACGAGAGTATATTGAAGAAAAATGATAATAACAATTCGAAGAAATCTAAAATATAATTTTCATCTCGTATTTCAAGAGGAAAAAACACCAAAGACAAAAAAGAAAAGAAATGAAAAACAAAAAATATATAAATAAAATATTGCAAACAATAAATAATTTTATTTCTGTTGTTTATTTTTATGATTAATCTAAAGTTATTTAATAAATTTCACATTTTTCAGCCGAGATGAAAGTTTTCTATAACATATGATGAATTTGAATTTGAAATGACGAGATTCGTTGATTATGGATTACACAATGGTTTTGCAAAGTTTGACTGTTTGAACACATTTCCTAGGTGATATATTTTTCCGAAAGTATGTTTACGGAAGTATGTTATCGAAAAATATTTTTTACAACCACTTACACAACTGGTATCATCTTCAACACTTCGTCAGCCCACCCTCAAATATAATATTTTCTCTAAACTTGTATTTTTTTATATAATAAGTTTGCACGAACGAAAAAGAAAATATTTTAGGTCAATTTATTTTATGAGTTTTCAAAAAGAAAATTATAAACAAAAATATAAGAGATGTAAACAAAATAAGAAAAAAAAAGTCATAGAGAAAAGCAAATAAAATGGAAAATTTATATTTATATATTGAATTTAGATGAAATAAATGTTGAAAATTGAATTATATTTATATCAATCAATAAATTTGTCGAAAGTTATATTGATTCAATTTTTATCCTATTTTTCCAATATTTTCTTTTCTCTATTTCAATTGTTGTTTCCCCTCTATATCTATTCGATGAAATATTTATTCATAAGAAAATTGAATTAAAGAATAATATGGCGTGCGTTGAAATTGTTCTGTTTTTTTTAATCTAAATTGGATGGGGGAGAAAAATGAGATGGTTCTATGTTACTTACATTCGTTAGGCTTAGATCACAACTGGTAGTGACTGCTGTACTCCGCCACTCCTCTTTTTTCTCTCCGCCACGCTCCTCCACAAAAACTGGCAAAAATATTCACAAAAACCTGTGCTTCTTGAAATACAGAGAAATGATAAAGAAATTATAAATTGAAAGGTGAGACCTAAACAAGCGTTTAGGTTTTGTATGAAAAATTTGCGATTGCTAGAGCTTTTTCAATGTATGGCCAATTTTATGTTGTAATGAACACTGATCATGATAATACAATCACTATCAGGAACATAAGTGGAACTGCGTGCCCTGCAAGGTTTAATTCGGACTAGCTTCAACCTTGCAGATTCGAGAAGAAATTTGCCCAGTCCAGTAAAAATGTAGAACTGCATGCTTACAACATTAACCAGAAAACGGATTTAATTAAATAAATAAGGACCATGGACTGAGGTATATATATATTCGTTCCATGTTAAACCAAAAATTGAAATATTTCGCTCACCCCATTATTTCATGTTTGATCTCACTCTTCACCCTCACCAAGATTGGTTAAGAAAATCGTACTGAACCGTACTTAAATTAACGATAGTTGCTCCAAGGTACAGGCAATTGATGCACCAAAACAATAATTCAATAATATGCAGTAGTTGCGTCAATGTACAAGCGATAGTGGATCGTAACTCATAAGTAATTATTCCATTCAAGACAATAGTTGAACATAAGTAATACAAAAAAAATTAATAAAACGCGATAGTTGGTTGGCGAAAATTGGTTATAGGTAATTATTATTCAATATTATTCAATATAAGACAATATTTCGCCAGAACGGTAGATAGATGATAAAATCCGAAAACAGAATGTCAAAAAAACATTTAGATGAATTATCAGAATGTCAAAAAATAAAATCCGAAAACAGAATGTCAAAAAAACATTTAGATTAATTAGCAGAATGTCAAAAATTGGTAATTCAAATTGGTATATAAATTGGTACAGAAATTGGTATATAAATAATTCAATCGAGATTGGTATAGCATATTTTGACAGGGAATAGTATTAGTTGTTTTCCGTATTAGAACAGACAAAACGAAAACAGAATGTCAAAAAAACATTTAGATGAACTAACAGAATGTCAAAAAACCATTTAAAGTTAGTACTAAGTAAAGAACTATGAGGGTTCTAATCTAGAAGTGACGATCAGGGCTGCTCATGCAAAAGCTTAATTTGCTTGTGGGGCTTGAGTTAATTAGGGGTAGTTTTCTCCTAAACGGCAAGGGGTATAAAATCTGAAAATTCATATTTTATCGGTACAAACTATATTGATTCTAGTTTAGAAGTAACGATCCGGTCTGCTCATGCAAAACCCTACTTTGCTTGTTAGGCTAGAGTTAATTAGGGGTAGTTTTCTCCTAAACGGCAAGGGGTACAAAATCTGAAAGTTCATATTTCATCGGCACAAACTATGAGGGTTCCAATTTAGAAGTGACGATCGGGTATGCTCATGCAAAAGCCTACTTTGCTTGTCAGGCTTAAATTAATTAGGGGTAGTTTTCGCCTAAACGGCACGTGGTACAAAATGTTTATTGATGGTACAAATTAGTACAAAATAAGTACTAAATATTGCAAAAGGTCCGAGTCGATTCTGCTCAGATGGTCTTTCTTACTTAATATTAAGCTAGCAGCGCCACGGTTTTATCGTAACGGCTCGTGGCACAAAATTTTTATTGATGGTACAAATTAGTACTAAATAATGCAAAAGGTCCGAGTCGATTCTGCTCAGGTGGTATTTCCAGCTTAAGAGAGGTTTGGTGGAGTTCTTTCAGACAAAATTTTTGATGTTTTTTGATGTACATCAATTTTATGAAATTGAGATTTTTTGATAAATTCGACTTCCAGCAAAAACTAATACAAACACACATGTATAAAAACAATAACAAGCTTGACGCCATTTTTGAATTTAATATATGAGAATAGTTTTTTGTGATTAGTAGGTGACTTTTATAAAATTAAATATAAATTCTGTGTAGATTTTGTACAATATTGGTAAACTTGGCTTTAAATTCATACCATGTTGTTGATAGCTTGTATTGCCGTTATTGATGTTATTGTTGTATAAAAAAAACTACAAAAAAAGCGCGAGAAAAGAAATGAAAAAAACCATCCATTGAGTTGACTGCGTATCATGGAAAGACAAATCCTTATTTTATTTTGACTAATTTTGCTAACATAGAGATATTATATTTTTAAAATTTTATTTGGACAAAAATATCCAGAAAAGCTAGCGGAATAGGCTACTACGTTTTTTGTAGCTAACCTACGTTTTTTGAAAATCACAGAAATGAGTTCTCCCAAACCTTGGCAAATGATTTATAAAGAGAAAAGTGAGCTTGAGCTTTTTCAGTTTATGGCCAATTTGAAGTAGAAATGAGGTTATTTTAACAAATCATGATTACGTAGATATTCAGAGCTCCCTTCAAGAGTTTTTTTTCAACCGTAATAAACGTATTTATTTTTAAAATCTTACCTTGAACATTCATTTTTCTATTCGTTTATTATTTTTTCAGTTTTGTGGATTAGATTAGATTAGATTAAATTCGGTGGTGATGTTGTACTAGGACCAAAACGATCTATTGCACCCTACTAATCTATAGTGAATAACCAGTTAGAGAACTTCCTCCAATATGGAGAGGGTTAAGTTTATACAGGTCATGCCCGTCAATATTATAACTTCCTCAGACGCAACCTTCTCGTGTAGATCACGGTTTCAAAATTGTTGAAAAGATGGATTGTGGTCTCTTCTTCCAAGAAACAGAATCTACATTCATACCTCGGCTCCACCTCAATGTTTTTAAGGTGTTTTCTTAGTTAACAGTGTCTTGTAAGAACCCCTCAGGTATTGTCAGAACCCCTCAGTATTCTCAGGTTGTTTCTATTCACCCTAATGCACATTACTGCTCTCGTTTGATTAAACAGTCCAATCAACTCTTTGGACTGCCTTAAGACCAAAGTGTTGTTCCAGGTTTCGGAACATTCCATCATAATTACTTTCCTCATTTTTTCTTGGATGGCTTTTGTCTCTAATTCCTAAACGGGCTCCAGACCAACAAAAGAGGTTAAAACATCTCACCTTGCCAATTTGTTGGCTTCTTCATTACCACCGATGCTCGCATGACCAGGTATCCAGTAATTTGAAACTGTGTTACTCTTCCTAAGCTTGTTTAGTTTCCTCACACAGTCTTCAACCATTTTGGATGTGATGGTGTATGATTTTAACGCATTTTAAGCGATGTATAGCCCAGTGTGTTAAAACACTAGTCTATCCATCCTAAAACACTACCCTATCAATATAGGGTCAACGGTTTCAATCCAGTCAAATCTAATATATGAATTTACCTATCTCGTTCTTTGAACCATCTGCGTACCATTCAATTACATAGTTACTCAGATGATACACTGCTTCACTCCGCTTTTTTACAATGTATATTTTCTGCAATGTATATTTTCTATCGAACTGCTTAAACATTCTATCTTTAGGAAACTCAAGCAAGGGATTCTCGCTTCAAAGACTTTCTCGATATTTAGACTCGATGATTTTTCCCTTTCCCATACCCTGCATGCCGAATCTCAGTATGGTTTCCTTTGCTAGGCTCCTAACCTGCAAGTGGAGTGGAATAAGTCCTAACAGCATCCCAATTGATGCGGTAGGAAATTATCTCATTGTCCCCGTTATGCATATCAAGCCAGCCTCTGCACCTTTTCCAACTTTATCTTCCCAGCGTTTAGTTGGGCTCCTTTGTTCCATGCGAATGCTCGGTAACTAATAGTTGGTCGCACTATCATGGTATACATCCACATTAGGATATCTGGGCTGCACCCCCATGTTTTACCAGCAAGATTTTTGCATGCCATCAGAGCGCTTATGGCTTTGCTTACCACTGCTTCCATGTGGTTGCTCCACAGGAGTTTGCTATCGAGAATCACTCCCAGATATTTAATCTCTGGGCAAATTCAATTAAGGAGCCCTTCATTTTGATTGGCTTCATACTGAGTTTTCTTTTCTTGGTGAATGAGACTACCGTAGTTTTACTCAGATTGAGTCTTAGTCCCACATATTGTGGGTGTCTACCAGATTCAATCCCTTCAGTACAATAAAACACAGTGTTGGTTTTTGCTATTCTGGTTATCAGCATTTTACGCATCCAGTCAGTTCTCACTAAGAGCCCCTTGTGACTGCTCCATGCGGGGTGTTTTCAAAAGCTTCTTCGTTGTCCAAAAAGGCACAGACAGCAACTTCTTTGTTGTACAGTGCCTCCTCTAACTCTTTCGTCAACCTTAACAGCGCGGTAACCGTTGATCTGCTCGTTCTGTACGCATGTTGACTTGCAAGACATTGGTTCGTATGTGGTTGTCAATCACCTTTTCCATCGTTTTTAACATAAACTGATGGGTCTACGAGACTTTGGCTGAGTGACATCTTTCCTACCTACTTTTGGAATAAATATTACTTTTGCCGTTCTCCATGGTTCTGAGATATGCACAAGTGCCTATCTGCCCCTGAAGTTGCCCAAAATGGGCGGTAATATTTAATTCTGCCCCCTCTGCAAGAAAACTGGGACCATTCCGTCCACTCCTGGTGGTTTGTATGGCTAGAAAGTGAAACGGCGGCGGCAGCCACCCTCCCGTCCTCTAGGCTTGATCTTTTACTTTTCTTCTAACACGCGTCTTTTGCACACGCGCGTATGCTTCCCAGAGTGTTTATAAAAGAAGAGCAGCTCTCTGTTGCTCATCTTCCGTATGCGTTTCATCTGGCTTTCTCAACGAAGTTTTAATCTCAACACCGTCTTTGACCAAAGCTTTATATAGCCTAGCCGCTACAGTTATTGCAGAGATATTATCACAGAAAATTCTGAAGCTGCCCTTGTTTGCCCTCTTGATTCCCTTATTGTAGGTGTAAGCACTCTGGTATAGTCTTCCCAGTCTTAGGATTGTTTTGATTCTATTAAAGAGCCTCTGTCTTTCTGTTCCTAACTTTGACAACTTCTTGCTCTACCAAAACGAGTCCTTCTGCTCTTTTACCTCTGTAATTGGGCAGCTGGCTTCGAACGCCATTGTGATTGCCAGGATTTTCTCTACAGCTAGTTCCAGCGCGGCATTGCGTTTTATTGTCCCTCTAACTGTACTAGCTGCAGACCTTTTTTTAGATTGTCCTCAAATTCATCCCACCTTATGTTACTGGGATTCCGAGCCAGAGGTGATCCCTCTTTCTACTATCCAGTTCAAACAGAATCATTCTACGATCCGTTCCATTTGAGACTCCAGTTCTTTATGAACTGTCATACATTGGTACTTCTTACCGTTAAATTCAACACATCATGTATTGCCCTTTTTACAAAAGTGGGTGTGTTGCCGCCGTTAAAAACGCTTAGGTTTTCTTTAATAAAAAATTTAAACAGAAACTCATCTCTTTGGTTTTTATCTGTACTTCTCTATATCTCGCTGTGAACTTTCGCAGCCTTTGTACCTCTATAGGCGGTATCAGTAGCCCGTCCCCTGCACAGAATGCTGATGCTACCACCAATTGGCGGCAAATGCCTCCGAGTGTGATGATACTTGTTATAGCCACCTAGTCCCTGGTAAGAAAATATGAAAGACAAATATAATTAAAGTTTTTCCTATTCGTAATGCACGCTCTAGGTAAGATTGCATTAGTATCCCATACCACCCTTTGCTTCGCTGTTTGCAAGGCTCCTCACACTGTTTTTGTGGCTCCAGGGCTCCTGTCAGTGTGAGTGTAAGCTGTTTCTTAGTGAATTTTCTGGCTACAACAGGTGACGCTGCTATGGCGTGCTGACATTCACTTGGTCCACGAGCAATCTTCCTGCTGCATCCATTAGATGTTGTCGGAGGGGAGTATACCTGCTCCTTCATCACTCAACCACCTCTCCTGCTCCTCGGTCGCCACGTCTTTCGATACTACTGCAATTATCTGCAGCAACATCCTCCTCCTCTTCCACCATCACATTCCCCACCTCACTGGGTGTCGTTAATGTTGTGGCTGCCTCCCTGGGCTCTGGTAGTATCTAAAGCCACCAGCCTCATTTTCCCCGTATCTTCTGCTGTTGCCCTTATGGGTCCATGAACAATTGCTTTGCCAAGCCGGTAATTGCGGGTACTCCCCACCCCCGATGACTTCCTCATCCCAACTTCTCGACAGCTTTCACTCCTTAACAAATAAGTCGGCGTTATGGTTCTCTAGCAGAGCGAGATATTTCTTCCTCGTCTGCCCAGCACTTCTTCGGAAAATGACGGTAATCTTGTAAGGAATCGGAATGTCATCCTCCATTTTCACCACAAGCACATGTTTACCGACTTCCACTTTAAGTAAAACAGACCCGAGGCATTGTCTGCATCCGTCTGCTCGTCGTCGCACTCTCAACACACACCAACACATAATCAGGTATGAAGTGGATATCTCCAAACCCGATACAGCTATCAGCACATCCCAACGCTAGTTGGTTTATTTGCCCTGTTTCAATTAACCCATGCTCCGCAGCACTAAGCATCGTTTGGGATAATTCACAACCAGAATAGCACCTTTACTTGCTTTAATAACACAAGCATAGCTGGTGCGTGGATTAAGATGGTATTGCTCTCTGTCCTGATGGTTGCTATCCTGGGTTTCTTTGCTGCATTGACCTGCGGCGGTGTGGACTCTCTGCCCCGCTTGACGTTTTCTGCTCCGACGGTTAAGGCCTTTCCTTTCCTTTCCAGAGCCTTTCTCTTTGAGTCCTCTGGAGATATCCCCTTCGCGAGGAACTTTAGATATCAACTAGTACCAGCTGAGGGTTTCTATTAGACTTTTGACTGTGATGCTCGTTAATATGCTGTAGTTAAACACTACCATATAATCACGGGAGAAGCGACAGTTCAAACTAGTCTAATAAGTCTAAAAACTAACGTCGCACTAATAAAATAGCAAATCATACCACGCTTGGAACTTTGTGGTGCAGTCTGCAAACTTAAAGGAATTAGTAATGAAAGAAAAGATCTTTACTCCAGAAAAAATATATACCTGGACGGATTGAATGATTTTTTTAGACTGGTTAAGTTCACATCCTCACAGATGGCCCAATTCATTGCAAACCGGACCTCAAAAATCCTATCATCATTTAGTCGAGAGCATTGCTGATATATACCTGAAAATCTCCCTGATATGGCATCAAGGAAAGTTTTTAATACGAATTAGTTAAAAACTTATTTTGGTGGAATGGTCCGGGCTGGCTACAAAACGCTTACGAATCCTCGCCACACCAGCAAAACCATTAAAATACAATACATTTTGATCTTCAAATCGCCTTACATACCACTGTAGTCAAATATGATATTTTCGATAAACTATTAACAAGAATCTCATCTTTTAACCAATTTTAAGGAACAGTTGCATATGGATCATCACGGCAATAAAAAGAATCAATTCAACAAAGTTTACCAAACTTTTTATTACTGGAAAAGAGATATGTGAGGCGTTGTACAAAATATGTGACTACGATCAACATTTTTATTTCATACCGGAGTTTGAAGACTTACAAAAAACAAAATCCGTCAAAACACATCATTAAAATCACTAAGTCCAATATTTTCGACCAAACATAACATTGTCATCAATGTCGTCCATGACAAAATTTCTACTTCCTTCGAGGTATGCACAAGAAACACAAACACGCAGGGCCGTCCTTATTATTAGCAAGTTCAAGATAACAATTTTGAATACCTAAAGCAAATGCAATAAAAGAAATGTTCATCAATGTATGTCATGTACTCGAGAAGAAGTAACTTGCCAAAAACCATCAAATAAAAATTTTCCAAGTTATAATCTTATCGGTCGTTTCTAAAGGTTGGAGTAGATGTCACTGATCTAATAGTCAACCATCGGACCAAAAGAAGAAGTCAAAAGTCCTACAAGGCATACATTTGTCTATTCATTTGTTTAAGCACAAAAGCTATTCATATTGAATTAATAAGCGACCTCAGTAGCGATGCATTCCTGGCAGCAATAAAATCAATCATCGCACGTCGTGGCTGCTGAGCAAAAGTATTATGTAATAATGGCATGGCATTTCATATCTCCACACGCTCCCAATTTCAGTGGAATCTAGCAAGCCACAATTAAGTCACCCAAATTTTACCTTAAACGAGTGATTGGATACTCAATACTCACCATGGAGGAAATGACGACACTACTAGAGGAAATAGAGAGCATTCTTAACTCGCGTCCATTATGCGTACTGTCTGTCGATAATGTAGAAGTGCTCACTTCAACTCACTTCCTAATCCACCAGCTTTTCAGAAAATTACCCGAACATGATAGCACACATCTAAAGTCATCTCATTTGTCACTATGAAAAACTATACAACACATCAGTAAACACTTCTGGAAACGGTGGCAGCTTAAATACCTCACTTCTCTGCAACAAAGGTCAAAATGGACTAAAAAAAGGAGAGGGTAAATTTAATCGATATCGTGATCATCAGAGAAGAGGAAATATAAAGTATATGGGAGTAGTTTGGTCCTGACGAGACAAGCTCAAATCAAGTGAAAAATTCCCGCGGCATCATCCCTGGAAAAAGTTGTGAGTGTTTAAAGTTCAGCTTTTTGATGCATTTCTCCTCAATTTTTCACATACGTAGCCTTGATTTTTATGTCAAAATTAAAGAAAGAAAAAAAATTTATAATAAACTAATAGCAATGGAGAAAACAAATTTAATTTAGTTTTACAAATTAAATGCCGATCCAGATATCGGATCCATAATATCGATGTCCCATTTGCAGTGGGGGTTGCTTACTTTAGTTTGTGAATCTTCCTGGTAATCTTATTTTTTATTTCTTTATTTCTTATGTCTTACTCATCATCTTAAATTTAGTATCGATGGATTCCGCTGGCATTGGAGGAAGAAGTATCAAAAACGTCCGAAAACTAGACATGATACATGCAAAGCACACGTTGAACTACGCTCTGGATCGTTTTGCAATTTTTTTTATATTAAGTTTTGTTCACTTGTGGTGCTCTGGCGTATCTCTCACCATTATTGCCAACGAAACTGACGGGTCTTTTTCAACAACGGTCGATTGGGCTTCGTATTGAAGAGAGGTAGTGTTTGATGCTTACAAGAACATACAGTCGTCGAAATTTGGGGCGAGAAAATACCATCGATTACGAGGGGTTGAGGGTCAATGGGTTTTCGGGAGATATGAAAGGGGAAGTGGAAACATGTTTATAGTCGCTATGGCAACAAGAAATAAAGGAACTCTTTTACCAATAATACAATACTGGATAGTTCCAGGGTCACTATCATAAGTCACTGCTGGAAAGCGTATGATTGTCTTAATGATGAAGGTTATAAACATATAAACACTTGCAAATTAATCATAAGTTCAACTTCATGGATCCCTAAACTAGAGCACAAGAGAGTGCCAAAATGTCCCCCTGGAGAGCAGTTAAAGATTCAATGTCAAGCTCTGGACGAAAAAAAATCAATAGTCCAAGAAACTTGGCCCGTTACATGTTTCTTAAAAACTGCAATGAGATGAGTCTTAATCGTATGGTCGACTTTTTAAGATTGACGGGGCTTTTTTATCGTTGAAACATTACCACATATCTGATCCAGATACATTTGATAGCTTTGATTTTGAAGATAAATAAAATATTTAAAGCTTTGTTTAAATTCATTTGACACTTTTCAGAATTTATCTCTTTTTTTTGTCTTGATGTTTATTAATTTAATTTTTTTTTTATTACCTTTTTAAAGAATATTAGCATCATTTTTTGCCACTTCTAAAATTTTCAATGTCCTTAGTCAACATGATGAATATGGTTGCATAATTCTTAATTTTTATATTAATTGTATTTGCCTCGCTTCTGCGACCTTACAAACTTTCGATCAAAGATAGCCAGCCCCTACCCACCTTAAATTGAAACTAATAAACTGTTTTTTTCTGTGACGGGAAAAAAGTTTAACATTTTACTTCTGCTGACAGGTGCAAAAATGCTACTTTTCATAAAATACTTTTTTCCCCGGGAAAAAAGTATGTACTTTTTTCCCGGATAGATAAAAATATATATATAAATACATATATACACATAAATGATAAATATTATGAATATTTATGAACATTTATGACTATTTTAATGTTAATGAAAAGTTATACCGTTTTCTTCTTGATGTTAATAACTGGTTTTGACAAATAAAATGAAACTTAATTTTAAGTTTTTATTCAAGAAAAATTCGTATGGTGTGGTGAATATACATATTGTAATATTTGTTTAATATTATTTTTTCAATAATTATATTAATATTTGTCCAGTCACAGAAAAAAATAGTGTATTATACACGGGAAAAATTGTAGATTTTAGCTCTCGGTTTTTTGTCTCCCTCCGCTTCGCGTCGGGAGACAACACAACCTCGAGCTAAAATCTACTACTTTTTTCCCTTGTATAATAAATAACTATTGAATCAAAATTTAAATCTCATTAAATGAAAAACATGAAAAACAAGGCTACTAAGGTAAAAAATTGAGAAAAATGCATCAAAAAAGCTAAATGTTGTTGATTGAAAATTGAAACTGCTTTCATTTGAGTTATTTGAAATTCAAAGTTTATAGCAAACAATTAATTAAAAAATTTCTATAATAGTAGGCTTTGACAAAATTTTCAAAAAAAACTAAGTCAGATCAGAAAAAAAATGACTGTAAAAGATGGTTCACCCAGCAGTCAACCTGATAAGACGTTAAATAAAAACTCTTAAATTGTAATACATGTTTAAATGAAACAAGTGACGTCTTTCAGTTTGTACCAACATTAAGGACTAAGGCATTTCTTTGACCAGTCACAGTAACGAAGATACCGCATCTATCTCGGTTTGTGCTAACGTAATCAGCTTCGGAGGTATTTCATTGAAGAAATCACTAGAACGAGGACACACTAACTTCACCCATCGAGGACATCCTTACTTCATCAGGACATCCTATTTTCTTCAGGTTTGTGCCTACACTAAACACACACAACTTAGTGCCAGGGATGAGACCGCGGCAATTTTTTGATCGATTTCAGTTTGTCTCGTCAAGACCTTTTCAATGATATCACTTTCGACGCAATCTGAACTACCACCGATATATGATATACCTTATATTAGCCGGGGGTTATATGAGAGGTGAAATATTGAACATTCAAACATTTTTTTGTAATAATTGCGAAGGCACTGTTGAGTTATTTTTAAAATTGTGTTTTTGAAGTTTTTGAACAAAACTATATTCGTTGAATATTATATACACGGAACCGAGTTATATTCACACTTACCCGACTTTTTTTATTTCTTCTAACAGAATATATAATTTTATCAATATCAAACTTTTTAGAACAAAGGCTAAAATGGGATTGTAACTTTCAACCTTGGATAGATTTGGAATTACTCCAAAATTCATCGAATAATAAAACAAAAATTTTAATTCTGAAATGCAAGTTTATATGTGTAAAAGAGATATAAACACTGCCGACAAGAAGTTTATAGACAACATAAAACGTCAATCGATAAACTATATCACATCATCAACTAAAATAATAACCTTTCTCGTGACGTTTATTATAACCTTAAGAATTAAAACGATAATTTTTTTTTGCTGTCAGATATTTTATTTTTATAATTATAATATATATAATTTTATCTTAGTAGGCGCATAAATGCTATAAATTTGTAATTTATGTTTGACAAATAAACATAAACAAGCAATCATTTATGAATGAAAACGGACATTTTTATTATTTGCAATTTTACATAATTTTTTATAAGCTGAATAATTTGTAGAAAAAACTTTATTTAGAAACTAATAATTATTATCTTTTAAATAAAATTATAATTTAAAAAAATTATCTCATTAAATACCACTCTTCATTGAAATTTTTGTCTAAAATTTTTCAATTATACTCATTAAATTATTTTTAAGCAACACTGCTCAATCAAACCACTACTTAAACCACTCGTCCTTCGGACTCGTGGTTTATTGTGCGCTTTGATTCGCAGTGTTGCTAAATCATTTAATTCATAAAATCAAAAAATTTTCGAAAAAATTTCAATGACTCGTGGTATTACAATCGAAAATTTATTAGCATTCATATAAATCTAGTCAAATAACAGCTATGTCAATAAATCATATCAATAAACAGTATACCTACCAATAATTTTCGTTTTAATTTTCTTTATCAACGCACATGTAAATCACATAATCACTTCCTTTTTCAATTTATATTCTTAATGTTTTTTCTAAACGAGGGAACATTAAAAGGTTTAATTGTCTTTTTCACGAGGATGAATATTTTAACTATCTCAGAAGTAAGCTTTTATTTTAGTTGATGCAGTCTTATGAATTAATGCTTCTACCGATATCCTCTTAAACGAGTATGGTACGATTCAATTCGTTTCTTTACTCATTTTCTCTTATTTTACTCGAAGTAATAATATTCATATGGTTAATGTTAATTTCTATTATTTTCTATATTTTTCCATTTTCTTTTCTTAGTTTTTCTTTTTTTTTTCTTTTTTTTTTCTTTTTCGTTAATGTGCGTGTTGCTGTCATTTCAATTTTATGTCACATTTAATCATTTTCAATTTATGTTCTAAATTTTATTTCATTTTTTGGGATTTATTTTTAGACATAATTTTTTTCTTGCTTTTTTTCTGATTTGATTGTTTGGTGAAAAAGATTTTTTTGTTGTTGTTATGTTCTTTTATTACTTTTTACCCAGAAAACGTTTTATTCGTAGGGAGGCTATTGTAAATTAAAAAAAAAGGAAAAACATTAGGTTTTGTTTTATTTTTCAATTATCTTGATGTGCTTTAAGTAGATAGTGGCTGTTTTGAGTGGCTTTTGTTTTGATGGGTTCTTTGTTAGAAAATTGTTGAACTGTTATACGTGATGTTTTGTGTGATTTATTAAAACAATTTAAAACATATAGTTGAGTTTTATTCAATTATAGTCAACAATGTGAATCTTGAGATAACGAATGTGTAGGATTTTTGTTGGCTAAATCATTATTTAGACGCTAATATTTTTTTACTTAAAAGGTTTTATGGGGTTAAGATTCTAAAATCTAGTTGCTACAACATTCAACCTAGTTTCTTTAACAACCTGAACGCTTGATTACATCTGAGCTCGTCTGGTCTCCAGAACATTTGACTTTGATCAAACTTGGTACATAAACCTTTGGTGCGGTTTCACATAACTCAATAGATTCTCCGAATAAATCCATATTTGAGACTTCAAAGCCAAAGCACGATAGGATAATCTTCTCAGTGGTTCAAATTTTTTTTTGTTCTGTTAAAAAGCCTCTGTAGTTCTGTTCATAATTTTGTTCTCCCGTTCTCTCTGATAACCCAAACGCGTCCTTCTGCTCTTATACCTCAGTAATTGGGCTGATGGCCTTAAAAGTTCTGACGAGCTGTAGAAGGGTCTTCTCAAATGAGTTTTACCTTGAACTCCTAGGCATCTGGATCGCAGATGATTCCTCCCTTTGACTAACCAGTTTAAAAGATCTGGCTATGATTCAAAACGGAGGGTTCATTTGAAACTTTCTAGTTTTTTATTAATTATCCTACACCAGTCCTTTCTACCGTTATAAATAACACATCTTGCCTTGCCCTTGTGGAAAAAGTTGGAGTGTTTCCACCATTTAGCACACCTAGGTTTTTTTAATTAAATATTCTAATATATACTTATATCTCGTTGTGAGCGTTTGCATCACACTTCTTCTTGTTCCACCATCCACCAACCCATATATCCTGAAGCCCATACTACCTTTATCTAGCTATTTTTGATGCTAAACAACCAAGTTTTGTGGATCCCGTGCTCCTGTATCATCGTGAACCCCAGTTGTTTCGTAACCAATGTCCTGACCATCACAGCTGACGCTGCTATGGCGTGGTGAACATCCACTTAGGTAAGGTGGGTTGATTTTAACATTAGTAAGGCGAGACACCATTGACCAGGGTGGAGGAGGTCTTGATTACAAGTTTAGTCTATATGGAGCAACAAAAATTCTTACGGAACTCAAAAATAGTATTGTAATATATTTGTTTAAACTTTACCATTAGTAAAATTTGAGACGTTTCTGATTGTTTTATTATTTTGGTTTCACGTTATATTAAAAAAAGATCTCAGATGATGATAGCATGGATGCAGATCAAATGATAAAAGTGAATGCATCTTAAAGCTCGGTTTAACGTCCAATTAATAGTTACAGCTCTATAGAGCAGGCCGAAACACATTGGCTTCCGTTGGCAAAACAAACGTTTGAAATTCAGCATAAAAAAGCAGTCTGAAAAATATATACACGTTTTCACGCTCTCACACCTGCGATATACAAATTGTGGTAGAGAAAATGCCAGAAACAAACAAATTCGAGGATGACATAGAAACCTTGTGGTATCAAATAACACCATCAGATAAGCAACGCATACAGTTGTTTTGGGTGGTTCACAGTCTGCCAGAAGCTTTACGTTTACCTTTGGCCACCGAACCAGAATCTATTTCTATTTAAAATATGTCAAAGATGGCCAAAAACATGTTTGAAGTGATAGCCCGCAACAGTACCTGTGACCAAGTCAACGATGTCCGACAAGCTCGTCCAACAACACACAGAAGCTCAGGAGGCCAACGAAGCCTAACGTCATCCACAAACACAGCCATGCCGGGCTGATCGCCTTAGAAGAATATAATAAAAACTTGAACAATTAACTTGTTTGCGTCAATCCCACTTCACGAATTGATTCTATTCTTCCAGTTCGAAATTTCGCGACAGATTACCATCTCGAAGCCAATCACGATTAAGATAACGGAAAGGCTTGGAAAATAGGATGGGAACTTGTTTTTATCACTTGATCTTTAGAAAGTTAGCTCGTAAATACAGAGGTCCATGTACATTTGGGCAAGATTACATCTAAGACTGCTATGGATGTAAACCAAATAATAAAAAAATACAAGCATTCCATTCATCTATTCGTAAACGACAAAACAACTGAACAATCAATTTTATTTCCAACACACATAGAACCGTGATATCAGGTGATCCGTTATCTTGCAATCTGATTTCAAAGTTACTTTGAGTTTGTATTTTCAAAAATGTTTCGGACCATCCTATGGTCCGAAACATTTCGCTTAAAATTCATTTCATTTAAAATACTTCCAAAAACATTCGTATTTTTGACTACATATCTATACTAACTACTTGTATGCCAGTTATGAAATCGAACGACCGACCGCTGGTCGTTCAGTCAGATCACATGAAATGCACATTTGTGCAATTATAAGGTGCAATTAAATTAAACCTTAAAAATTAAAAAATGCTTGCTCCACGTCATCAGCAGCATCTCTAAAAAAATTATTTCTTAATATTTTCTATAAATACAATTATTTTTAATTTTGTCGCTAAAAAATTATGGGATTCAGAATCGGTCGCGTAGAAAATGCGTTCAGTTGCAGCATTTGTGACTGATTAGGAAGTTTTAGTGCATTCTTGTATGGCACATGATTTGTTTCAAAATTATGAAATGTTTCTAACCTTGGGTTCTCTATCGTGCTAAACCGTAAATTTTTTACCGTTCTTCCGTGACTCCCCAGCTTATCTCTTTAAAAAAGATTGGGACTTTTTAAAACGCCGAGCCACGTGGGACAAATGTTCGAAAATCGGGACGGTCCCACTGAAAGTTTTCTGTCGCCTCCATTAGATGTTTGCGAAGATGGGCGTTTCTACCTCTTTTTCCATAAGCAAACTTTCCACCTTTTCGGTTTGCACGTTCTCGATGCTAAGATCTTTCGCAGCAACATTCTCATCCTTACACACAATGTTACGACACTGTTTAGTCACGTAGGAAAGTCCAAGCGTTGAAACATTTGCTGTTTGGAGACTGTGTAGGTAGAAAAATTATACAAGCCACGCGTACTCTTCGGTTCCGTTTTCAACATTCTATAGCTCTTTTCACAAGAAAATAAAACTTGAAATTGATGATCAGCTGATTTGTATTAGGAAAAGTTTTGAATGATTGTTATTTATTACAAGTCAGTGTTGATTCAGGTAATCTTTGAATGATTCTTGATAAAGTTGTATTATTATTGTTTTTTTAGGTCAACTTAAATACATAATTGCTGGTTCTGATTGTCGTTGCAGTATGTGGTCTGTCAGATACATACGGCAATACAACGATTTGAAGTTTGTGAGGGGAAATTTTGATCGTATTGGTAATATCAACATTAAGGATACCAACGATAAGGCAATCAACATTAAGGATATCAATTCTACCGTTGCCAACCGTCGTGTTGATGTTTCATGCAGTATATTAACTGTCAGATCTACAATTGTTGACCTTGAGTTACTAAAGTTGTTTTTTTATACTGCTATATATACATTCAACTATCGCTTTTTCATTTCACGCAAGAAACAGCATCGATTTAGTTTATTCTACAATAATTGTTCAACGATCGCCTTTTCATTTTGGCGCAACAAGTTCTTTGATTTATATATTTTTCAATAATTGTTCAACTATCGCCCTTTCATTTGGCGCAACAATTTCAGTTGTCTAAGATATGATGGATGATAGGCTAGGAGGGAAGAAGGTGGTGAGAAGTTGGACCTGGTCTACCTTTAGGGTGAGCGACGTATACATAGCTTTTTTAAGTTTATATTTTTTCATATAAATAAAGTATAGTATTAGCATGGATGTGACGGTTTTGGTTTCTTCGGTTTTAGGGTCGTCAGAGTCTCTCCTCTTCAATTTTTCTTGGTCTGTTTGTTATTTATCAAGTGCGCGCATACTGATTAATATATGATGTGCTAGGAGACGTTCATTGTCGTATCCACATGACTGTTGCAAGTTGGAATATAAAAACTTAAGTTGCGCCGTCCTCCGATTGCTTCCTGTTGGTATTCTTGTAATGGATAGTCTGGCATAACGTCAGCACGCAGTGTATTACAGTCGCAGTTTCCTTAGTTGTTGTTCCTTATATTGATCTGTACCACTTGGAATAGATTCTCATCCCTTCGTCATCAATAGTCATATTTCATGTAGTTTCCTTAACCCATAGTTTCCTTACATTTCTCAAAATCTACTAAATCTGCAATAGCCGGACAAACGTATGGGAGAAAGAAAATTGCACTAATTACCTTGAATTATTTATTCATTGATATAACACAATATTGGTTAATTTGAATTAATTAATAATTTTCCTTAATCATCATCCGTATAATCACTAAGAATTAATCAGAATTTAATCTTACAACGCACTAAAATTGACGCGCGTTGTGCTTCCATTCGATTTTCCTCGCCTCACTACTTGAGTTCGAACTTTTTTGTTTCAAAACACAAACCGTAATGAAATAACGAAAATCTCAAAACCTCACAACAGCTACGTGTATTTTGTTTCCAATCGTCAACATACAACGAATTACTATTTCTGCTTGGTTAAACATTTGATTTGTCTTTGTATGAGTGTTTTGCTTTAAACAATCCTTCCGTGATTGATCTGAACTTCACGGTATTGATATTGCAGAATGTAGTTATTATATGTCTAAACATCACTATATTGATCGAATCTGTATTTGATTCATTTTGAAATTCAATTATACGTGCTATGAATGTGTCGGAAATATTGGGGATCCCAACCTTATTTTTAGTACAATATTATCAAGTAGCAAACGGTTTTGTGAACTATAATAAGTTCCCAATAATTTGAAAATCTGATGTAAATTAATTATCTCTCATCTAAATACTTTATTCGAGTTATTGCGAGATTAAAAATTTGACTATATAATGAGCACGGTAACTTATTCTTTCTCTTAGTTCTATTACATTTATTCGGGCGTTTGACGTCTCTTTGGATTTGGTGGAGATTGTCAATGTGCATGTTTTGTTTCGGAATATAAAAAAATTATCAAATATTCTAAAGTTAAATTCGGTGTTAGTTCTTTGTTTTTTTTATGTGGGTACGTAGACCTGCAATTATTTAAAAAAAATTGTTAGATCGGTCGAATCAAAACAAGAAATATAGTGCTACGTGTGAATAAATGGTTGACTTCATTAGTCTCCGCCATAAGTGGAATTTAAACCACAAGAAAATATATTTTTATGTTTGTGCCGTTTTTCTTTGTCTAAACTAAATCATAAGAAATCAAAAAAAAAAATGTACTATCGGTGTAAACCATGAGTTTTGCGATTCACTTCAGTGGATCTTCGTGTTGTCAGACTGTCAGATTTATTTTAGCAAAACAACATGTGTTATTTTTCTTTGTTCAAATTTGAAATGTTGTTTAAAAGATACAAAACAAATGAAATGTGTTAGTATTCTCTGTGATAACTAAATCTGTGATAGTTAGTAAAATTTATTAGAATAACCAATTATAACAAAAAAATTCAAACCCAGAATTCCGGGAATATCTGTGTAGGTGATGATGATTTTCGATCGCATCCACGAAGATTCAATGAATGTCATATCCAGGTAAATTAATAGTAAATTCTTAATTGCTAAAATCAGATTATAAAAATCTAATTGCTTGTCTGACTAGTGAATCGGAATAATCATTTTGGTTACCCCCAAAATGTTCTGTGATAATTAAATAACCGAACAATATATCTGTGAATTAATATATGTATATAAGTTAGATGTGCGTCTTGTTATTTTCCGTTATCACTAAGGAATAATGACGTAGTCGCCGTTAAGTTAATTTAGCGCAATTTTGATAAACAATTAAGTTATAAAATAAGAATATATTGAACTTAGTGTGTAGTGGATAAATGCCGTACATTTTGTGTAAAATCATAAATATAGAATTATAATGAATTGTCAAAATCACTTGCCACGATTTGAATTTTTATTTGGGGTAGAAGGTCATTGATTGAATTTCAGAAACAGAAGTAACGATCGAATCTACAATTAAGTCAACTAATTTAACTATACCTTAATTACTCATGGGTGAATGAAATTAGTTTCAGCATTGCCAAGGTGATATTGTTAAACTTGTATTGGGTAACTGATCACCGCTAACTGGTGAATCATACTAAAATATAGAACCGTGTTGAATCACACAATTTTTCTGTGAAAGGGGTTCTCGGTCGAGTAGAACTTGATTGTTAGCTGAGCTAAGTGAATTCGCACCGCATCACCATAGAAGGAGTGGCGAATCTTGTGGTCGTTGGAGTTGAGAGTGTGACGGATTGGTTTTGGGGAGATATGTATGTCTTGTGCACTATGCTGTGTTAACACTTGCCTGCCTAAAAGCTGCAACTGGATTTGGCCACCTTATTATTAATAACTGTTTCTAACTTATATCGACCATTAACTGAATCAATCAGTCACTTATGTTAACATCACCAAGCTACAATTAACCCGTATTTCGACAGTATTTTCGACGCGACATTTTTTTTGTTTTACAAAATTTTGGCTGTTATCACCGTATTATCAATTATCATATCACCGTTATTCATATACAATTTTTGCTGATACTATCGTATTTTCAACACAACGTTTTTACCAAGTTCTGGCTATTACAACTGATTACTTATATACAATTTTTGCTGATATAATCGTATTTTCAACACAACATTTTTACAAAATTTCGGAATATTGCAACTGATTATTTATATACAATTTTTGCTGATATAATCGTATTTTCAACACAACATTTTTACAATATTTTTGGATATTTCACCTGATTATTTATATAAAATTTTTTGCTGATATTATCGCCTTCTCAACACAACATTTTTACAATATTTTTGGATATTTCACCTGATTATTTATATACAATTTTTGCTGATACTATCGAATTTTCAACACAACATTTTTACAATATTTTTGGATATTTCACCTGATTATCTATATACAAATTTTGCTGATACTATCGAATTTTCAACACAACATTTTTACAATATTTTTGGATATTTCACCTGATTATTTATATACAATTTTTGCTGATACTATCGAATTTTCAACACAACATTTTTACAATATTTTTGGATATTTCACCTGATTATTTATATAAAATTTTTGCTGATATTATCGAATTTTCAACACAACATTTTTACAATATTTTTGGATATTTCACCTGATTATTTATATACAATTTTTGCTGATACTATCGAATTTTCAACACAACATTTTTACAATATTTTTGGATACTTCACCTGATTATCTATATACAATTTTTGCTGATACTATCGTATTTTCAACACAACGTTTTTACCAAGTTCTGGCTATTACAACTGATTATTTATATACAATTTTTGCTGATATAATCGTATTTTCAACACAACATTTTTACAAAATTTCGGAATATTGCAACTGATTATTTATATACAATTTGTGCTGATACGGTCATATTTTCAACTCCTTATTTACAACAACTGGTTTGCTATTGCTGCCGAACTGACCACGCACCAGTGGATTATCCGTACATTTATTTTTTTGTAATACCATACCTGTTGGATGAATCATCACTGATGGAGGGCTAAGGCCGAAGGACTTGGACGACTGGAGGATTAATCATGGGGTGAGTGGACTTGTTTTATTACCTTTATTTTTTTTTTGCTGTATAAGGTAGAAGTGGGAATGTGTGTGACAGGGCGAGTCAGTGATTGAATGTCTGGGTGAATGTTAGTATGCGTGAAGTGTGAGTGCGTGAGCGTCTGAGAGTGATTGTGGAGGGGTTGGACGTGTTGATCGTGGGTCTTTCGCCAATGGGGTCGCCAGAGTCTCTTTTTTTCACACTTGTATTTTTTTCCATTTCTGCAAATTTTCGTGAATAGCGTACATGTCCGTATTTGTGCTGAAGTAGCAGGGTTACTTTATCGTTCCCATGGACTGAAGCTAGTTTGGGGCTTGTCAATCAATCTCGCTAGGTACGCTTCCTGCTATGCCATTCTCATTGGTTCGCCAATGGGAAAGCGCTTCATTACAAATTGGCGCCCAACGTGGGGCTCCTCTAAGGGTTTCTACAGCGATGTAGGACTCTGGAGGAGTCCCTCCATAATTTCAAAAAAATTCGAAAAATTTTTTTTTAAATTTTTCTTCAAAATTAACTTTCTTTTCCACCAAAACAATAGTGAAGACTCTGGCGGCGTGGAAGCAATTCCCTGCTTCACACGCGCAGGAGCAAAGGAAGTCTGAGATCCCTCAGACTTTTCTTTGATGGGGAGTTGCGTCCCCACGCCTCCAGCAATATTCTCCTCTTTTGTACTTTTTTCTAAAACGCAAGGGTGAGAATGATTCTTCGGGATCATTCTCAATGGGCGTTACAAACCCACGGACCCTAGTAACGGCTGGGTTTCTTACTGGCACAGGGAATGCCAGAGGTTTCCAGATGCCAGGCTTAGATATTTGTGAAATGGTGTATACGCCTATCACATCCAGCCTGGTCATCTGGTTATGCTCTGGGTTCGCTGTGGCAGCGAGATTCTCAGCTGGGCTAACGACTCCATAACGTTAGAGTCCCCTCCCTGGAGCGTTAGCACCCTATGATCTGAGCTGTCCGGTTCTCGCGAATGATACTGGGGAACATCTTCCAAAGCAGTTCGATATCAACTGCTGAGGGAAGATGTTCGCTCAGCCTTCATGTCGTGAGTTAATTGGATTAACTCAGATCATAGCACCTCCCCGTATGTTTCGTCGTTCTGGATCGCGGATGAGGGGTGTCGGTCGATTGAATAATGGTGCAGAGGATTTATCCTCTGACCATTCCGGCGACACTTGTCATCCGGGTGACAGGCCGACGACACCTACCCCAATCTTATTCCTGTCTCACCCTACCTTCTCCCATCCTTATCCATCCCTTCTTATTCCTTTTCCTTTTCCATCCCTATCCTGTTAACGTAGCCTATTTTAACTTTTCTTTGGTCCCAAAAATAAAATAAATTAAAAACAATCAACCAATAAAAATGAAAGAACGGCGATCACCACCTTCAACCCCAGTGCGATGAACACCCCGTGGTTGGTCCGTCCGTCCTGTGTCCGTCAAAGGAAAAAAAAAAAAAAACATAAATAAATAAATATTTATATATATAAATAAATAGATGGTTAAATATAACTGCTGATAATATCAGATTCTAATATTTGTTTTTATACACATTTTAGGTCTGACCAAAACATTGCAAATATAAATTCCAAGAATAAATAACAGAAAAACAACAAATATAAATTCCAAGAATAAATAACAGAAAAACAAAAAATATAAATTTCAAGAATAAATAGCAGGAAATAAATCAGTATCCAGCATACATCACAGAAGACTTCACATCAAGATTAACTAATAGGACGAAGAAACAAAACAACAAGTATCTAGAGTTAATATATATTTAGTATTAGATTTATTTTGCATGATGCATTAACTTATATTTGTTGAAATTTTTTTTATATCTCACTTTCTTGTCGAACCGGTTGTGATAGGAACGAATTTTTTTTTTCTCTTTCGGTTTTGGTTTGCGACTTTTTTTTGGAGATTCGGGAACCCCCAGATCTGCCCGGAATTGGGTCTGGAAACGTTTTCACAATTGCCATCTTCTGCCATATTTGTAGTATACCTTTTTTTCTCAAATCTCACCGTTTATTTTTTTTTATTCTGTTCATATATCAGCACCTTGGAAAACAGTTGTAAATAGTAATAAAATAATATCAAGATAATAATCAATCTGATTTAATATAATTGTCGAATTGGAGGAAAATATTGCGCAGCTGTTTGAGGTTTGAAACGCTAAACTTCCATATACTTTTTTAAATTCTGCCTTAAAATATTCAAAGTGATCAAATATTGGAATAAAGTAATCTTTTCTGTTGATAATTAAATTGTTTATTTGGATTCAAAGTTCACATCGATAGTGTAATAATTTTCGTTTCGCTCTCCATATACGTGCATTTATTGATCTGGTCCTGTGCGGCGGTTTGAGATTCACAATGTCTGCCGCTGATAAGATTGACGTTCTAGATAGGTCCAGCTCTTGTGCTGTTTGTCAACACGAAATTGTGCCGGCCGACGTAAAACTTCTCACTCGGTGTAACCATCTCTTTCATGACATCTGCCTCAACGACTGGTTGTTGCAGAATCGCACCTGCCCAATTTGTCGAGCCGCTTGTGAGCGTGCAGAATTACAAAGGTTGCCTCGAGGGATAGATAAAAATAATTATACAATAGTGCCACCTCCACCGCGACCTGTGACTCGATCTGTTACCGCAGGTTGGCAACGTCGTTCCAGTACCGGAAATCAACCCTCGTCCACTCCCTTGGCAAACCGTCTTCCACCATCCCGACTCGCCGATGAAGTGCGAGTGAATATAGCCCAACGATCTCCCATATATGGTGCCACGGCAGCGGAAGATCATGGTTTTCAGGAAGCTGTTAATGCCCACATCGATCAGGAAATTTCAAGGATTAATCACTCAATGATGCAATCACGTGCTCCGGCACCTGAAGTGTTGTTACCCCTAGCACCTAATGTAGTCTCGCCCACCACCCCGAGACATCAATCGGCCCATTCCGGAAATTATACACCAGTAAATGCGTATGTACGGAATAACGTACCGGTACCACCAATGTTTGCTGAACCTCCTCCTGCTCTTGCTCCGGCTAGATCACGAACACATCTCGATCAGCACTCTACCACCGTTAGAAATTGGAATGTTACGTTCTCAGGCAGACCCGATGGTCTGGATGTTGAAGCGTTCATCTTCAGAATAGAGCGGCTGACAGAGATGTGTTTAAATAACGATTTTACTATTGTCACCCGCTGTCTGTACCTGTTATTCACAGATCGAGCAGCTGATTGGTTCTGGAGATATTTTCGCCAGAACCGACAGCTTATTTGGACTGACTTATGTCATGCTCTTCGAATAGAATTTCAGGACAGACAGACGGACGAAGAGGTAAAGGAGCGGATGAGGGCCAGGAAACAGCGGCCCACCGAATTGTTTGATGAATTCTTACAATCAATTTATCGACTAGGCGATAAACTACGTGAACCGATGCCGGATGTGGAGTTGTTCTCCTTGATTCGCAACAACCTACGATTGGAAATTAGAAGGGAGCTACTTTATGTCACCATCTATGGACTGGAACATCTGCGCCAGCTCTGTCGTGACCGCGAAAAATTATGGGCCGAGTCAATGACCAGACCGCGCGATTATAATATTAGACCATCTAGACCGGTGTCTGAGGTGGATTTAGAACGTGAATTTTCACAAATACAAATTAGCGAATTGCCAACTGAATCGTTACCAATTACATCCAACGAACTTGCGGCAATACAGCCTGCCTCTAATATGAGACGAATAACCAGTTCAACGGTGTGTTGGAACTGCAAACGACCTGGTCATCGGTGGCACGATTGTCGTGAATCACAGCGATTGTTTTGTTGGGGATGTGGGAAGGATGATGTATTGTGTCCTAATTGTGAAAATTGTCGGGGAAACCGAAGGGGGGGCCAGAATCCCAACACCTTTTCTCGCTCCCAGGACACATCTTAGACCCATCTGAGCCTAAAAATAGTTTGTCTCCTGATCCTTCAAATACTTCATCAACTAGTCCCAATAACCTATTAGTGCACAATACAATGTTGAACCGAGCTTCAACATCCAATTTGATAGAACACTCTTGGAATACTCTACCTGTAAGTATTTCAAACAGAGACGAAACAGATAATAATTCCATTATCGCCACCCCTGAAACACCGATTACAAATGCGACTTTTAATGATTTGGTACCCACTCATGATACTGATATGAAATTATTGAAACGAACACCCGTTCATACTGAACCACCTCCATTATGGACCAAAATCAAATCGTTCCAACAACGATTGAACGAATACCTGAAGGTGCGCTCAAACATATTTGTCGATTCATTATCATCCTTGAAACTTCCATCGCGCTCTGCGCTCCGTTCTCGTATTTATTGGCAACAACGTCATTTGTTTAAAACTAAAACCATTTCCTCTATTGTGAAATTGGCCAACGATGTGAGATCTTATGCCACAGTGTCAATATTGGGTAAACAACATACTGGACTGTTGGATAGTGGAGCGTCCTTGACTGTAATTGGTGGTGATTTTGCTAAAGAAATCGTACAGACTCCAGACCTTCTGACTTATTCGTCTGCCGTAGTTCGTACTGCCGATGGCCAAAGACAGAAGATCTTGGG
>OY856188.1:57814475-57964475 GCA_963693315.1 Diogma glabrata
AATCTGCAGAGAGATTGCAAGAGTCAAACAAATTAAATATCAGCATTACATCGTCCTTATTTAAACTTCAGTCGCCGTCACGTGATTGAACTGCTTTCCAGTATTTAATTACATTTCATCTCGCATTCATCCGTACTGACATGATCCAACTGTTATACCGTTGAGTCGTCATTTAAAGCTACAAAATCATCAGCTGGATTTAACCAACGTACGTGCCATATTGTTTTTTTTGTTAAACCCCTTAATTTGGTTCCTGTATTTGAATGGCAAAGGATGATCGGTTGATCAGCTCAGACTAACGAGGAGTGGATCTGGAATAACCATGGGGTAAGTGAACCTTAATTAGTCTTTTTACTTTTCGTAACGTACAGGTGTGAATACGCGTGAATGGGTGTACATATGAATGAATGTGGGTGTGCCTGTCGATGCGCGTGTGCTAAATCCGGTGGTGAAGATATGTAAGACACTATAAAATAAGTAATACATGAAGAAGTCAGTTTGGTTTTTTTGATGAATTAACTTGGTACATATATTTATATAATAAAACTAAAATACCACTTGCAACAATGGCTATATTAAAGGATATAATTTCATTTATTGTATCAATTATCTCATTTTGTTCAACGTCTTATTCAATTGGGAAGTTAATGTTATTTCTATCCAAACCAAAATCGAATATAAATGTTGTGCAAAGTCTATTAAATAATTTAATGAGTAATAAGTTTTTATTGCAAAATATTATATACAAATTATCGATTGATACAATTTTAATTATATTATTTATATTACAACATACGTTACTGACAACCGAGTTTTTGAAAAATATATGGAAAACAATTTATTTAGAAAATGTAGACCGATGTTTTTATAAGGCAACGAGTGGAGTTTTATTGTTTCTAATCGACAACTGGCGTCACACATCATCATTTACAATTTGGTTCATCAATACAGTTAATATCTGCATGGATTCTAATCTACGGTGGTAGTATACTTATGGATTTAGCTCGGATTGAAACAAGTTGTTTTCGAGTTTAATAAGCTTAATACCCCGATGTCATACCAATCACCAGAACTACGACGACTTTATAGTAACGTACGACATCCATCATTTATTGGATTACCATTAATTTTATGGGCTACGAATGATATGACATTGGATCACTGGGTTTGGTCTGTTATGTGGACATGATTGTTTGAATGTAAGCGTGGGAGGATGTGAGCGTGCATGAGGCGTGTGAGTGTGGGCGTGTGGGAGTGAATGTGGGGTTGGACGTGCTGCTCGCGGTTCTTTCGCAAAAGGGGTCGCCAGTGTCTAATTTTTTCATTCGTATTGTATCCATTTCCGTCTATCCACGTAATTTGCGTACATCTCTGTATTTGTGTTGAAGCAGCAGGTATTAATCTATCAAATCCACGATGACTGAGCTTTAGTCGTTACGGCGTTATTAATCTCTAGGTACGCAGCCTGCTATGCCGCTTCATTGGTTCCCCAATGGAGAAGCTCTTCATAACAATATATATATATATATATATATGTTTTTTTATATTGAAAAAACATATATATATATATGTTTTTTTATATTTTTATATTTTATATTTATATTTTATTTTTATATTTTTTTTTATATATGTTTTTTTATATTGTATATTATTACATTAGGCATACTCCAAAAAACGTATTTTTATTCATATATATATATATATATATATATATATATATATATATATATATATATATATATATATATATATATATATATATATATACACCTAATTCTGTTTTTGCACGACAGATACGTTCCAGAGAATGACGTGCAAAAAAAATTCGTGTAAAAATATACATTGTATATATGAAAAAATGAAGGATTGGTTCCAATCCCGAAAAATCAGTACAAAAAAATATTGGACACGCTGTTGCATTGACTAACACCACCATCAGTTCTGAAAATATAGTGCGCTTATATCCCCTATTACTCAATTTATGGCTAGTTGTTGCCGTAGATTAGTTATAATCATAGAAAAGTTATTAAATAAAAGTAGAACTTCAATAATTTTATCGAAAGTAACAAACCAAAAATTGGGATGTAGAATTATTGTGAGTTTTTAAAACTTCACTGCTGCACGGTTTCAGAATTTGGGGACAAGCACCCAAATTCTGAAACTGTGCAGCAGTGAAGTTTAAAAAACTTTCAACATTCAACAATTTCAGTATTCAGGGCCAAAACGAAAACAAAATTAGAAAACGTCGGTCAAGTGCGAATAAAATTTGTTCACCGAGGGTTCCGTGGAAGTAAAAAAACATAGTAAAAGTAATTGACATAAAGTTGTGTTGTAGTCTTTATATTGCCAGATCAAAAGCACATATAAAATCAATATTTCCTCTAAAACGTCAATGGCATTTCCCTCTCTCTCTCTGTTCTTTACATCCCATAAAGGTATTTTGCCTTCTGTGGAATCAGCTTCCATGCATCTCGTTGCATGACTAGTTAACTCCAGTTTGGACATCCTATATTACGAAGGTCTGGTCACCATGCCAATGTAGTCTTCCTCTTCGAGGAACACCAGGTGGTTGTTGTTAGGACGCATTTTTTATCATTCTATCTAATGGAGCCCTTTATACATGACCAAACCATCTAATTTGGTTGGATTTAATGAATCCGATTACATAGCAGTTTCCAAGGAGCTGTCTGGTTTCGTGATTCATTTGGATTATGTACTGATTTTCAGCAATTTTGCATGCACCATAAATTGTTCGTATGTTCCTCTCGAATGTTAATAGTTTTTTACAGTTGGAGGGAGTCAGTATGTAGCTTGCAGTTCAAATGTAAGCACAAGTCAGATTAATGCTTTGTAAAGTGTGAGTTTACATGACCTTGAAAGATGTTTGGGTCGTAGAAGTTTTAGTATTTGTAGAAAAATCTGTAAGCGGTAGTGACACGGGCAATATATGCCTGCATGTCATTTGACGATGTTATTACAGACCCGAGGTATTTGAAGTTTTCTACGCGTTCGACTTCATAGTGGTCAGTATCCAAACTTCCGGGCGTTATGTTTTCAGATGTTGTTAGAAGTTTAGTCTTGATGCCAGTTCAAGTCCGAGATGCATAATTCAAGTCGTTTAGCATTTATTTCAGACTGTGAGAGACTATTCTTAATATCACTTGTTCTACGTCCAAGAAGCGCAATATAGTACGGGCGTGACAACAACAGTACGGGCGTAAGTGCATCACCTTGTCGAACACCTGAGGTTATATGAAAAGTCAGAAACTGATTTTTCGATTACTGTTCTACAATTTGATCCCGATGTTGTGAGCTTACACAGAGAAACAAGTTTCTCTTAGATACCAAGGCATATGAGCCATGGATCAAATGTTGTCTCAGATGATACTCTCATATGCTTGCTTGAAATCAACGTAGATCTGTTAGATGCTGATGTTATACTCCCAACATTTTTTCAGAATCATTTTAACGTAAAACATTGATCTGTGGTTGATTATTGATCTGATAGTCACCTATGATAGATTCATAGCAGTGCGATACCATGATAATTCGCACACTTTAGACGCTCACCTTTCTTATGTAGCGTAACAAAGAGATCTGTCTTCCATTCAACACGCTGTTCTTCTTGGCCCCAGATTACAAGAATCAGATCGTTTATACGTAAAACAAAAGCTTCTCCTCCATTTTTAAATAGTTCTACGTGGATTTCTTAAATACCTAGTGATTTGTCATTTTTTGTTTTTTAATGGCAGCTTCTCCTTCTTCTGCTGCAGCGTAAGGGATAACTGCCTACGTAATTTACGTAGTTGACGAAGCAATTGATAGAAAAGGATGAATTTAGTTCGTCCTATTCAGTAGGTTTTTTTTTTTTTTTTTTTTTAATAAAATGTGTTGTGTAGTAGGAATTACAATATATGTCACAATAACACATAAAAACCTTTTAAGACCAAGGTCCCACAACAACATACGTTCAAAGGTGTTGATGGACGTAAATCTTTCTTTTTTGTTTTTTTTATATTTTTTGTTAAAGAATAGATAACTAAACAAAAAATCCCATCACTGACAGAATATGACATAGGCCAATATTTTATGATAGAATAGAGAAAATAAAAGTAAATTAAAAAGTAAATAGCAAATTTTTACAAAAATTTGCTGAAACAAAACAAAAATGTAGTTGCCAATAATCCAGCCGGTAAAAATCCAGCCATTAAAATTCGGATCGCCATACTGCCAGCACATCACGTTAATTTGTTGTAAGTTTACTGTTTCTATTTTTGTTGGTTGTGGATCCATGCTTAGAAATCTTTTGACAGAGTCCGTGCATTGGCAAAACATTCTTTCGATTTTCAATTTCCCGCATGTTGGTTAATGTTTTCGATACAGCTCTTCTTTTGTTCGCGTTTATTTTCGCTTCCATTAGAAGTTTTACTGGAGGATTTCCTGGTGCATAGTTAATCAGCTTGGGAGCTTCGAGTTATCCTTGTTAACTACTTTTCTCGCAGTTTTGTTTATGTTCCACAGTTTGGAGAGAATCGTCGCAAACCATTCGTTTTAAGCTTGTGCCATTCTTCTTGTATGTTTAATGGCATCTCAGAAGAGAGTAATGCTCTTCTTTGTTTTACGTTACTATTTCATGATATCTATTCAGCGTTTCCGGATGTTTAAATGCATCGGTATTCCAGCGCCCGGTATTTTTTGCTTGTCTATTAAACTTAGCTTGTACTTGATAACTTGCACTTGTAATTAAAGATGGCGATACTTTTCCGAATTCGAGGAAGAACAGATGTCATCTGTTTTGTCTTCAATAGGTGCAAGAACATTGACGATCGATACAATTAATTTTTGTGTGCGGATTCTTAGTGCGCAAATCTGCATATTGATTGGGCAGAAGTCGATGAGATGTTAATTTACGCCACGATGTGTGAGAAAGCCAACTTCAATTTCTTCCCTGTTTTGATTACCGCAATAGAAAAAAGTGTATTCATTTACTGTTTCATGGATTCCTGGCTATCTTGGGTTTAGTGATGTTTTGGTAGTTGCACACGAGTGCAACTTTACGTTACGTAGAGTCTTTACGTTACGTAGAATTTATTTAATGTAACATATTGTGTCAAATCTCGACCAATTTTGAATTGGCATTGTTATTGACATTTACGAGAAAATATTCATTTGAGAAAAAATATATTTATCAAAGGTAATCTAAAATAACGTTTTTCACTTTATCTCGTACTGTTTGATTGAGAAAGTACTTTTTATAAGAAATAACATGCTTTTCCAAATTTAAAATGGTAACACTGGAGGTTGTGTTGATATTATTAAATAGGGTAGTACAAAAGAAATTTCATTTTTTTGGAAAAATCAGTTAAGCAGACAAAAATTTTTAAATTTTTTGGTTTAGTCGATTCGTGTTATTTCAAAAAATTTTCGTGTATAAATGGAATTATTTTTTCCTCTGATTCGTGTTATTTCAAATTCGTGTATAATAAATTCGTGCAAAAACAGAACTGAGTGTATATATATATATATATATATATATATATATATATATATATATATATATATATATATATATATATATATATATATATATATATATATATATATATATATATATATATATATATATATATATATATATATATATATATATATATATATAAATTTAAATGTATCACTTGCACCTTTTTTCAGCCACTTTTGGAATAATAAATATTGAAATAATATTAAATTATAAAATTGTTTTAAATTCTTTATTTCAACTAACAATATTTCGCCACAAAGGCATTTTCAAGTTAATCTATAAAGAAGTAATAATATAACCATAAAACAGATATAAAATATTCAAAAAATAACAAGATAAATTTAATAAACTTACATTGAAAAAAGAAAGAATTTTTGGAAAACAAAGTTAAAAATGTCATATAATTAACACTGTTTGCCGTTGGCACTTGGCATAAGTTTTCAAATAACATAATGTCAATCTCTTGTTACTTTACGCAAATAACTTATTTAATAAGTTTAATAAAAAATTAAAGAAAACAAAGCTTTTTTTAATTTTACTGTTACTCTATATATATTTCAGCTTGTTAGGCCATCTTCTGGAGTAATGATTTAATAGTTACAATAAAAATCTTATATATACAATTTTTTACAAAACAATACGGTAAAGAGAGAGAAAACAATAACAAAGAACAATATAAAATACATAAATTAGCAGTTATGAAAAAATCTAATATTAAAAAGAGACAAATATTTTAAGAAATAAAACTATTGTAAAACTAAAATTAAAATGAAAACAAAATTGTGTTGAGTCCCATGGTCCATCCTCCAGAAAAAAATATTTATGTTTTATGATCCCAAATAGTTGAAGTAATCTATAAAAAGTAAAAAATTTCAAATGCAGTATCTTGTTCAAAATAAAAGGATAATTAAAAGAAAAAATATTTAAACTTTATGAAAGAAAAAATTGACGTAGTAGGAGGAAACCAATTATAAAAACATTACAAGATCAACCAAAATTAAAACTGTTGTTTTAAGATTATATTGATATTGTAGGAATTATCGAACATTATGATTTATGAATAAAGAAAGTAAGGGATTAAGAGGTAATAAAACTTTTGAGAAAAAATCAAAATAGAAAACAAAAAAAAAAAGTCAGACAAGTGCGAATAAAATTCGCTCGTCAAGGGTTCCGTGAATGTAAAGAAAACAATATCAAAATAATTTACATAAAGTTGTGTTGTAAAGGGTTTATATTGCCAGACCATAGACACATAAAAACTAAATGGTTCATCGTAAATATCAATAGTTAATGTCAATCTAAATTGATCGAAATGATATAAAAAATATTACTTTAGGTTAAATGATATCCATAGCTATTTATGGTAGCTAAGGAACAACTCAATTCTGTTAAACAACGACGAAATTTAGGGGTGGAGTGGTGTTAACGCTAAAAATAGGACTTTTTTGACAATAATTCAAAAACTCGCAAGATTCTAAAATAATTGTAATGTTTCTTAATTTTGGTGTTCTTTCAAATGACACTCATGCGAGCCAAAAAACCTTTTTTTCACGATTCCCCACTCCTATTCCCTAAACACGTAGAATTAAAACTACTTGAGGCTTCGCTATATTTTTCGTTAAGGGTTTATCAAATTTCCTATCTCTATGAATTTTTTCAAATATTTCTGTCAATCAACGAAGAAACGTATAGGGGGGGGGACCAACTTTTTGTTGCACTTTTTTGAGAATAAATCAAAAACGGTGCATCGCAAAATTCTAAAAAAACTGTATTGTTTTTTAATTTTGGTGCTCTATCAAATGACATCCCTCTCATGCGGGTCAAAAAACAATTTTTCACCCTTCCCCACTCCCATTTCCCTAAACACATAGAAATAAAATCACTTGAAGCTTCGCTATATTTTTCGTGTTCCATAGAATTATAGGCTCATCGCTTTACTAAAATTTTCAGTTCTTTCTATAGCAACAATTTTTTTGTGTTAGATTGCATAAGTTCGACATTTAGGTCGGTGCTTGAAAAACAACGTATAATTTTAACAATATTTAAAATTAACAAAAGATCAATGTTTGACTTAAACAATAGCATATTAAACAAATATTAACCCTAAAATAATTGCAGGTTATCGAACTTACCATTCAATTAAAACTCAACATTTTCTAAGGTTATACAAGAAATTTAATAAACCAGTAATTATGAATGGATTACAAACGTGGATCTTAACACAAACTAACAAATCACATCAATCTGATTTGAACCTTGAGAATTTACGCCACCTTTTGGGCCCACTTATGGCATACAATACAATACAATATACAATAGATAGTAAAGGACCGTGATAATTTTGAAATAAAGTCTTCTTTCTTTTGGATAACTGGTTATATTCACTCTAAAAGAGTTGGAAAATTAAGAATTGCTCTAAGAATCAGTATAAAGAATGACATGACTAAAAATGTACACGCCAGTCCCACTCGATATTGCCAGTCCCACTCGATATAAAAAAGCTTTATTTCACCTTACCATTCCTACCCTTTCAAAACGATTAATAAATATTTGATACACGGGGGGACGGTCTGAATTTTGAACATTTTTGATCATAACTCAAAAACTGTGCACCGCAAAATTCTAAAAAAAAGTGCAATGATTTTTAAATTAGGTGCTCTTTCAAATGACACTCCATTCGCTTGGGTCAAAAAAAGTTTTTTTTTACCCTCTCTACCCCGGTGCCCTAAACACACAGAAATATAATTATTTGAGACTTCGGTATAATTATCATACAAAATTTACCAAATTTCCTAGCTCTGTAAATTTTTTCAAATTTTTCTGTCGATCAGTGTCGAAACGTAGGGGGGGAACGGTTTGAATTTTGCACTTTTTTGTCCATAACTCAAAAACTGTGCACCGCAAAATTCTAAAAAAAACTGCAACGAATTCTAAATTAGGTGCTCTTTCAAATGACACCTCACTCGTTTGGGTCAAAAAAGTTTTTTTTTTACCCTCTTTACCCCGGTCCCCTAAACACTCAGAAATATAATTATTTGAGACTTCGGTATAATTTTCATACAAAATTTACCAAATTGCCTAGCTTAGTGAATTTTTTCAAATTTTTCTGTCGATCAGTGTCGAAACGTAGGGGGGGGGGGGGGAACGGTTTGAATTTTGCACTTTTTTGTCCATAACTCAAAAACTGTGCACCGCAAAATTCTAAAAAAAACTGCAACAAATTGTAAATTAGGTGCTCTTTCAAATGACACCCCACTCGCTTGGGTCAAAAAAGTTTTTTTTTTACCCTCTTTACCCCGGTCCCCTAAACACTCAGAAATATAATTATTTGAGACTTCGGTATAATTTTCATACAAAATTTACCAAATTGCCTAGCTCTGTGAATTTTTTCAAATTTTTCTGTCGATCAGTGTCGAAACGTAGGGGGGGGGGAACGGTTTGAATTTTGCACTTTTTTGTCCATAACTCAAAAGCTGTGCACCGCAAAATTCTAAAAAAAACTGCAACGAATTCTAAATTAGGTGCTCTTTCAAATGACACCCCACTCGCTTGGGTCAAAAAAAGTTTTTTTTTTACCCTCTTTACCCCGGTCCCCTAAACACACAGAAATATAATTATTTGAGACTTCGCTATAATTTTCATACAAAATTTAGCAAATTTCCTAACTCTGTGAATTTTTCCAAATTTTTATGTCGATCAGTGTCGAAACGAAGGGGGGGGGAACGGTTTGAATTTTGCACTTTTTTGTCCATAACTCAAAAACTGTGCACCGCAAAATTCTAAAAAAAACTGCAACAAATTGTAAATTAGGTGCTCTTTCAAATGACACCCCACTCGCTAGGGTCAAAAAAGTTTTTTTTTTACCCTCTTTACACCGGTTCCCTAAACACACAGAAATATAATTATTTGAGACTTCGGTATAATTTTCATACAAAATTTACCAAATTTCTTAACTCTGTGAATTTTTCCAAATTTTTCTGTCAATCAGTGTCGAAACGAAGGGGGGGGGGGAACGGTATGTTTTTGACAATAACTCAAAAACTGTGCATTGCAAAATTCTAAAAAAAATTGCAATGATTTTTAAATTAGGTGCTCTTTCAAATGACACCCCACTTGACCACATTTTAAATAGTGTTTTTACCCCTCCTCATTTCCACCCCCTTAATAAATCTAATTATGAGAATATGACACTTTTATATATTTTTTATTAAAACTGTACTAATTTTTCTATCATTCCAAATACATTTGAAAATTTTCGATCAGTTAGGTTCGGAGCTAATCGAGTTAAGAAAACACGAAAAAAACGTCATTATTCAGAATTATACAAAAAATGGTGAGGTGTAAAATTCCAAGATAAATTTTTAAGGAATACTGAAATGAAGCCCTTTCATATGATACCCTACTTGAATCTATAAAAAAATCTATTTTCTCAAAGGTCTCACATCGAACCCCTGTAAACCAAACGAAAACACTTTAGTTTTATTTGTATTCCTCATTTCATGTGGACAGATTAGTTTTATACGCGCCTCAAATTTCAAGTCCATAGCATTTATAGTTTACGAGATAATCGATATAATGTGAAAAACTCGTTTTACTCTCACCAATAGTGTTCCGTATAAAAAACGGAACCCTAAAAACCGTTTTGAAGTTATTTATGAAATAACGCAGGGTCTGTCAAAGGAGAAAATAGGATTTCTGTTTGTTCGTTTAAAATATCTTTTTTGATCTTAAAATATCTTTTTTGACTTCAAAATTAGAGCTAAGGAACATCTAGCTGCAGTAAAGTTAGGAAAGACGGATTATGTTTTAGCTAACCACGTAATTGATTCTAACCATAGTGTCTCTATAGATAATCTCTCAATATTACATATTGAACCTAAGGGGAAAAAGTTAGATATTTTGGAATCTTACGAGATTAGGAAAGCACTGTAATTCAAAAAAGATATTTTAAACGAACAAACAGAAATCCTATTTTCTCCTTTGACAGACCCTGCGTTATTTCATAAATAACTTCAAAACGGTTTTTTTTTTTTTTGTTTTCTATTTTGATTTTTTTTCAAAAGTTTTATTACCTCTTAATCCCTTACTTTCTTTATTCATAAATCATAATGTTCGGTAATTCCTACAATATCAATATAATCTTAAAACAACAGTTTTAATTTTGGTTGATCTTGTAATGTTTTTATAATTGGTTTCCTCCTACTACGTCAATTTTTTCTTTCATAAAGTTTAAATATTTTTTCTTTTAATTATCCTTTTATTTTGAACAAGATACTGCATTTGAAATTTTTTACTTTTTATAGATTACTTCAACTATTTGGGATCATAAAACATAAATATTTTTTTCTGGAGGATGGACCATGGGACTCAACACAATTTTGTTTTCATTTTAATTTTAGTTTTACAATAGTTTTATTTCTTAAAATATTTGTCTCTTTTTAATATTAGATTTTTTCATAACTGCTAATTTATGTATTTTATATTGTTCTTTGTTATTGTTTTCTCTCTCTTTACCGTATTGTTTTGTAAAAAATTGTATATATAAGATTTTTATTGTAACTATTAAATCATTACTCCAGAAGATGGCCTAACAAGCTGAAATATATATAGAGTAACAGTAAAATTAAAAAAAGCTTTGTTTTCTTTAATTTTTTATTAAACTTATTAAATAAGTTATTTGCGTAAAGTAACAAGAGATTGACATTATGTTATATTAAAAATGTCAAGTCAAAAAATTAAAGAAAAGTTGATTGAAAAAATTATATACATAGATTCTTAGCAATCTAGATGAAAATATTAATATAATGAAAAAGTAATAAAATCAAAAAAAAGCCTTTTAAAATTTAAAGTATTAAGTAAATGAAAGTATGGTTTTTTTAAATTGTCGGTATCTTTTTTGAAATTAACAGAATTTTTTCTGTTTAGATGAATATGAACAGACTCCATAAGCTCCCTAATTTTGACATCATTTTCTTCATCTAAATCTGTTGTCTTATCTAAATCCCAAGTGTGACCATGTTCAATAGAATGTTGTGCAAGTGCAGTGGTACCATGTTTTAACTTCACAGTGCTTTTATGTTGTGAAATTCTATCTTGAAGTCTTTGACTAGTTTGTCCAATATAAAATTTACCACAAGAACAAGGAATTTTATAAATAAGATTTGATTTCTTAAAAGAAGGAATTTTATCTTTAATATTACTGAACAATAAATGTTGAGACTTGTTCAATATTTTGTTTGATAATTTTATAGCTGTATTTTTTTCTTCAAATAAAATTTTCTTAATTTGTTCTGTTAATCTAGGAACATATGAAAGCGAACAATAAACATTTTCTTCAGGTATAAAGTTGCATGATATAGGTGGTACAATTTTAGAGTCAACAAGATTTTTTTGTTTATATTGATATATCAACTTTTTAATTAACATCAAAGGATAGTTATTATTTTGAAGAATTGTTGTAATTTTGATGATATTTTCATCAATGAACATAGGATGGCTAAGAGAAAAAACTCTATTTATAAACGATCTAGCAACATTAATTTTCATTTGTTGTGGATATGAAGAAAGATTATTTAACATTCTGCCTGAACTGTGTAATGAAATCGACTGTGTGTTGAGAATTTGTATTAAAACTATTTAAAACCTATAATGAAATTTGCACTTATTGAATGCACTTATTTATGTGTTTGTTTCGACAAAAAATATTATAAACAAACAGTCCAAAGTATTTTCGAATTTAAAACTTTCCGAAAATCAAAATTTAAAACCGCTGCAAATAAAATTTGTGATTCGTCATGAAAGCATAACAAATGTCATGAAATCTTAACAAATGCAAAATTGTTATTGTCATGATGATAAATGTCATCATAACAAATGCAAAAATATTGCAAGTTGCAAGTTCTTTTAAGTTGATTTTTTTTTTCTTAAAGTTCTCTATGTAGAATATATGCAAAAAAAATGGTTTGTATTATTAATTACAATCAGTTTTATAACCTTTCATTTATATTAGAGTTTTTATTGTAGATCATAAATGGTTTTTTTTGAAGTTTAGGACAGGAAAATAATTCTAACCTAAAAAAACGAAGAGTTTGAATAGTTATAAGATTGGTGGTGGATTATTAGGACATTCATTAGACGTTCGTTCGGGTGGCGAAGCACCGAATAGTATTGTTTCTGGTTCTGATAAAACCGCTGAAATTTGGAATAAGTTTGAGTAAGGAAAATCTATGTTCGGTTGCACCGTCTTAGTTGAGAATAAATCATTAACTAAGTAATATTTTTATTTTTAGAAATACATTCGTAGAAGGCCTTACGCTAGTTGGTCGTTCCAATTTTATTTCATGCGTTGTTCTTCGCTTCCTTGAAGAAGGACATGCAGTTTGTACCGACTCCAAATATTTGATAGGTATATATATACTGGGATGCATGACGCCGTTTTTTCTTTGAAATGACAGGACATACTGATTGTGTTCGGGGTATGGTTGGACTTCAAATTGATGGATTGTTGAGTTGCAGTAATGATGCTGTAATCAAGCTAGGGAACGAAGAAGTAGAAGTCGTTCGTGATTGTCATGGGCATAGCAATTATATTTATAGTATATCGTTACACAAAGATGTTGACAATTTTGTAACTGGAAGTGACGAGTCAACAGGAAGTGACGAGTCATTCGTTAATGGAGTATAAAAAGCGGGGCTCTGGGTGACAGTTTAACCTTACCAGCACAATCGGGGTGGACAGTCGCAATACTAAATAATGGCGATATTGCAACAGGTCTAAGTGATGCTGTTAGGTGAGTAGTTTTTGCTGTAAACTAACGAATTGCTGAAACTGAAATTCAAAATGCATTCACCAAAGTTGCAGAACCTAGAGAATTAGAACAAGCAGAAAGTTGGGAGGTAGGAAAGTTTTTTTTTCTTGTTTATCTATTTGCTCAAAAAATTTTTTGTTGATCCAGGGGTGCGTTCTTTTTTATATTTTTGTTGTTTGAGTCGTTCATGGTCATTTTGTGGTTGGGTTGGGGTACCTGGTTATTCGATGTCGAAAAATGTTTTTTTTCGTGGAGGGGAAGACAAGGTGATTGATCGGGGAAGTTTGTTTGAGTTTTTTTTGAGTTTTTTCTTGCTTCTGGAATTGGTGCTCAAGCCGAGCAGATCGTTCGTAGACGTTGAATTTTAATGAATTAAACCAAAAATAAACTGAAATGAAATGTGTTTTTTTTTTGGAAAAAAGTTTTTTTGTGATACATTGGGCAAACATGTGGTTTTCCTTTTTTTTATTTTTTTTTGAACAGAAATTAAAGTTTAAGTTCGGTATAATCATTTAGTTAATAATTAAAAGAAAAAAAAAACAAAATGAAATAAGCTAATTAAATATAAATGAATATTTTTTATTGGTACATAAATTAAGTTTAAAGGTAATGTCAATAGACATAGTGAAACTTATATAAATTATTAATTACTAAGAAACTGAATGTACGCTCATAGTGCTACGTCGCTATCAAATTAAATTTAGATTGATTTATTATTTTAAATAAACAAAACTTGAGTGGACATTAGTAAAGTTATTTTAAAAACATAAAATTTTGGGTTCCTGCCTTAATTGAAAAGATGTAGTTTTCTTGATATAGTTTTATCCTAACTGTATTCTTGATGATTGAAATAGTGCTAGCAATAAAAAAAAAACCACAATATGGAAAGTGAAGGATTGATTGATTTATTGATTTACTGATTGATAGCACCTCTATTGATTTATGGAATACTGAGGTCTTGTTTGGGGACCTAGTCAGAATTTACTGTGTTTGAATAAAGGATCTTGGCCTAAACATTTTTTCATTTTGTCGGGGGATGTATTGGAAGCAAAATCCTCGAGTAATTCGTTAAGTTAGCTATATTTCGGATGCCGCTGATGGAAGAATAGTAAGAAGGAACTAATTTAACTAATGCAGAAGGTGTTACTTTCAACAATTGTCAACCGGCTGGGTTCGTACCATCGTGATCTAGGGTATTTAAAATTTGTTTTTTGTTAAGTAATTTTACCTTGATTTGAGATTATAAGTTCACTTATATATATATATGTGGATGTATATATGTATATATATATAGTGTTATATGTATGTACATATTTATATCTGCCAGTATAATTTTATATTTTTTTTAGTAATTATCCGCTCGTAATGCCTTAAAAACAAAATTTTTTTGGAGTTCTGCAGATGCTTCTAGAACCATCGCTTCGAAGGGATTCGCCCGGTTAAGGATGTGGCCGTTATTTTGTGATATTGCCGTGAACCAATCTCAACACGCACACTACTGTAAACCATTTTTGGTTGTGGTCCCCGGATGACCACGATAGCTTTCTCATGGTGACCAGGAGGATACGGTGAGTACCATGACTCGAAATCCAATGTTATTTTATTTAGTACCAACAACCTAGTCGTAATGATGCCCCTTCAATTCTCATATTCATTCCTGCGATAATTATGTTGTAGCTGCAGTCGCCATACTAAACGAACTCCACCCAACCGATCAGAGCATAGACCAATACTTTGCGCAGGATATGGCACTACATGTTTATGTATATAATTCTCTTTTCCATCTAAGCTTGAGCTCCGAGAATACATCGAAGCTTAGCTTACCCAACTGCAACTGCTACAGCTGGCGCCCAACGTGGGGCTATCTTTTAACGGCTAGAGAATTTGAAGATCAGGAAACATGCTTTGGGAAAGCATGCTGAGATTTTCCTGAACTTCTAAAATATATTTTTATATTTGGATTTTTAGTTTTTTTGTTCACATTTCAGATTATACCAGTCTGCAGGGAAGGTAGACGTCCCGCTTCTGCCTACGGGATTTTGCGCTCCCGCTAGCCCGAGCTAAAGGAAGCACTTATCCCGGAGTTTTGGCTTATTCTAAAATTCTGGAATGACTGTTTCAGAGGGTGAGGTTTTGGTTCTATATCATTGTAAAAATGATTAGCTGTTCCGTGTCTGCGTCTTGACTGAGAAAGGTAGCGTCGGGCCTCGATTCGATCGGAATTCGAATCTAGGTTTTAATAATGATCCTACGTTTGCTCAGTAACCTTCGGGGAGGCGTTGGAAGGGGAACCTCTGGTCGGATGTTATGGTTCAGGCCTCGTCCTCTACCTTCGTCCTTGTTTATTTTATTAAATTAGAAACTCTGTGAACTTGGCGAGGGTGCCAGGGGTGATGAGGAGTCTGGGAGTTGACTATCCTTGATTGTCGGTTTTACCAACAATAGCGAGCACTCCCATATTCGTCTTCATGCTTGGAATTCTTGGTTGGTTTGCGGAGAATTTTAGAGCAGTTTTATTTACCATTAAACTCTGTACACTTTGGGAGGACTTTGTGTGCTATCGGTATGCTTAGGACACGATGGTGGAAATGCTGAAGTTTGGTTTTCAGAGCCATATTCAGACCACATCTGGCTTCTGATCAGACAGGGTAGCTTGCTGAGTCATCCTCTTTAAATTTTTTCTTCCGATTTTATTAGATTACCGATGAGAAATGGTACTTGCTGGCTTCACCTTGTCACCAGTTAGGGAAAGTTTTAAATTATATTATACGTGTTGTGGACCCGTAATTCTACTTTTATTAATTGAATCTTCCTAATCTTTGTTTGTAATTTTAGATGATTTGGAGATGTTTCAATAACACAATAAACGGCTTAATTTGCCTGAACCAGGAACCCTACGACTCTCTTCGAAACTTCTTTCTTTGGAAAGAAATTTCGAACAGACTCTGACGTTATTAATTCTATTTTTAGGTCTCTGGAAGCATACTGTAGGACTCCGATTATTAGCATCAAGATAAAAGTAAAAGTTTTTTGGTTATCGCTCAGTTATAAATATTCAAATTAATTAGTATATAGAAGTTAAGATCAATGAAATTCTAGGCACTAAGTAAGGTATTTACAAATTCATATATATTTATGTTTTCAACAAAAAAAAAAAAATTTTGTTTTAAGAAGAATTAGAAGAAAGAAATCTAATCGTTGAATTAATTTAATTATTATCCAATTTTATTTAATTATTATTGATTATTATTCCAATTTTATTTAATTATTATTGATTATTATTCCAATTTAATTATTATTGATTATTATTCCAATTTAATTATTATTGATTATTATTCCAATTTAATTATTTTTGTTTCCAATTTAATTATTATTAAAAAAAATTGAGAACATTGAAATCAAAGTAGTCTTATAGAAGGACATTTACATAATTTATAGAAATAGCAATAGAAACGAAAAACAAAGAAAACCACAAGTTATTAGCTATCAAGATTCCCAAGAATTTTGCTTTAGTTGTTTAAATTTTGTTTGCTTTGTTTTGTATTTGAAAAGCAAATTTTTCTGTTCAATTTATTTGTTTTGGTAATTTACATAAAGTTCAATCTCTCGGGTAAACAATAGAATTTTCTTGTCAACCTCCGTTTGCTAGAATAATCGATTTGACCATACATTTTCTTTTAATTATTTTTCATTTGCTCATTGAACTCGGTTTTTATCAGGACCTGGGTGCAGTGCGATCGCTGCTGGTAGTATTGGAAGTTTGTTTTCTTAAATTATTTTCTCGTTTGTTAAGAAGATTAAAGTCATGGAACCGAGTGATTTAGAACCTACTAATAGTATAACTTGCACAATTTGTCATGAGCAGATTCTTCTTGCGGAGGCAATTGCCTCCATACCTTGTCGACACACCTTTCATGATGCATGTATCACACAGTGGCTGGAGGCTCATACTACCTGTCCAGTGTGTAGACAAAAGTGTATTATCTCTGATTTGCGTCGTATGTCACAATTTGCAGCGCCAGATGAGAGCCACCCTATATTGAGTGGCACCACTCATCAAATGATAACTCGATCGAGTGGGTTGACATCCTCTCGTCCTCCAGTTAGAGCGACAATAAAAAAATTATCTCATAAATCTTCAAAAAAATCTAAAACGTCACGAAGAGCAAAGGCACTGGAAGACGAAGATCACGATTGGGTAGATCAACCCTCTTTGGAGACTATCTTACGCATAAATAACGACGACTTACGAAAAGATGTATCAGCCCAAATAGAACAACTATCTCTGTCATTACATCAGGGATTACGTAACTTGGGGAAGGCCAGCAATGCTGTCTCAGCTCCTGATAATCAGTCGATAAAAGTGGGTGATACTACTCCGCAAATTATCACTAGTCAGACAAGGCAACCCGCCTTCCATCAGAGAACTAATGCCCATTTAGGTACTACTTCCAACGCTTTACCTTCAATTACACCCCACCCCCAGATTCCGTCATCAAGACGAAATGTTTATTTTCAACCCCCTCATATGAGTTCCTCTTCTCCTATTCAACCACAAAATGACCATGCCTCTTTTTCTAACCGGCAACGTCAGCCTTATGCCGACAAAAATGCCAGCACCATTCGTAATTGGCATATCACCTTTAGTGGCCAAACAAAGGAAATGGATGTGGACGATTTCATTCAAAGAATTAATCACTTGTACCGTTCGGAATTTTCGGATAACTTCCAAATTTTATCTACGCATGCGCACTTATTATTCGAAGGGTTAGCCTCGGAATTCTTTTGGAGATACCTTCGGCGAAATCAGGTAGTGAATTGGCATGAATTATGTACTGCTTTGCGGGATGAGTTTAAGGACCGGCGCACGGACGACGAAATAAGGGATCTTATGAGATCTCGGAAGCAAGGTGCGAACGAAACTTTCGACGATTTTTCACGAAGTATATTGCGATTGGCAGATAGATTGGTGTTCCCTCTTTCTGACCACGAGATGCTGGGATTGCTAAGGAATAATCTTAGAGCAGACATCCAGAAAGAGCTTCTTCATGTTATAATTCACAACGTTTCTCATTTACGAGAACTATGTAGAAACAGCGAAAAGTGGCGAATAACTATGCAACATCGTATGCGCGAACCGGTTTTACGTTCCTCAAGACAAGTTTCCGAAGTTTTTACTTCTGATCCACCGGTGAAGCAAGAAGAGTTTCCCAGTCAACACCCAGGGTACTCCGAAACTTCGAATTACCTGAGTTTACCGGATATTTCCGCTTATCAGCCATCCACCTCTTCTCAAGTTGTTTCACCTACTTTGGTTTGCTGGAACTGCCGTAAGGTGGGACATGCATATCCTGATTGTGAAGAAGCTAGAACTATTTTCTGTTACGGTTGTGGCAAGGCGGATACTTACAAACCTAAATGTGAGGATTGTAAGCGAAATTTTGTTCGTGGGTCGACCACACGATACCCAGGTCGTCCCCAATTATCCACTTAAATTCGGATTGCCGACTTTTTGGTCTAAGCGTAAGCTCAATAGAATTATTATCATTTACACCTACCTCTGAAAATTATTTAACATCTTCTCTGTCGCAGGCAGCTTCGAATTTATCACTTTCGAATTCTTTAGTTTCCGCGGTTCCCTATTCACTCGGTGTTACATATCAATCTTCAGATTTAACTCGCTTTTCCGCTGTACCTTATGTACATTGGAGTTGTACGTTAACCCTTATTGACACTTGTATTATATCGTTTATTCCAAATTTTGTCAATAGCTCGGTGAATTCTGATCTGGAATCGTCACGCGCTATATGTGAGCCAACATCTGTCATTGACGTGAATGGTTCCTCTGATCTTGTTTCTCCTTCTAGTTTGCTCTCTGAATCGAAAACCACTGTTCCACGTAGTTTAACTTTATTAAAGCGAGAGGTTCCTGATACTTCGCCTCAATCTGTGCAATCTCCTCATTTTTATAAAACGCCGCAGCAGCGTTTGCGTGATTACATGGTCCGAAGAGAGGAAATAGGCATTAACACCCTGAGTCAAACTATTCCTTCAAGATCAACCCTTAGGATGCGCAACTATTGGCGGTTACGGAAGGCATTATATTCATCTGCTGTATCAAATATTATTACTCTGGGTAATGATACGCGTTATCATGCTACAGTTGACTTGTTAAATATGTCAAGAATTGGATTACTCGACAGTGGTGCATCGATAAGCGTGATTGGTGGTGCATTTGCACGTGACGTGTTGAAAATGCCAAATATCCTTGCTCACTCGACGAATAAGATTACCACTGCGGATGGAACGATTCAGAAGGTGATGGGTTATTTTAGGACTCCGATCACTTTTAAAGGACAAACCTATTCATTCAATTTGTTTATTATACCTTCTCTTACTCAAGAGTTATATTTGGGCGTTGATTTCTTCAAGGCTTTTAATCTGATCGATCAAACCTTACTCACTCCGTCAATCGAGACTCTGGATGCAGTCACTGATGGTCTTTTACCTGCACAGCACGCCCGGCTACAGCGTGCGATTCTTCTTCTTCCATCATTTTCAATGAAGGACTTGGGCTGCACGCATGTGTTGGAACATGTAATTGATGTTGGTGACTCAGTCCCCATCAAACAACGGCATTACCCAATTTCTCCAGCCATCGAGAAAATGATGGGAGAGGAACTGGATCGCATGCTGGCGCTGGGAGTGATAGAGGAGAGTTCCAGTTCATGGAGTTCTCCTGTTGTACTCATACGTAAGCCAGGAAAGGTGCGTTTGTGTCTCGACTCCAGAAAAGTCAATGCTTGTACAAAGAAGGATGCGTACCCCCTACCTCAGATCGATGGCATTCTGGGTCGTCTGCCTAAAGCCAACTTCATATCCAGTCTGGATTTAAAGGACGCTTTTTGGCAGATTCCCCTAGAACGGTCATCGAGAGAAAAAACAGCTTTTACGGTCCCCGGTCGGCCGTTGTATCAGTTCGTTAGGATGCCCTTCGGACTGTGCAACGCGCCTCAGACCATGACCAAATTGATGGATCTTGTCATTCCGCCTTTGTTAAAATCGTGCGTCTTTGTCTATTTAGACGATCTGCTGATAATCACCGATACATTTGAGAGACATATCGAGGTACTGGAAGAGGTCGCCGGGTGTCTTAGTCGTGCGAAATTGACCATAAACGTTGAAAAAAGCCGCTTTTTACTACCTGAGGTACGTTATCTAGGATATGTGGTAGGACATGGCATGTTAAAAATTGACGAAGATAAAACCGCAGCCATCGCCGATTTTCCCGTTCCTAGAACGGTGAAACAAGTGCGACGTTTTTTGGGAATGGCCGGTTACTACCGTCGGTTTGTGTATAGGTTCGCCGCACTTTCGGCCCCGATATCGGATTTGCTGAAGAAGACAAATACTAAGTTTGTTTGGACTCCAGAAGCAGATGCTTCCTTTAATTCATTAAAGGCAGCATTAACATCCGCTCCGGTTCTGGTAAATCCTGATTATCGAGAGCCGTTTGTGCTCCAGTGCGACGCGAGTAACGAGGGAGTGGGCTGTGTTCTGGTACAGTTGGACAAGGAGGGGGTCGAACACCCGATCGCTTTCGTGTCCAAGAAACTGAATGCAGCCCAGCGAAATTACTCCGTCAGCGAGAAGGAATGTCTGGCCGCTATTCTGGGTATAAAAAAATTTAGAGCCTACATCGAGGGTCATTCGTTTAAGGTTATCACAGACCATTCCTCCCTTAAATGGTTAATGCAACAAAGAGATCTGTCGGGCCGTTTGGCTCGATGGAGCTTGAAACTGCAGGGATTTGACTTCACGATCGAACATCGACGTGGTAGTTTAAACATTGTACCCGACGCTCTCTCAAGAATGTTCTCGATAGATGACTTAAACCGAAGTGACAGGGGTGATATTGATTGGAACTCTCCGGCTTTTACCACTGTTGAGTATGTTAAACTAATAAAAATCATTGAAGATTCAAAAGGATCAATTCCTGACCTACGAACAGCGAATGGATTGGTGTTCAAAAGAGTTCATTTTAATGTAGCTGACGTGCCACCAGAAGGAGAGGTTTGGAAATTATGGGTGCCTGAAGAATTGACGCATGCATTAATTTTAAAAGCCCATGATTTGCCTACTTCTTCTCATGGTGGAGTCGCTAAAACTATCTATCAACTCAGACGGTTTTATTACTGGCCCCGAATGGCTAAACAAGTTCAGGATTTTGTTTCCAAATGTGAGATATGTAAAACAGTGAAAGCTCCTAATATGGTCTTGCGTTCGCCAATGGTCAACTACGTCAAAACAGTGAGGATGGGTCAGCAACTATATATTGATATTCTAGGTCCGTATCCTAGGTCAAAGTCTGGCAATATTGCTATATTGGTGATTCTCGACCATTTTACCAAGTTTCCATTTCTGTTTCCACTCCGTAAATTGTCCTCCGAACCTATCTGCAGTGCACTAGAAACTCACGTTTTTCATGTTTTTGGTGTTCCCGAAGTCATTGTCTCGGACAATGGCTCTCAATTCAAATCCAAGACGTTCGAAGGATTGTTGGTGAAGTGGGGGGTGAAACATACTTTTGTTCCAGTGTATGCGCCACAAGCTAACGCAAGCGAACGTGTCAACCGGAGTGTGCTGGCTGCCATTCGTGCGTATCTGACAAATGAACATGATAAGTGGGATAAACATCTTAGTGAGATTGCCTGTGCCCTTCGCAGCGCCTTACACCAGACCATAGGCTGTTCTCCTTATTTTGCAGCATTTGGCCAGCCAATGATGCTTCATGGATCCGACTATGACGTGTTGAGACGAATTAATTCGTTAGAAGAGCCAGGGGAGACATTGGAGCGTCCGGATGAACTAAGTAAAATTCGAACCAAAATTAAACAATTGACGGCGGAAGCGTTTGAGCGTAATGCTCGAAGATATAACCTGCGAGCACGACCGGAGAAATATGCCATTGGGACGGAAGTTTATCGACGAAACTTCGTGTTGAGTGATGCAGCAAACAAATTTAATGCTAAACTTGCGCCAAAGTTTGTTAAAGCAGTGGTCATAAAAAGCATTGGAAACGCATCATACGAGCTACAGGACTGGCAATCGGATAAAACGGGCATATATCATTCGAAGGACATACGTCCCTAACATCGTTGAGCCGGATATTTGATTGTCTAGAAGCATTTTCCTTCTACTTAATTTTAAAATGGTGATAAATCAGTTGACGCAATTTCCGATCAGTATGACCAATATATGTTTATTGTGTTACAACATTTGTTCATATTGTTTTTGTTTTGGAAGGTATAACATCTTATTCTCATTTCCTTTTGGTCAGATAATTTCTGGTTTGAAAGCCCGACTTGCTCAGTCCGTAGAGCGGGAAACTTATTGACAGGCGTGGGGTGCGAGCTTACTTTGTAACGGCTAAGAAGTTATATATTTTTTTTGGTAAATTAATGGTTATTGGCCTTATCGATACGAGAATTATTGAATCTGTATAGCTTGAACCATTTTCTTTAGTCATGTCTGTACGTCTATCTCAGTCATCTGTGCAACGCGAGTTACATTATGATAACCCCAAATAGCATCTTTATCCTAACCACCAATAGTATTCATTAGGCAATAACGAAAAATCGCCACATTTATAAGTCGATTTGTTTCTTTTAACCATTTTAACTCAGTTCGACTTACTTTAAATGGTTAAATCCTGTAATGAAATCGACTGTGTGTTGAGAATTTGTATTAAAACTATTTAAAACCTATAATGAAATTTGCACTTATTGAATGCACTTATTTATGTGTTTGTTTCGACAAAAAATATTATAAACAAACAGTCCAAAGTATTTTCGAATTTAAAACTTTCCGAAAATCAAAATTTAAAACCGCTGCAAATAAAATTTGTGATTCGTCATGAAAGCATAACAAATGTCATGAAATCTTAACAAATGCAAAATTGTTATTGTCATGATGATAAATGTCATCATAACAAATGCAAAAATATTGCAAGTTGCAAGTTCTTTTAAGTTGATTTTTTTTTTCTTAAAGTTCTCTATGTAGAATATATGCAAAAAAATGGTTTGTATTATTAATTACAATCAGTTTTATAACCTTTCATTTATATTAGAGTTTTTATTGTAGATCATAAATGGTTTTTTTTGAAGTTTAGGACAGGAAAATAATTCTACTAACCTAAAAAAACGAAGAGTTTGAATAGTTATAAGATTGGTGGTGGATTATTAGGACATTCATTAGACGTTCGTTCGGGTGGCGAAGCACCGAATAGTATTGTTTCTGGTTCTGATAAAACCGCTGAAATTTGGAATAAGTTTGAGTAAGGAAAATCTATGTTCGGTTGCACCGTCATAGTTGAGAATAAATCATTAACTAAGTAATATTTTTATTTTTAGAAATACATTCGTAGAAGGCCTTACGCTAGTTGGTCGTTCCAATTTTATTTCATGCGTTGTTCTTCGCTTCCTTGAAGAAGGACATGCAGTTTGTACCGACTCCAAATATTTGATAGGTATATATATACTGGGATGCATGACGCCGTTTTTTCTTTGAAATGACAGGACATACTGATTGTGTTCGGGGTATGGTTGGACTTCAAATTGATGGATTGTTGAGTTGCAGTAATGATGCTGTAATCAAGCTAGGGAACGAAGAAGTAGAAGTCGTTCGTGATTGTCATGGGCATAGCAATTATATTTATAGTATATCGTTACACAAAGATGTTGACAATTTTGTAACTGGAAGTGACGAGTCAACAGGAAGTGACGAGTCATTCGTTAATGGAGTATAAAAAGCGGGGCTCTGGGTGACAGTTTAACCTTACCAGCACAATCGGGGTGGACAGTCGCAATACTAAATAATGGCGATATTGCAACAGGTCTAAGTGATGCTGTTAGGTGAGTAGTTTTTGCTGTAAACTAACGAATTGCTGAAACTGAAATTCAAAATGCATTCACCAAAGTTGCAGAACCTAGAGAATTAGAACAAGCAGAAAGTTGGGAGGTAGGAAAGTTTTTTTTTCTTGTTTATCTATTTGCTCAAAAAATTTTTTGTTGATCCAGGGGTGCGTTCTTTTTTATATTTTTGTTGTTTGAGTCGTTCATGGTCATTTTGTGGTTGGGTTGGGGTACCTGGTTATTCGATGTCGAAAAATGTTTTTTTTCGTGGAGGGGAAGACAAGGTGATTGATCGGGGAAGTTTGTTTGAGTTTTTTTTGAGTTTTTTCTTGCTTCTGGAATTGGTGCTCAAGCCGAGCAGATCGTTCGTAGACGTTGAATTTTAATGAATTAAACCAAAAATAAACTGAAATGAAATGTGTTTTTTTTTTGGAAAAAAGTTTTTTTGTGATACATTGGGCAAACATGTGGTTTTCCTTTTTTTTATTTTTTTTGAACAGAAATTAAAGTTTAAGTTCGGTATAATCATTTAGTTAATAATTAAAAGAAAAAAAAAACAAAATGAAATAAGCTAATTAAATATAAATGAATATTTTTTATTGGTACATAAATTAAGTTTAAAGGTAACGTCAATAGACATAGTGAAACTTATATAAATTATTAATTACTAAGAAACTGAATGTACGCTCATAGTGCTACGTCGCTATCAAATTAAATTTAGATTGATTTATTATTTTAAATAAACAAAACTTGAGTGGACATTAGTAAAGTTATTTTAAAAACATAAAATTTTGGGTTCCTGCCTTAATTGAAAAGATGTAGTTTTCTTGATATAGTTTTATCCTAACTGTATTCTTGATGATTGAAATAGTGCTAGCAATAAAAAAAAAACCACAATATGGAAAGTGAAGGATTGATTGATTTATTGATTTACTGATTGATAGCACCTCTATTGATTTATGGAATACTGAGGTCTTGTTTGGGGACCTAGTCAGAATTTACTGTGTTTGAATAAAGGATCTTGGCCTAAACATTTTTTCATTTTGTCGGGGGATGTATTGGAAGCAAAATCCTCGAGTAATTCGTTAAGTTAGCTATATTTCGGATGCCGCTGATGGAAGAATAGTAAGAAGGAACTAATTTAACTAATGCAGAAGGTGTTACTTTCAACAATTGTCAACCGGCTGGGTTCGTACCATCGTGATCTAGGGTATTTAAAATTTGTTTTTTGTTAAGTAATTTTACCTTGATTTGAGATTATAAGTTCACTTATATATATATATATGTGGATGTATATATGTATATATATATAGTGTTATATGTATGTACATATTTATATCTGCCAGTATAATTTTATATTTTTTTTAGTAATTATCCGCTCGTAATGCCTTAAAAACAAAATTTTTTTGGAGTTCTGCAGATGCTTCTAGAACCATCGCTTCGAAGGGATTCGCCCGGTTAAGGATGTGGCCGTTATTTTGTGATATTGCCGTGAACCAATCTCAACACGCACACTACTGTAAACCATTTTTGGTTGTGGTCCCCGGATGACCACGATAGCTTCCTCATGGTGACCAGGAGGATACGGTGAGTACCATGACTCGAAATCCAATGTTATTTTATTTAGTACCAACAACCTAGTCCTAATGATGCCCCTTCAATTCTCATATTCATTCCTGCGATAATTATGTTGTAGCTGCAGTCGCCATACTAAACGAACTCCACCCAACCGATCAGAGCATAGACCAATACTTTGCGCAGGATATGGCACTACATGTTTATGTATATAATTCTCTTTTCCATCTAAGCTTGAGCTCCGAGAATACATCGAAGCTTAGCTTACCCAACTGCAACTGCTACAACTGATATCCTTTTTATACCAATTTGTAATAATTTTGTTGTTAATACGATGTAAAGTCATGTCCAAAAAATTAATTTTTCCTTGAACTTCTTTTTCAATTGTGAATTTAATATTAAAATCAAATGATTCAAAAACGTTTAACGTACGTAATATTAGATCTTCAGGTAAGATAATAAGAATATCATCAACATATCTTACAATAAAAGTTGGTTTTCTTTCCAGTTTATCTAAACATATTTTAAAAAGTTTATCCAAAACAATATCAGCCAAAACAGGAGAAATTGATCGACCCATAGCGAGGCCACATTTTTGTTTATAGAATGTATTTTCAAAAGAAAATACATTATCAAGTTCAATGCAATGTTTTAATAATTTAATAAAAGCTGCTTGATTTAATTGTGTTAAATTTTTCATCTCATCCCATCTATCTTCAACTTCTTGGATAGCTATATCTCTGGGAACATTGGTGAATAAAGATGTAACATCAAATGAACAAAGCACATCATTATCCTGAAGAATTAAACCCTCAATAATATTTTTAAGTTCCCATGAATTTCTAACAGTAAAGGGACTAAAAATATATATATATATATATATATATATATATATATATATATATATATATATATATATATATATATATATATATATATATATATATATATATATATATACAGATATATATATATATATATATATATATATATATATATATATATATATATATATATATATATATATATATATATATATATATATATATATATATATATATATATATATATATATATATATATATATATATATATATATATATATATATATATATATATATATATATATATATATATATATATATATATATATATATATATATATATATATATATATATATATATATATATATATATATATATATATATATATATATATATATATATATATATATATATATATATATATATATATATATATATATATATATATATATATATATATATATATATATATATATATTAGGCATGACCAGATATGTATTGTAATGGGTAGCCTGGAAGAGTGCGTAAACCCAGTGTATTATAGTCTCAGATTTATTAGATTTCATTTTGTCATCTGTTCCGCTCATAATGGTTTCTCATCCATTCACCTTCAATAGCCATATTCGTATAGTTCCCTTAACCCATAGTTTCCTTATTTTTCTTAAAATCTGACTAAATTTTCAATGGCTGGACAGACGTATGTGAAAAAGAATTGAGCCAATTACACTGATTTCATTTATTAATCAATATAATATAATATTGGTTAAATTGAATTAATTAATAATTTTCTTTAAAAAAATCATCCATATAACATTAAAATTTAATCTTACAACACCCTAAAATTGGCGCGCGTTACGTTTCCATTCGAGTATTTTCAATATACTGCTTGAATTTGAATTTATTTTCTAAACACCAACCGTAATGAAACAACGAAGTTTTCAAACCTCATAACAGCTGTGCGTAATTTTTTTATCCAATCGTCAACATACAAAGAATTATTATTTTGCTTTGTTAAACGTTTGATTTATCTTTGTATGAATGTTTTGCTTTAAACAATTCTTCCGTTATTGAACTGTTCTTCACTGTACTGATATAGTAGCTTGTAGTTTAATAAATGTCTAAACATCATAACATTGATCGAACTTGCATTTGATTCATTTTAAATTCAATGATTATGGATGTGTCGGAAATATTTTGTGTCACAACCTTATTTTTCTGCAATAATAGCAAACGGTTTCTTGTAACTATAAAAAGTTCCCAATAATTTGAAAATCTGATGTAAATTAATTATCTCACATCTAAACACTGTATTCGAGTTATTGCGAGACTAAAAATTTGGCTATATAATAAGCCACTGTGAATTGATTTGGGCTCTTGTGCAACTGATAATCCTCTCGTGAATGACAAAATTTGAAGAACTGAATTTTGCATTCATGTTTTTTGTCTTAGAATTAAGTTTGACTAAATAAGTTTCCATATAAGTAGTGAAAGTTTTAATTAGTTTCTGATTTAAAATTCAGTAGTGCAATTAGTTTAATTTTTTTAAATGTTCCGTCCGGTTAGAAAAATTTAGTCCAAATTTATTTGTTTTGTGAAAATTACAAAAAAATCATATATGTTTAAATAAAAAAAAATACGTATTTGTATGATGCCGTGAGAGCCCAAAAAGTTATAAAAAAATAATATAAATGTTGGTGACGTAATCCCAACAGTACACGCGCTCTCCTACTTTTAGTGCAATTTTTTTTATGTTTGTAAAATACAAACATAAGATCTCTTATGTCTTGTGAATCCGTCTCGTGTATTACAAAATCGAGTTCAATTAGTTCAATTCATTTTATTAATACAATCGTCGTAGTTTAATTTGAAAAAAAAGTTTATATGTTTTGTGTTGTTTAAAACCAAATTTAAAACAAAAAAAATTATTTATATGTTTTGTGCCGTAAAAACAACATTAGTTCAATTTTACGATTCACCTAGTACTCGCGCGGCTAGTACTCGTTCACTCTGTTTTTGACATCGCGGAATCTAATTTACCAACGTGTCGGTCCATGTTGTACCTTAAAAAAATTAATTGTGATTTTAAAAGAAAATAGAAAATATCGTGAGTGAATTTTATTATGCGTATTAATATAATGTTGGTTGAATGTGCAAAAAGTTAATTTATAGTTTAATGAAAATAAATAACAGGTACTGATTATATATATTTCTAAGTAAATTCATTGTTACTATGCAATTTCGGATAAAGCAATTTCATTATTATATACAAAAAAAATTAATGTCGGTTGAACGTGCAAAAGTTTATTTAAAGTTTAATTGAAAATAAATAACAGTTACTGTTTATATATATTTCTAATAAAATTCATTGTTACCATGCAATTTGACTAAAGCAATTTCATTATTATACACCAAAAAAAAAAATTATTGTTGGTTGATGGTGTTTGTGTGGAGTGAAACAATTTTGGTGCTTGTTCATGTTACCAATGTTGCCGGGCTCAACCTTTGGTGTGAAATTTGCGGGAAGGATAGGATTGAAGGATAAGGAATCCAAGTATTAATTTGATAAATTACGGAACTTAATAGCGCAACGGTTACACATAATTTTTGCCATTACGGCCGCATATTTTACATATTTTCAATTTTGTCCAACAATTCATTTAACTAGCAGTGGTAGAATTCATTGCATCTTCTGGATTTCAACGCATACGTCAACCATTACCTTTTACCGTATTGCTTCACCATCATTGATACAAAATTAGTACCGTTCTACATCTACGAATAATTTAACTGGTATTGGTATCGTTTATTGCTTTTTTCTGGATGTCATCGCATACGGCACCACTTACATTACAACGTATTGCTCCACAATCATTGATACGAATTATTACCGTTCGATTTCAACAAGTGATTGGACTAGTATTGACATAATTTATTACATTTTTTGTTGATTGCAACGCAACCTGCCACCACTACATGGCAACGTATTCGGCTGTAATTGCTATAATTGTTATCATCCTTACCCGTGATTATACATCGATTCGGCGCTTATGTTCGCAACCAGATTCAACGTTTCTACTTATCATTTTTGATGCAGCAAAATTCTACAAGTTTATATAACGTGTCTACTTATCATTTTTGGATGCAACAAAACTACCCATCGATTGCGAATTTATATAACGTTTCTATATATCAATTTGGATTCAACAAAATTATACAAGTTTATATAATGTTTCTACTTATCATTTTTGATGCAACAAAATTCTACAAGTTTATATAACGTGTCTACTTATCATTTTTGGATGCACCAAAACTACCCATCGATTGCAAATTTATATAACGTGCAAATCTATATATCAATTTTGATTCATCGATTGCAAATCTATATATCAATTTTGATTCAACAAAATTATACAAGTTTACATACCGTTTCTACTTATCATTTTTGATGCAACAAAACTACCCATCGATTGCAAATTTATATAACGTTTCTATATATCAATTTTGATTCAACAAAATTATACAAGTTCATATACCGTTTCTACTTATCATTTTTGATGCAACAAAATTCTACAAGTTTATATAACGTGTCTACTTATCATTTTTGGATGCAACAAAACTACTCATCGATTGCGAATTTATATAACGTTTCTATATATCAATTTTGATTCAACAAAATTATACAAGTTCATATACCGTTTCTACTTATCATTTTTGATGCAACAAACTTCTACAAGTTTATATAACGTTGCTACTTATCATTTTGATTCAACAAAATTATCCAACGATTGCAAGTTTATTGAACGTTTCTGCCTAACAGTTTGGTACAACGTTTGTATGTGCAACTTTGATCAACGTTCGTGTTATACAAATTACTTTCGAGAGATTTCCAACGTGACCACCGTGCGGATGGAGGGCTGATCTAAACAGGATTTTGGAGGCTAGGAGGATATAGCCATGGGTGAGTCGATTTGAATTTTTTTAACTTCTTTTTTTTCATTATTTTTATGATTTAGGGGTGTGAATGTGTGTGAAAAGACATGCCAGTGACTGAATGGGGGCGTGGTAGTCGTCGAATGTGTGGGTGAATGTTAATATGTGTGAAGTGTGAGTGTGTGGGCATCTGAGAGGGATTGTGGGGGTTGGACGTGCTGATCGTGGGTCTTTCGCCAAAGGGGTCGCCAGAGTTTCATTTTTCACACTTGTATTTTGTAATGGATAGTCTGGCATAACGTCAGCACGCAGTGTATTACAGTCGCAGTTTCCTTAGTTGTTGTTCCTTATATTGATCTGTACCACTTGGAATAGATTCTCATCCCTTCGTCATCAATAGTCATATTTCATGTAGTTTCCTTAACCTATAGTTTCCTTACATTTCTCAAAATCTACTAAATCTGCAATAGCCGGACAAACGTATGGGAGAAAGAAAATTGCACTAATTACCTTGAATTATTTATTCATTGATATAACACAATATTGGTTAATTTGAATTAATTAATAATTTTCCTTAATCATCATCCGTATAATCACTAAGAATTAATCAGAATTTAATCTTACAACGCACTAAAATTGACGCGCGTTGTGCTTCCATTCGATTTTCCTCGCCTCACTACTTGAGTTTGAACTTTTTTTTGTTTCAAAACACAAACCGTAATGAAATAACGAAAATCTCAAAACCTCACAACAGCTACGTGTATTTTGTTTCCAATCGTCAACATACAACGAATTACTATTTCTGCTTGGTTAAACATTTGATTTGTCTTTGTATGAGTGTTTTGCTTTAAACAATCCTTCCGTGATTGATCTGAACTTCACGGTATTGATATTGCAGAATGTAGTTATTAAATGTCTAAACATCACTATATTGATCGAATCTGTATTTGATTCATCTTGAAATTCAATTATACGTGCTATGAATGTGTCGGGAATATTGGGGATCCCAACCTTATTTTTAGTACAATATTATCAAGTAGCAAACGGTTTTGTGAACTATAATAAGTTCCCAATAATTTGAAAATCTGATGTAAATTAATTATCTCTCATCTAAATACTTTATTCGAGTTATTGCGAGATTAAAACTTTGACTATATAATGAGCACGGTAACTTATTCTTTCTCTTAGTTCTATTACATTTATTCGGGCGTTTGACGTCTCTTTGGATTTGGTGGAGATTGTCAATGTGCATGTTTTGTTTCGGAATATAAAAAAATTATCAAATATTCTAAAGTTAAATTCGGGGTTAGTTCTTTGTTTTTTTATGTGGGTACGTAGTCCTGCAATTATTTAAAAAAAAAATTTGTTAGATCGGTCGAATCAAAACAAGAAATATAGTGCTACGTGTGAATAAATGGTTGACTTCATTAGTCTCCGCCATAAGTGGAATTTAAACCACAAGAAAATATATTTTTATGTTTGTGCCGTTTTTCTTTGTCTAAACTAAATCATAAGAAATCAAAAAAAAAAAAATGTACTATCGGTGTAAACCATGAGTTTTGCGATTCACTTCAGTGGATCTTCGTGTTGTCAGGCTGTCAGATTTATTTTAGCAAAACAACATGTGTTATTTTTCTTTGTTCAAATTTGAAATGTTGTTTAAAAGATACAAAACAAATGAAATGTGTTAGTATTCTCTGTGATAACTAAATCTGTGATAGTTAGTAAAATTTATTAGAATAACCAATTATAACAAAAAAATTCAAACCCAGAATTCCGGGAATATCTGTGTAGGTGATGATGATTTTCGATCGCATCCACGAAGATTCAATGAATGTCATATCCAGGTAAATTAATAGTAAATTCTTAATTGCTAAAATCAGATTATAAAAATCTAATTGCTTGTCTGACTAGTGAATCGGAATAATCATTTTGGTTACCCCCAAAATGTTCTGTGATAATTAAATAACCGAACAATATATCTGTGAATTAATATATGTATATAAGTTAGATGTGCGTCTTGTTATTTTCCGTTATCACTAAGGAATAATGACGTAGTCGCCGTTAAGTTAATTTAGCGCAATTTTGATAAACAATTAAGTTATAAAATAAGAATATATTGAACTTAGTGTGTAGTGGATAAATGCCGTACATTTTGTGTAAAATCATAAATATAGAATTATAATGAATTGTCAAAATCACTTGCCACGATTTGAATTTTTATTTGGGGTAGAAGGTCATTGATTGAATTTCAGAAACAGAAGTAACGATCGAATCTACAATTAAGTCAACTAATTTAACTATACCTTAATTACTCATGGGTGAATGAAATTAGTTTCAGCATTGCCAAGGTGATATTGTTAAACTTGTATTGGGTAACTGATCACCGCTAACTGGTGAATCATACTAAAATATAGAACCGTGTTGAATCACACAATTTTTCTGTGAAAGGGGTTCTCGGTCGAGTAGAACTTGATTGTTAGCTGAGCTAAGTGAATTCGCACCGCATTACCATAGAAGGAGTGGCGAATCTTGTGGTCGTTGGAGTTGAGAGGGTGACGGATTGGTTTTGGGGAGATATGTATGTCTTGTGCACTATGCTGTGTTAACACTTGCCTGCCTAAAAGCTGCAACTGGATTTGGCCACCTTATTATTAATAACTGTTTCTAACTTATATCGGCCATTAACTGAATCAATCAGTCACTTATGTTAACATCACCAAGCTACAAGTAACCCGTATTTCGACAGTATTTTCGACGCGACATTTTTTTTGGTTTTACAAAATTTTGGCTGTTATCACCGTATCATCAATTATCATATCACCGTTATTCATATACAATTTTTGCTGATACTATCGTATTTTCAACACAACGTTTTTACCAAGTTCTGGCTATTACAACTGATTACTTATATACAATTTTTGCTGATATAATCGTATTTTCAACACAACATTTTTACAAAATTTCGGAATATTGCAACTGATTATTTATATACAATTTTTGCTGATACTATCGAATTTTCAACACAACATTTTTACAATATTTTTGGATATTTCACCTGATTATTTATATAAAATTTTTGCTGATATTATCGCCTTCTCAACACAACATTTTTACAATATTTTTGGATATTTCACCTGATTATTTATATAAAATTTTTGCTGATATTATCGCCTTCTCAACACAACATTTTTACAATATTTTTGGATATTTCACCTGATTATTTATATACAATTTTTGCTGATACTATCGAATTTTCAACACAACATTTTTACAATATTTTTGGATATTTCACCTGATTATCTATATACAATTTTTGCTGATACTATCGTATTTTCAACACAACGTTTTTACCAAGTTCTGGCTATTACAACTGATTATTTATATACAATTTTTGCTGATATAATCGTATTTTCAACACAACATTTTTACAATATTTTTGGATATTTCACCTGATTATTTATATACAATTTTTGCTGATACTATCGAATTTTCAACACAACATTTTTACAATATTTTTGGATATTTCACCTGATTATTTATATAAAATTTTTGCTGATATTATCGCCTTCTCAACACAACATTTTTACAATATTTTTGGATATTTCACCTGATTATTTATATACAATTTTTGCTGATATTATCGCCTTCTCAACACAACATTTTTACAATATTTTTGGATATTTCACCTGATTATTTATATACAACTTTTGCTGATACTATCGAATTTTCAACACAACATTTTTACAATATTTTTGGATATTTCACCTGATTATTTATATAAAATTTTTGCTGATATTATCGCCTTCTCAACACAACATTTTTACAATATTTTTGGATATTTCACCTGATTATTTATATACAATTTTTGCTGATACTATCGAATTTTCAACACAACATTTTTACAATATTTTTGGATATTTCACCTGATTATCTATATACAATTTTTGCTGATACTATCGTATTTTCAACACAACGTTTTTACCAAGTTCTGGCTATTACAACTGATTATTTATATACAATTTTTGCTGATATAATCGTATTTTCAACACAACATTTTTACAAAATTTCGGAATATTGCAACTGATTATTTATATACAATTTGTGCTGATACGGTCATATTTTCAACTCCTTATTTACAACAACTGGTTTGCTATTGCTGCCGAACTGACCACGCACCAGTGGATTATCCGTACATTTATTTTTTTTGTAATACCATACCTGTTGGATGAATCATCACTGATGGAGGGCTAAGGCCGAAGGACTTGGACGACTGGAGGATTAATCATGGGGTGAGTGGACTTGTTTTATTACCTTTATTTTTTTTTTGCTGTATAAGGTAGAAGTGGGAATGTGTGTGACAGGGCGAGTCAGTGATTGAATGTCCGGGTGAATGTTGGTATGTGTGAAGTGTGAATGTGTGTGCGCACGATAGTATGCGTGAAGTGTGAGTGCGTGAGCGTCTGAGAGTGATTGTGGAGGGGTTGGACGTGTTGATCGTGGGTCTTTCGCCAATGGGGTCGCCAGAGTCTCTTTTTTTCACACTTGTATTTTTTTCCATTTCTGCAAATTTTCGTGAATAGCGTACATGTCTGTATTTGTGCTGAAGTAGCAGGGTTACTTTATCGTTCCCATGGACTGAAGCTAGTTTGGGGCTTGAAAATCAATCTCGCTAGGTACGCTTCCTGCTAGGTCCTTCTCATTGGTTCGCCAGTGGGAAAGCGCTTCATTACAAATTGGCGCCCAACGTGGGGCTCCTCTAAGGGTTTCTACAGCGATGTAGGACTCTGGAGGAGTCCCTCCATAATTTCAAAAAAATTCGAAAATTTTTTTTTTAAATTTTTCTTCAAAATTAACTTTCTTTTCCACCAAAACAATAGTAAAGACTCTGGCGGCGTGGAAGCAGTTCCCTGCTTCACACGCGCAGGAGCAAAGGAAGTCTGAGATCCCTCAGACTTTTCTTTGATGGGGAGTTGCGTCCCCACGCCTCCAGCAATATTCTCCTCTTTTGTACTTTTTTCTAAAACGCAAGGGTGAGAATGATTCTTCGGGATCATTCTCAATGGGCGTTACAAACCCACGGACCCTAGTAACGGCTGGGTTTCTTACTGGCACAGGGAATGCCAGAGGTTTCCAGATGCCAGGCTTAGATATTTGTGAAATGGTGTATACGCCTATCACATCCAGCCTGGTCATCTGGTTATGCTCTGGGTTCGCTGTGGCAGCGAGATTCTCAGCTGGGCTAACGACTCCATAACGTTAGAGTCCCCTCCCTGGAGCGTTAGCACCCTATGATCTGAGTTGTCCGGTTCTCGCGAATGATACTGGGGAACATCTTCCAAAGCAGTTCGATATCAACTGCTGAGGGAAGATGTTCGCTCAGCCTTCATGTCGTGAGTTAATTGGATTAACTCAGATCATAGCACCTCCCCGTATGTTTCGTCGTTCTGGATCGCGGATGAGGGGTGTCGGTCGATTGAATAATGGTGCAGAGGATTTATCCTCTGACCATTCCGGCGACACTTGTCATCCGGGTGACAGGCCGACGACACCTACCCCAATCTTATTCCTGCCTCACCCTACCTTCTCCCATCCTTATCCATCCCTTCTTATTCCTTTTCCTTTTCCATCCCTATCCTGTTAACGTAGCCTATTTTAACTTTTCTTTGGTCCCAAAAATAAAATAAATTAAAAACAATCAACCAATAAAAATGAAAGAACGGCGATCACCACCTTCAACCCCAGTGCGATGAACACCCCGTGGTTGGTCCGTCCGTCCTGTGTCCGTCAAAGAAAAAAAAAAAAAAAAAACATAAATAAATAAATATTTATATATATAAATAAATAGATGGTTAAATATAACTGCTGATAATATCAGATTCTAATATTTGTTTTTATACACATTTTAGGTCTGACCAAAACATTGCAAATATAAATTCCAAGAATAAATAACAGAAAAACAACAAATATAAATTCCAAGAATAAATAACAGAAAAACAAAAAATATAAATTTCAAGAATAAATAGCAGGAAATAAATCAGTATCCAGCATACATCACAGAAGACTTCACATCAAGATTAACTAATAGGACGAAGAAACAAAACAACAAGTATCTAGAGTTAATATATATTTAGTATTAGATTTATTTTGCATGATGCATTAACTTATATTTGTTGAGATTTTTTTTATATCTCACTTCTTGTCGAACCGGTTGTGATAGGAACGAATTTTTTTTTTTCTCTTTCGGTTTTGGTTTGCGACTTTTTTTTTGGAGATTCGGGAACCCCCAGATCTGCCCGGAATTGGGTCTGGAAACGTTTTCACAATTGCCATCTTCTGCCATATTTGTAGTATACCTTTTTTTTCTCAAATCTCACCGTTTATTTTTTTTTATTCTGTTCATATATCAGCACCTTGGAAAACAGTTGTAAATAGTAATAAAATAATATCAAGATAATAATCAATCTGATTTAATATAATTGTCGAATTGGAGGAAAATATTGCGCAGCTGTTTGAGGTTTGAAACGCTAAACTTCCATATACTTTTTTAAATTCTGCCTTAAAATATTCAAAGTGATCAAATATTGGAATAAAGTAATCTTTTCTGTTGATAATTAAATTGTTTATTTGGATTCAAAGTTCACATCGATAGTGTAATAATTTTCGTTTCGCTCTCCATATACGTGCATTTATTGATCTGGTCCTGTGCGGCGGTTTGAGATTCACAATGTCTGCCGCTGATAAGATTGACGTTCTAGATAGGTCCAGCTCTTGTGCTGTTTGTCAACACGAAATTGTGCCGGCCGACGTAAAACTTCTCACTCGGTGTAACCATCTCTTTCATGACATCTGCCTCAACGACTGGTTGTTGCAGAATCGCACCTGCCCAATTTGTCGAGCCGCTTGTGAGCGTGCAGAATTACAAAGGTTGCCTCGAGGGATAGATAAAAATAATTATACAATAGTGCCACCTCCACCGCGACCTGTGACTCGATCTGTTACCGCAGGTTGGCAACGTCGTTCCAGTACCGGAAATCAACCCTCGTCCACTCCCTTGGCAAACCGTCTTCCACCATCCCGACTCGCCGATGAAGTGCGAGTGAATATAGCCCAACGATCTCCCATATATGGTGCCACGGCAGCGGAAGATCATGGTTTTCAGGAAGCTGTTAATGCCCACATCGATCAGGAAATTTCAAGGATTAATCACTCAATGATGCAATCACGTGCTCCGGCACCTGAAGTGTTGTTACCCCTAGCACCTAATGTAGTCTCGCCCACCACCCCGAGACATCAATCGGCCCATTCCGGAAATTATACACCAGTAAATGCGTATGTACGGAATAACGTACCGGTACCACCAATGTTTGCTGAACCTCCTCCTGCTCTTGCTCCGGCTAGATCACGAACACATCTCGATCAGCACTCTACCACCGTTAGAAATTGGAATGTTACGTTCTCAGGCAGACCCGATGGTCTGGATGTTGAAGCGTTCATCTTCAGAATAGAGCGGCTGACAGAGATGTGTTTAAATAACGATTTTACTATTGTCACCCGCTGTCTGTACCTGTTATTCACAGATCGAGCAGCTGATTGGTTCTGGAGATATTTTCGCCAGAACCGACAGCTTATTTGGACTGACTTATGTCATGCTCTTCGAATAGAATTTCAGGACAGACAGACGGACGAAGAGGTAAAGGAGCGGATGAGGGCCAGGAAACAGCGGCCCACCGAATTGTTTGATGAATTCTTACAATCAATTTATCGACTAGGCGATAAACTACGTGAACCGATGCCGGATGTGGAGTTGTTCTCCTTGATTCGCAACAACCTACGATTGGAAATTAGAAGGGAGCTACTTTATGTCACCATCTATGGACTGGAACATCTGCGCCAGCTCTGTCGTGACCGCGAAAAATTATGGGCCGAGTCAATGACCAGACCGCGCGATTATAATATTAGACCATCTAGACCGGTGTCTGAGGTGGATTTAGAACGTGAATTTTCACAAATACAAATTAGCGAATTGCCAACTGAATCGTTACCAATTACATCCAACGAACTTGCGGCAATACAGCCTGCCTCTAATATGAGACGAATAACCAGTTCAACGGTGTGTTGGAACTGCAAACGACCTGGTCATCGGTGGCACGATTGTCGTGAATCACAGCGATTGTTTTGTTGGGGATGTGGGAAGGATGATGTATTGTGTCCTAATTGTGAAAATTGTCGGGGAAACCGAAGGGGGGGCCAGAATCCCAACACCTTTTCTCGCTCCCAGGACACATCTTAGACCCATCTGAGCCTAAAAATAGTTTGTCTCCTGATCCTTCAAATACTTCATCAACTAGTCCCAATAACCTATTAGTGCACAATACAATGTTGAACCGAGCTTCAACATCCAATTTGATAGAACACTCTTGGAATACTCTACCTGTAAGTATTTCAAACAGAGACGAAACAGATAATAATTCCATTATCGCCACCCCTGAAACACCGATTACAAATGCGACTTTTAATGATTTGGTACCCACTCATGATACTGATATGAAATTATTGAAACGAACACCCGTTCATACTGAACCACCTCCATTATGGACCAAAATCAAATCGTTCCAACAACGATTGAACGAATACCTGAAGGTGCGCTCAAACATATTTGTCGATTCATTATCATCCTTGAAACTTCCATCGCGCTCTGCGCTCCGTTCTCGTATTTATTGGCAACAACGTCATTTGTTTAAAACTAAAACCATTTCCTCTATTGTGAAATTGGCCAACGATGTGAGATCTTATGCCACAGTGTCAATATTGGGTAAACAACATACTGGACTGTTGGATAGTGGAGCGTCCTTGACTGTAATTGGTGGTGATTTTGCTAAAGAAATCGTACAGACTCCAGACCTTCTGACTTATTCGTCTGCCGTAGTTCGTACTGCCGATGGCCAAAGACAGAAGATCTTGGGGTTTGTAAAAACAAAGATTTCATTTATGAACCAAGTCAGAACCCTGGACGTCTTCATTATCCCGTCTTTGACTCAAAATCTATATCTAGGTATAGATTTCTTTAACGCTTTTGGTTTGTTTAACCCGATATTTAACTTACCTACATTTTCGACTACGGAGTCAGGAATTTCAGAATTGTCTATGGACAATCAAGCACGTCTACAAAACACTATTCAGCTTCTACCATCATTTTCAAAAATGGGTCTGGGTCGAACACATTTGTTGGAACACGTTATTGATGTGGGGACTGCAGCTCCCATCAAGCAACGACACTATCCAATTTCGCCCGCCATTGAGAAACTGATGGGGGAAGAACTGGATAGGATGTTATCTCTGGGTATCATAGAGGTTTCTAACAGTCCTTGGTCGAGTCCCGTGGTCTTAATTCGCAAACCTGGGAAGAATCGTCTTTGTTTGGATAGTAGAAAGGTCAATACAGTTACTAAGAAGGATGCTTACCCCCTCCCACAGATAGATGGAATCTTGAGTCGGCTGCCACAAAGTAATTTCATCTCCAGTTTGGATCTGAAAGACGCTTTCTGGCAGATACCGTTAGAAAAACACTCCCGAGAGAAAACTGCTTTTACGGTCCCAGGGCGGCCATTGTATCAGTTCGTAAGAATGCCTTTCGGACTGTGCAATGCGCCGCAAACAATGACCAAATTGATGGACCAAGTAATTCCTCCACATCTCAAGTCGTGCGTCTTCGTATACTTGGATGATCTTCTAATAGTTACAGATACCTTTGAGGCCCATCTGAAACTGTTAGAAGATATCTCCCAGTGTCTTAGACGTGCGAACTTGACGATAAACGTGGAAAAAAGTAAGTTTCTCTTGCCGGATGTAAAATATTTGGGATATGTAGTGGGAGGTGGTAAGCTAAAAATTGATCCTGATAAAACGCAGGCTATTTCGGAATTTCCTACACCGCGTACGTCCAAACAGATTCGACGATTCCTGGGTATGGCGGGTTATTATCGCCGTTTTATATCCGATTTCTCTGCTATGTCCTCTCCAATATCAGATTTGTTGAAGAAAAATTCTAATAAATTCGTATGGACACCAGAAGCTGAGATAGCATTTATAAATCTCAAAAATGCTCTCATATCAGCACCAGTCCTCATAAACCCCGACTATACTAAACCTTTTACTCTCCAGTGCGACGCTAGTAATGACGGTATAGGCTGTGTATTACTTCAGCGTGACATGGACGGTATGGAACATCCCATAGCGTACATGTCCAAGAAACTAAATTCTGCGCAACGCAATTACTCAACTAGTGAGAAAGAGTGTCTAGCCGCCGTACTGGGAGTAAAGAAATTTAGAGCGTATGTCGAGGGCCAGGCCTTTAAGATCATAACTGACCATGCTTCATTAAAATGGTTAATGCAACAAAAAGACCTTTCTGGTCGATTGGCTCGTTGGAGCTTGAAATTGCAGGGTTATGTCTTTGATATTGAGTACCGAAAAGGAAATTTAAACATAGTTCCAGACACTCTATCAAGACGTGACTCTGTTGACGTCATTTCTGAATTATGTCCAGTGCCTGAGTTAGATCTTAATTCCCCTTTCTTCAACACTTCTCGATATTTGGAGTTGGTAAATCTGGTTACCGAAGCAGACGGTACATTGCCTGATCTGAAAGTAATTTCTGGTCGGGTTTATAAACGATTGGCTTGTCTAGATCTTGATATTCCTTCAGAGGGTGAGGTCTGGAAATTGTGGTTACCTGAGGAATACACTGACGAGTGTATTGCAAGGGCCCACAATCCTCCTACCTCATCTCATGGAGGTCTAGCAAAAACCTTGTATAACATTCGTAAATTTTACTATTGGCCTCGTATGTATACCCAGGTTAAATCTTACATAGGAAATTGTAAGACCTGTAAAGAAATCAAAGCGACTAATGTTCCACTTCGTGCTCCCATGGTGTCCCAAATGAAAACAGAACGAATTGGACAGCGATTATATATCGATATTCTTGGCCCTTATCCTCGTTCAAAGGCCGGGAATATCGCTATCCTTGTAGTATTAGATCATGTTACTAAATATCCATTTTTATTTCCTTTACGGAAGCTAACCGCTGAACCAATTTGTCATCTATTGGCTACCAATGTCTTTCACGTATTTGGTTGTCCCGAAGTTATTGTGTCCGATAATGGGACGCAGTTTAAGTCTAAACTATTTGGAGATTTCTTGGCGAAGCACGGTGTGAAACATACATTACTAGCGCTATATTCACCTCAAGCTAACGCTTCGGAACGGGTAAATAGAAGTGTTTTATCTGGTATTAGAGCCTATTTAAAGGAGGAACATTCTAAATGGGATATGCACTTGAGCGAGATCGCTTGTGCACTACGTTGTTCCCTGCATCAAACACTGAAATGTTCCCCATATTACGCAATGTTTGGAATACCTATGGTGACTCATGGTTCGTCATATGAACTGCTGAGACGATTGAATAGTCTTCATGATCCAGGTGAAACGATTCTGCGACCGGATTATCTTAATAAGATTCGAATTCGAATTCTTGATTTAACTGCCGAAGCATTTGTCAAAAGTGCTGAAAGATACAATTTACGAGCTCGGTTAACTTTGTTTAAACCCGGTGATACGGTGTTCCGAAGGAATTTTATTTTGAGTGACGCCGGTAAGAGGTTATCGGCTAAACTTGCGCAGAAGTTTATTGAAGCCAGAGTAATAAGGTTGGTAGGTAGCGCTGCTTACGAACTGGAGGACCTGGCTTCTAAACGTAGAGGTGTTTACCATTCCAAGGACATTCGTGCCTAATATCGGTGATAACTTCTTTTGTCACTATGTTAGTAACTTTCGCTTGTGTTTTTTTTTTTTTTTTTTTTTTACCGCCATTGTAAGTCAAGAGTATCGACGACCATATGAGGGTAGTTTCGTCTTGAATTCACAGTTCAGTAAGCGTGTATCAGCTGTGGTGTTCGGGTCTTGTTTAAAAATTTTTTTTTCTGTTTTAACTATTTATAAGTGTAAATTCCGTGATTGAACGTATTTGAATTTGGTTCAGTTGGTTACCTTGAATCTATATGAACAACCTTCCGAGTCACTTGGACGGAAGCGTACAACAGTGTGGCCCGGCTAGCTCAGTCGGTAGAGCATGAGACTCGTGTTAGTTCAGGTGTGGGTTGCGAGCCTGCATAACGTAAAAACGGAGTTGTGTCGGATGTTTCATTATTTCAAAAGAAGTCGGATCAAAAGAAGTCGGTCCTACGGTGTTTTTTCTTTCGATCTGTAGCAGATTGAATCAATTTTTTTTGTGACTTTAGAGTCTCGGGAACCCCCAGATCTGCCCGAAATTGGGTCTGGAAGATTTTGGTTATCCACCGCTTGCAATAGAGTAGAATACTGATTTTATCGATACCCCTCCCAAAAGTTTTTTTTGTATATTCATAGATACTTTGTTACTTTGTTTCTGCTAAGACTGAGTTTGTAATACCGATCGCCTTGATTGCTAATCTGTGGTACGTCGAGGTGCTTCACCAAGCTAATATGTATATACAAGGTCTATTAGCGACCAGCCTATGCCTTTTTCAACTTCTTTTTTGTCGTGAGTGTTCGTCCAAAAAGCATTTGTTCTGTAATGGATAGTCTGGCATAACGTCAGCACGCAGTGTATTACAGTCGCAGTTTCCTTAGTTGTTGTTCCTTATATTGATCTGTACCACTTGGAATAGATTCTCATCCCTTCGTCATCAATAGTCATATTTCATGTAGTTTCCTTAACCCATAGTTTCCTTACATTTCTCAAAATCTACTAAATCTGCAATAGCCGGACAAACGTATGGGAGAAAGAAAATTGCACTAATTACCTTGAATTATTTATTCATTGATATAACACAATATTGGTTAATTTGAATTAATTAATAATTTTCCTTAATCATCATCCGTATAATCACTAAGAATTAATCAGAATTTAATCTTACAACGCACTAAAATTGACGCGCGTTGTGCTTCCATTCGATTTTCCTCGCCTCACTACTTGAGTTCGAACTTTTTTGTTTCAAAACACAAACCGTAATGAAATAACGAAAATCTCAAAACCTCACAACAGCTACGTGTATTTTGTTTCCAATCGTCAACATACAACGAATTACTATTTCTGCTTGGTTAAACATTTGATTTGTCTTTGTATGAGTGTTTTGCTTTAAACAATCCTTCCGTGATTGATCTGAACTTCACGGTATTGATATTGCAGAATGTAGTTATTATATGTCTAAACATCACTATATTGATCGAATCTGTATTTGATTCATTTTGAAATTCAATTATACGTGCTATGAATGTGTCGGAAATATTGGGGATCCCAACCTTATTTTTAGTACAATATTATCAAGTAGCAAACGGTTTTGTGAACTATAATAAGTTCCCAATAATTTGAAAATCTGATGTAAATTAATTATCTCTCATCTAAATACTTTATTCGAGTTATTGCGAGATTAAAAATTTGACTATATAATGAGCACGGTAACTTATTCTTTCTCTTAGTTCTATTACATTTATTCGGGCGTTTGACGTCTCTTTGGATTTGGTGGAGATTGTCAATGTGCATGTTTTGTTTCGGAATATAAAAAAATTATCAAATATTCTAAAGTTAAATTCGGTGTTAGTTCTTTGTTTTTTTTATGTGGGTACGTAGACCTGCAATTATTTAAAAAAAATTGTTAGATCGGTCGAATCAAAACAAGAAATATAGTGCTACGTGTGAATAAATGGTTGACTTCATTAGTCTCCGCCATAAGTGGAATTTAAACCACAAGAAAATATATTTTTATGTTTGTGCCGTTTTTCTTTGTCTAAACTAAATCATAAGAAATCAAAAAAAAAAATGTACTATCGGTGTAAACCATGAGTTTTGCGATTCACTTCAGTGGATCTTCGTGTTGTCAGACTGTCAGATTTATTTTAGCAAAACAACATGTGTTATTTTTCTTTGTTCAAATTTGAAATGTTGTTTAAAAGATACAAAACAAATGAAATGTGTTAGTATTCTCTGTGATAACTAAATCTGTGATAGTTAGTAAAATTTATTAGAATAACCAATTATAACAAAAAAATTCAAACCCAGAATTCCGGGAATATCTGTGTAGGTGATGATGATTTTCGATCGCATCCACGAAGATTCAATGAATGTCATATCCAGGTAAATTAATAGTAAATTCTTAATTGCTAAAATCAGATTATAAAAATCTAATTGCTTGTCTGACTAGTGAATCGGAATAATCATTTTGGTTACCCCCAAAATGTTCTGTGATAATTAAATAACCGAACAATATATCTGTGAATTAATATATGTATATAAGTTAGATGTGCGTCTTGTTATTTTCCGTTATCACTAAGGAATAATGACGTAGTCGCCGTTAAGTTAATTTAGCGCAATTTTGATAAACAATTAAGTTATAAAATAAGAATATATTGAACTTAGTGTGTAGTGGATAAATGCCGTACATTTTGTGTAAAATCATAAATATAGAATTATAATGAATTGTCAAAATCACTTGCCACGATTTGAATTTTTATTTGGGGTAGAAGGTCATTGATTGAATTTCAGAAACAGAAGTAACGATCGAATCTACAATTAAGTCAACTAATTTAACTATACCTTAATTACTCATGGGTGAATGAAATTAGTTTCAGCATTGCCAAGGTGATATTGTTAAACTTGTATTGGGTAACTGATCACCGCTAACTGGTGAATCATACTAAAATATAGAACCGTGTTGAATCACACAATTTTTCTGTGAAAGGGGTTCTCGGTCGAGTAGAACTTGATTGTTAGCTGAGCTAAGTGAATTCGCACCGCATCACCATAGAAGGAGTGGCGAATCTTGTGGTCGTTGGAGTTGAGAGTGTGACGGATTGGTTTTGGGGAGATATGTATGTCTTGTGCACTATGCTGTGTTAACACTTGCCTGCCTAAAAGCTGCAACTGGATTTGGCCACCTTATTATTAATAACTGTTTCTAACTTATATCGACCATTAACTGAATCAATCAGTCACTTATGTTAACATCACCAAGCTACAATTAACCCGTATTTCGACAGTATTTTCGACGCGACATTTTTTTTGTTTTACAAAATTTTGGCTGTTATCACCGTATTATCAATTATCATATCACCGTTATTCATATACAATTTTTGCTGATACTATCGTATTTTCAACACAACGTTTTTACCAAGTTCTGGCTATTACAACTGATTACTTATATACAATTTTTGCTGATATAATCGTATTTTCAACACAACATTTTTACAAAATTTCGGAATATTGCAACTGATTATTTATATACAATTTTTGCTGATATAATCGTATTTTCAACACAACATTTTTACAATATTTTTGGATATTTCACCTGATTATTTATATAAAATTTTTTGCTGATATTATCGCCTTCTCAACACAACATTTTTACAATATTTTTGGATATTTCACCTGATTATTTATATACAATTTTTGCTGATACTATCGAATTTTCAACACAACATTTTTACAATATTTTTGGATATTTCACCTGATTATCTATATACAAATTTTGCTGATACTATCGAATTTTCAACACAACATTTTTACAATATTTTTGGATATTTCACCTGATTATTTATATACAATTTTTGCTGATACTATCGAATTTTCAACACAACATTTTTACAATATTTTTGGATATTTCACCTGATTATTTATATAAAATTTTTGCTGATATTATCGAATTTTCAACACAACATTTTTACAATATTTTTGGATATTTCACCTGATTATTTATATACAATTTTTGCTGATACTATCGAATTTTCAACACAACATTTTTACAATATTTTTGGATACTTCACCTGATTATCTATATACAATTTTTGCTGATACTATCGTATTTTCAACACAACGTTTTTACCAAGTTCTGGCTATTACAACTGATTATTTATATACAATTTTTGCTGATATAATCGTATTTTCAACACAACATTTTTACAAAATTTCGGAATATTGCAACTGATTATTTATATACAATTTGTGCTGATACGGTCATATTTTCAACTCCTTATTTACAACAACTGGTTTGCTATTGCTGCCGAACTGACCACGCACCAGTGGATTATCCGTACATTTATTTTTTTGTAATACCATACCTGTTGGATGAATCATCACTGATGGAGGGCTAAGGCCGAAGGACTTGGACGACTGGAGGATTAATCATGGGGTGAGTGGACTTGTTTTATTACCTTTATTTTTTTTTTGCTGTATAAGGTAGAAGTGGGAATGTGTGTGACAGGGCGAGTCAGTGATTGAATGTCTGGGTGAATGTTAGTATGCGTGAAGTGTGAGTGCGTGAGCGTCTGAGAGTGATTGTGGAGGGGTTGGACGTGTTGATCGTGGGTCTTTCGCCAATGGGGTCGCCAGAGTCTCTTTTTTTCACACTTGTATTTTTTTCCATTTCTGCAAATTTTCGTGAATAGCGTACATGTCCGTATTTGTGCTGAAGTAGCAGGGTTACTTTATCGTTCCCATGGACTGAAGCTAGTTTGGGGCTTGTCAATCAATCTCGCTAGGTACGCTTCCTGCTATGCCATTCTCATTGGTTCGCCAATGGGAAAGCGCTTCATTACATTCTAACCAACCGGATCAGTCTCCACTACAACAACCCTTCTTTTTTCATTTTGGGTATCGTTATAGTTGCGTCTGTCTTACTTGGCGAGGTCCTATCCAAAAGATGACACCACCTCCTTATTCATCCGTTTCTTCTGGAGCCTCCTGTCGAGTTAAATGTATTTCCTATCCCCGATAACATTATATTTACGCTGTTGCAAATTAATAAAGTCAGAAGTTGTCTTATTTGCTCGCCCCGACTTTCAAACAACTTCCAATCTTTAACAAACATAAAGGCGTTTTGCACCTCTAGCAGCGTAGGAGATTTCTCACTGTTTTTTTGTACTCTTTGGGAGAAAGATAGCGCTTTTGAGGAATCGGCGTATCATCGCTCATTAGAGAGAACAGTTACTACGCATTTTACGATCTGCTCGTACTCTCCCACCATATAATCAGGTTTAAAGTAAATGCCCCAAAACTCGATCCTGGATTAACACATCCTTTTGTCAGTTGATCCAATGACTCTACTTCGATTAAATCCAACTCCTCTGCGCTTCAAATCGTCATAATATTCAGACAGAAAAGTCGCCACCTTAGTCCCCTTAATTGCTCTAACATAGATACATCGTTGTCTGAGATTTGTTCCTACGGTTGGACCTTCGATTTCCGTTCCAAACCCATTCTCTTTGAGTCTTTCAGAAACTTCCACTCTGTGAGGAACCTCACGTTCCAAATAGTACCAGCTCCACAGAGCCAACGCCTCAATAGGTCGTTCTGCCTACCAGACTGACCTAAAGGTGGTAATAGTGGATATCTATGTTCTCGACTCTTCGTCCTGTCTTTTGGCATGCTGCTCACCATTAGAGCTGTAATGCTCCTCAAAACAACAATGTTCTTACTGTTAGTTCTTTCATAACGCCGGCTTGATGAGAAAACTTTCTCCTTAGCATTCTATGTATACCCTCTCCCCCCGTCAATGCGGTGATGTCTCTCTTTTAATGTTTGTTTGTGTTTGTTTAAGTTTTCGTTGAATGCATAATTACTGTTCAATTTGTTCCCATGAGATTCACGAGAAAGTAGGTCAGCCAAGTCCGAGTCCTGTTAACTTAAAAAGGCAAAATACAATGGTTAGCCTATTCAAAAAAAATAAATAGTCCCGATTGGAGCTACTTGAATACCAGATATTCAAGTTGCTCCAATCGGGACTATTTTTTTTTTGAATGGGCTTACCGTCTTTCAGATCCTCTACACTGGTCGCATTATACCACTCTGTTAAGAAGCGAGTGTCGCTATAATAGTTTTGGACCTCTGCGTTGATATTTTGGTTTTACTGATCATAGGTCATCGACGTTTACACCATTTTTTTTCCTTGATGGAATAATAAGTTCAATGGGCTTTTTTTCGTTCAATTTTTTGTTTTTTGATTTTTATTAACTTTTAGACATACATACTTGTACGAGTCTACAATACTGTCAGTTTCGTGAATATATTCAATCTTTGAAATTTTATAAAGATTGTACATCAAAATTCGAAGAATTGTAAACGTGAAATATTTTAGAAATTTGGAGCTGCAACAGATGTTAATCTTTGTCAGATTTAATAAAATTGGTTACTAGTCGAACTTCAAGTGTATTAATAGTATTAAAATTAGTCATCTTGTTAATGATTTTCATGTTTCGTGTTTTTAAAATAAAATAAAGAAATAAAGGGGAATAACATATTGAATACTTTTATCTTTATACTGGAATTTATTATTTCATCTATTAAAAATAAAATTAATCAGGTTTAATAATTCCTGTAATGAGTAAATGGTGTCTGGTATACAACGATATTTTTTTTTATTATGACCAACAAATCATTTTGGCGCAACGATTGATGTGCAATATTGATTGATTATTCAATTCAAAAATTGCCAGTACATTTTATTTTTTATATGCTACAATCACCGGTGACTTTGGCGCAACAATTTTTATGATATTGCATTATTGATATTGTTCAACAATCGCATTTGGCAACGTTTGGTTGTTTTATTGAATTAATTACTATGATTGTCGAGTTAAGATGAAATTTGAAGAGTTGGATTAGCTAGCTTTGGGGTGAATAAAAATTTAAATTTTTTCAATTTAATAATTTTATTTGATGTGGTGGGTGGTCTTCATCCTCTGACTTTTATGGTTGTCAGAATCCCTATTCTTTGTTCATTTGAAACCGTTTTTTAGTGTCACTTTAGCGTGCAGTTCAGCATTTGTGATGGGCTGAGGAAAGGCATAATTGAACCCACAGACTGCAACTAGTCGGAAACTTAATCTCAAGGCACGCAATTCCTAAAATGTTTCTGGTAGTAATTCCATTATCAGGAATACACAGTGTTCATAGCAAGTTATCTGCTCGTTCACTAGTAATTTAGATATCACCCACGCTACACCTAATTTTTCTGCTGTCATTAGATATATATAGATATTTCTATATATATTTTTCATATTAACAGTCTGGAAAACAGCAGTTATAACGTGAAAAAGAAACGCTTTAGTTTTTGTGATATGTCAAAACAAATAAAAAATATTGTAGCTATTATTAGAAAATTTCTACAAACAATTATATGGAAATAATGACAGAACATCGTCTCATAGACAAATGATAATAATTTTTCAAAGATAATATTAAATTGAGACCAACTAAAATATATCTATTTCAACTCAAACTCACCAGAATAATGAGACCAGAATTTATTACTTTTGAGTTATTTAATTGAAGCCTGTTAGCAGAATGTTCGTAAATGTACCATAAAACAAAGATTGAACATGGTTTGATTTTAGGTAGTCATATATAGAAAAATTCTAACATCAGAATTTCTCCCTATATTCTATAAATCATCAAAAATAAAAACAAAAAAAATTGTTTGACTATTGTTATATGTTATTAAACTGAATATTATAACGATAGTCCTTAAAAATCCTAACACAAAAAAAATTCTACAACGTCAAGATTCATACTCCTCAACTTAAGTTGTCATATGATAAAAATAACATACCTCATAAATAAAAAAGTGGAATTGTTAGTAACGTAACAAAAAAAAATATGTAATTTCAGAAAAGAAATAACTGGCAAAAAAGTAGAAATACAGAAAATCAACTTCAACATAAATCAACCACCAACTGGTTCCCGCAACAAAATTGTTTCTCTCTATATTTTGTATATATATTTTTAACAACTTGATTAATGACCTCCAATCACAATTTTCGCTAAATCAAAAAAAAAAAAAACAGAAAACATAAAAACCAAACATAAAATCAAGAGACGCGGTAGTGTCTCGCGCGCCATTGTTTTGAAAGACACTACTAGTATATATACTGTGCACCGGATAGGTTTTAAAGGTTAAAATTTTCATTTCGAATAATTTGCATTTTTTCTACAACTGCATTCAAAGTTATCAATAAAAGTATATATTATTTAACTATATGTTTCTCATTAGTAAAAAGAAAGTCAGCATTCATGCTTTTTTATGAAAGTTTATAAAATCAAAATTTTGCTTTCCCAAACTTTTAGTAAAATTAAAACATTTTTACAAATTTTTATACCACGTTGGTAACATTGGAATATGTAGTAATTTAGTATCATTTTGGCGAATTTTCAAAAGCAAACCAAATGTACAGAATTGCAAAACACAAAATTATGCGAATTGAAATTTATTATCCCTCGATATTGGTAATATTTAACAACAGTTAAAAAACTTAAACACGAACCCAGATTAGTTTGCAAACGTGTAGTTGTTTTCGAACAAATATTTTTTATTTGTTATGTTTCTGTGGAAACCCAGGAAACCCATCAAATGTTTTATTAATATATTAAATGGAAGTTGGTAATTATAAAGATATTAGAAAAATGAATATATGTATTAAGAATATGCTTTCAGTAAAAAGACCTATTATTGATGTGTTAAGAAAACGAAGTTGTGAAAACATGTGTTTGGTTATGTTAATTTGTTATCTGAGAGAACCCAACAAATGTTATATCGATGATAAATTTTAATTTTTATTTCATTTTATTTTAGAACGTTGGTAGTTATTTTAAAGTGATGATATTAAAAAATAATTTAGTAGGCTTTAAAATTTTGTGTTTTTATTCTTGGAAATATAAAGAAAAGAATTTGAGAAATTTTTATTATTATTTTAAGAGTTCCGTACTTTAAAATAATTGAACACTGATAGCACTGATATAATATATATAATAATATGTAGTAAGTATAGTAGTAATTTTGGGGATCTAACAAAAACAAATCAAATGTACATTGAATTAAATTTAAAACACACAAAATTATGAATGAAATTATATATGAGTGTTATACATTTATAACAAACAAAGTACCTATTATATTAATAATTAATTTAAAGCCTATGTATAACCCTCGACAGTTATAAAAATAAAATGAAAATGTATTTCACCATACCCAGGCCGGGCGCATCGATCTCACGATCTTCAAATTCTTGACCAGTCAAATTAACGACCACGCTTATTTGACTTAGAAAAGGAACTTATAATATTGTTACGTTTTTCCAAACTTCCTTCGAATTGGCCTAACTCACAATTCGATAAACGCAATTCCCAATCTCTTTCTGAGTTCGATCACTGATTAGTTAGCACAAACACCAGGTTTTATTAAGTATTCAACACCTTAATTGTTTCACAACAACAGGAAAACAATACAGCAAACAATATTCTTGACTAGAATATTCTTCCAACAGCTTCCGAAACTCCAACGGTTGATTGTAGAAATTTCCAGTAATAGAACGTTTAAAATAATACACAAAATATTTCTACTCAATAAAACTTAAAACTTTATTCACAAATTTAAAGATCACTTTTATAATTTTAACTTCACTATCGCAGGTTTAAAATAAACTAATTTTACATTTAATTTCACTTTACTGTCGCAGGTCTAAAATAAACTAATTTTACATTTAATTTCACTTTACTGTCGCAGGTCTAAAATAAACTAATTCCAACTTCACTATCGCAGGTTTAAAATAACACTAATTAAAAACTACAAAATGTATTTTTCTTATATACCTTCTGCAATACTTCTAGATAATTCGACATCACTTTCCAGAAACCTTGAGAAAACATTAGAATACTCGATTATTTTACGTTATGTTGATTTGATTCATAAAATCGTTTATGTTGACCCTATTTCTAAGAAGAGACAACAACAACAATATTCATTTCATTAACTTGTTTGTTGATTTTATTTTCCTGGAAGTGACCGTAATCGTTTAGATCTTTCTGTAATCGTCTAGATTTTTCTGCACTCGTAACATTACCCTCCACTTAAGCCTGTTCGTCCCGAACAGGATCTAGATCTCTCCTCCAATTGTTGAATCCAAACATTTTTTTTTCTTTTCCTATTTCCCAGGCTGTTTAGAATTACTTCCGGTTCCTTTCTAAGTACTGGGCCATTACCTTGTTTTATGTCAGCCCACCGTGATGAGAAGGGATTCTCATTATTTCTAAATTGCTTCTTATCACTCCCCTTTGGGAGTTTCACAATGCCATGTCTCCGAACCATTCTCATTTTCAGCTGCGATTCATCCCCGTTTGTAGCTATTTGAACCACCTCTTTTACATCGCTCACCTCGTTATGGACTTGGACCTGTTTCCTTTTTAACTTTCGGCGTTTGTTTAAACGTCTGCGTCGGTTGACGTTTCTCTCCCTCATCTGTATGGATGGTGCTGGATTTTCTTTTGCACTGCGTAGTTCCTCATCGCTGCCAATAACTGTTGGCTCTGCCTCATTCACAAGTAGTGGCATCTCAACATTATTAACCTTTAGGATTCCACATCCAAAATCGAAGACTAATCCCTTCGCCTTCATGAAGTCCATCCCCAAAATGACTTCATCCATAATGTCTGCCACTAGCACCTCTTGTTGATAGCAGTTATTTCCAAATTTTATTTCAGCGATTCTTTTACCTTCTATTTCAGCGCATTCTCCAGTTACTGTTTGGAGTTTCAATCCATCTGATGGTTCCAAAACACCGTCAATTAAACCTTTGCGAACGAATGTTCGAGCTGAACCTGTATCCAGTGTCATGAAGCAACTTTTACCTTCAAGTTGTCCATTGATACCCAAGCTTTCACCATTTACCGCAATTCTTGAAATTGGGATGTAGGCTGCATTCTCCTCACTTTTTGGCTTTACAGTTGCACCTTCAACAGACTTTCGTTGAATAGGAGACGAAGATCTATCACGCTTCCTGTTCCAGCAGTCCTGTGAGATATGGCCCGATTTTCTACATATCCAACACAAGATTTTCCTACTGCTGCTCCTGAACCCTCCGTGCTCCATTTCTTCGGCTCCTCTGTTCTTCACAGAAGACGACAATCTGTCTGCTTCCCCGTTTTTCTTGCACTCCCGTGCCACGTGACCCTCTTCATCACATACCCAGCATCTGATGTCGCTTCTACTTCTGTGTGCCAATACTTCTCCTCTGATGTTCCCCTCTACATTCCTTTTTCTGCATTCACCAGATGGCATACACATCCTCTGTACCATCTCATATTGCATTGCGTATGCGACAGTTTCATGGAAAGTCGCCTTAGGTGTAGTTATTACTTTGATCCTGGTTTCTGGATCTCGGATACCATCAGTAAAAGCCTCGATCTTCATTTTCTCCATAAAATACGGTGGAGTGTTAGAATGTGCCAAATGTACAAGCCGTTCTACTGCCGAAGAATAGTCCTGAAGGCTTTCTCCATTCCGTTGCAAGCGACCTTTTAGCTCAATCCTGTATAATTCCTTTTTATGGTCGCTGCCATATTTACGTTCCAATGCATTCATCACCTCTGCATAACTTTTCCGATCATTTTCCGGCACTGCCTGTAATGCTTCAGCTGCTTCCCCTTTAAGTGCAACTATCAATGCAGCCAGACGATTTTCGGCGTTCCAAACATTTTGATCAGCTGCGGTCTCGAACTGGAACTTGAAGATGCCGAAAGATGTGGTACCGTCATACGATGGTGGCTTTAGTTTAATATTTGCTACTTGATGTACCACCTATGGAGCAACTTTAGTCGTTTCAACATCCTGCAGCCGTTTTTCGAAATCATCAACTTTCGATAAAACCTTATGCTCAAAATCTTGAATTTCACTTTGAATCTTCTCGACCTTTCCATCAAACGCCGTCGAGATTTGGAGAAGTTTCTCATCCACAATTTGCTTGACTTCGTTGCGATTTAAAGCTAATTGCTGGCTGATTGTTTCACTAATTTCTTCTTTGTTAGCAGCCATTTGTTGATTGATGTTACTGATTTCTTCCTTAGTTGCAGCCATTTGTTGATTGATGTTACTACTTTGTTGATCAAATTTTTGATTCAGCTCGTCTTTATTGGCAACCATATTAGCGTTTACGGCAGCCAATTGCTGATTCTGTTGACTGATGTTCAAACTCATCTGTTGCATCATAGCCATTAACTGCGTAAAATCGAAATTTCCAGATGGCAATGAAGTTGTTGTTTCCGCAACAAAACTTTTCTCCTCATCAGCTGCCACTAGATCATTATTTGGACTAATCACTCCAAACTGGTAACTTTCCACAACTACTCCACTAGCTTCCATAGCTTCTCGAAGCCGTATCGTCAATTCAGTTTTATTGCCGGTTGTTGCCAATCCACGTTGTTCTAGTTCTTTCTTTAAATCAAGAACCTTCAAATCACTTAATAAAACCATTATTAACAGCTAACTAATCCCACCGCTGTCACCAATGTTACGTTTTTCCAAACTTCCTTCGAATTGGCCTAACTCACAATTCGATAAACGCAATTCCCAATCTCTTTCTGAGTTCGATCACTGATTAGTTAGCACAAACACCAGGTTTTATTAAGTATTCAACACCTTAATTGTTTCACAACAACAGGAAAACAATACAGCAAACAATATTCTTGACTAGAATATTCTTCCAACAGCTTCCGAAACTCCAACGGTTGATTGTAGAAATTTCCAGTAATAGAACGTTTAAAATAATACACAAAATATTTCTACTCAATAAAACTTAAAACTTTATTCACAAATTTAAAGATCACTTTTATAATTTTAACTTCACTATCGCAGGTTTAAAATAAACTAATTTTACATTTAATTTCACTTTACTGTCGCAGGTCTAAAATAAACTAATTTTACATTTAATTTCACTTTACTGTCGCAGGTCTAAAATAAACTAATTCCAACTTCACTATCGCAGGTTTAAAATAACACTAATTAAAAACTACAAAATGTATTTTTCTTATATACCTTCTGCAATACTTCTAGATAATTCGACATCACTTTCCAGAAACCTTGAGAAAACATTAGAATACTCGATTATTTTACGTTATGTTGATTTGATTCATAAAATCGTTTATGTTGACCCTATTTCTAAGAAGAGACAACAACAACAATATTCATTTCATTAACTTGTTTGTTGATTTTATTTTCCTGGAAGTGACCGTAATCGTTTAGATCTTTCTGTAATCGTCTAGATTTTTCTGCACTCGTAACAATATATAAAGTACAAAATTTTATTCACAAAAACCTAGTGTAACACACGAAAGTTATAAAAAAAATGTCAAATGTTAAATTAATCTTCATTTACAAGAAATTCATGTAATGATCCTTCATATTCTTGACCCGTCGATTTAACAACCATGTTCATTTGCTTCTATAAAGTAGCAACTAATTAACAATTAATTAACCATTTGTAAATAATGATTGACCATGATATGATATTAATTTAATAACGTCGAAAATTTCTAGTTTTGTCAGATTTGTGTATGGAAACTTTGCTTCGTTTGTTATTCCTAACGTGTTGTTAAAAAATTATTTTGATTTTATTTGTTTAGATTTTAGGATAAAAAGATAAAATACTTTAATAAAAACAAACAAAAGTTTGTGGTTTAAAAATCTTCGACACTTGTTTCGTCAAAAGCCTCCTTTTTACCTGCAGCGCTGCCTTTACAGGTAAAATATAAATAATATAAATAAGTTACACAAATTCATGTGAACGAAGGAAGAACTTTTTTATATATAAGTTACACAATTCATGTGTACACCAAAACCACACACACACCACACATATATTGTTTTCATATACATAATTGCTCATTCATCATATGAAGATGATTATATTCAAATTTTTACAGATTATTTCAAATTTCAAATTATCTATCTATTTCATTGTATTTGTAAACCACATTTAAAATTTTTATTATATACTCATTTTTATTTAACCTTTTGATTTCGTGAATTATAATTCTGTACTCTATATATGACGTTAATAGTTATTTTAGAAGTCATTTAGGCGAATCAAAATATATAATATACAAAAATGTATTTTTAAGAAAAATTGGAAGACAACCAACATAACAACCAACCAAAACAAGCAAAATCAGTTGATTTCAGTTTTCAATTTTCGAAAAATTTAAAATTTATTCGGAGATTTATCCGTATGGTAATTGTTATTGTTTATCTTTGGATTTGGGGATAAGCATATAGGGCTAATGACAAAATTACAAATCTACAAAGAAAAGTTGGATGGATTCATATCGATGATTTATACATTGACAAAATACGATGGCCTAATAACGCTAAAAGTGCGTTTATGTTTTTCTTTAAAGAATTTAACTGAAACTAATTGTATTTTAAATAAAAAATGATTACCCAATGTGCAGCCGAAAATGATAACCATTGGATCCATTTGTATTAAAATGTATTTCAAATCTGTTGCCATTTCAAATAAATAATATATTTTTATTTTAATACAACTTTAAACTTAATATAGTTTTATTTTTATTAAAAAATTAATTTTAATTTCATAAATAATAAACTATAATATTCTACGGTTGTTTTGCACCTTTTGAACAAAATATTTTATTTTTAATGCCGTTCATAAATGAAACATAAACTCTCAACTCTATTATAATAGTATAAGCAATAAGTGATTCATACAGAGAGATTAGATTATTAAAAATAAACGCGTAAACTGCTTTTCGTTTATTAAAAGATACTATAGTGCAGAGATGGCCAAGCTTCACTATACGTGGAGCCGCAGTACAATAATCTCTCGTTACGAGAGCCAACATAAAAAATAAAAAATTTCAAAGTATCAGTTGTTTGGAAATATTTATTTTATTGAAAACCAAATATGTACTTATGGTTAAAAATCCATACAAATACATATTTAAATTTTGTTACATGACATGCTTGCTGGTAGATGGCATGTTTGTTTATAACTTGGCCGTGAATTTTCTGAAAACTGGTTCATAGTTTGTTAGCGCAGTATGAAGTAATTCCGTTAAATGCTCATTTGTAAGTTGGTTTGATTCGGTAGTTTGATTTTATAAACTTCATTGTTGAAAAAAGTGATTCACAACAATATGTTGTAAAGAATATGGATATTAAACTGGCAGCAGCTTTTTTCAAATTGTGGTACTTTGATTGAGACATTAGTTTCCAAAACTCATTTGGAGATTGTGGTGTATTTGGCTTTGTGATGCATTTTAAAAATGTGATTTCCCTGTAGCTCTAGTAATTCCATTTCTCCTGAGGCACTGTCATTCAAAAGATAACAAGGGATCGATAAGCCCTCGTTAATAATGTCAATCTCGAATGGATTTACAAGTAAATTAAGAGAAATATTTAAATTATTCGCAAATGAAAGTCTTTCAATAATTCTGCTAATTTACTGTCGTATTCACTCAGTTTGTTATCATTAATTTTAGAGAGTATGTTCTTCAGACGAGGAAAGTGGTTGAACACTTTTGTTGTTAAATCTCGTTGAAAAAGTTGAATTTTTTTTTCATAAAACTCAGAATCGTTTGAATAATATCAGTAATAACTTTATCTTTTCCTTGTAATGCTAGGTTGAGGGATTGCAGATGCTCCATTATATCAGTCAAAAACATACAGTCATTAATCAATTCATCATCCTTTAATTCCAGATAGTGTTTTTCTTTTCCTTTGAGGTAATATGTTCCATTTAATCAAAGAAATCACCGTTTGTTTCTTGCAATTTTCTTATGTTTTTAATTTCGTTATTATGGTCAATTATTCGTTTTATTGGTTTAGGCCTTAGGGCAATATCTTACTGTTGTAGATGTAGAAGTGGTTGAGGTAGCATATGTCGGATTTGCACGTGTATTTTAATTCTATTTAATTATGAACTTATTCATTTTTTAATTGGAATATTAAAGGATACATTAAATTTAACGTCGGCAAATTGCCTAAAGATAAAATATCAAAAATATTGTTTATAAAAAAATTGCAGAAAAAGATAATCATAGAAAAACAAACGAATCCAAAAGGAAAGACTTTTGATTTTGAGAACGATTTTTGTGCATTAATTTGAGACAAATACAGGTGATTTTATTTTTAGTCCACTAGAATATGTTAAACGTATAACCTTAATAAGATTAGTTAAATTTATTTATAACAGCGGATTATAAACTTGATTCGCGAAGTAAAGTAGTATCAAACTAAAACAAAGCCGTAAAAAACTACAACAGTAGTAACTTCGACAGGACGGACCTAAATATAATAATATGATTGTATTAAATCATATTCTATTAAACAGCATTATAAATTATATGTATTACTTCTAATTTTGTTACAATTTATATGAATTATTAAATATTATTTAATTTTTTCATTTTTTTTCGAGAGCCGCATTTATTCTTTCAAAGAGCCGCATGCGGCTCGCGAGCCGCGGTTTGGCCATGTGTGCTATAGTGTGTAGTATTTTTGTTTATCTATTAGTTTTACTTAACAAAAATTAGTCAAATCGTCGCAAAAACAACCAAAAGGCTGTAAAAATCCCGCGCCATGTTTTTATTTAGCTTGAAAAGATAATTTTAACTATTATTAATTACTTTTTGTGTTTGGCACTTTACAAAAATCTGTTAAATCATTAGGCACATGTTTATATAATTTTGTAATAAAATTTTGATTTCAAAACATCAATAAAATTGTTCTATGAGACTAAATACAAATTACATAGCGGTTTTATTTACTTATCCAAACTCCTATCCCCCACATATAAAATAAGCCATATTAAATTATTTGATTATAATATTAGTACATAGTTAAAGTATGGTCCATAACACTACATATCATAATTCTGAACATACAATAAATATACACATTTTATTTAAAACAAAGCAAATATTATTTATTGTTTTCTCTGTAAAAAATGCTCACTTTCACTTACATATTTCTTGAACAAAAACCTTGGCGCGACCTTTTCTAAATAAAGACAATAATGTCAGTAGTGAGATAAATTACGTGGACTGTGGACCATGGTTGACTGTGCAGCTAATCCGATGAATTATTTTAAATTGCAAATACGCTTCAACGTATAATAAAGTTGATCTTGACCAAAGATGTGCCTTTCCACATTATTAACATACCATAGACATTCCACATTATTAACGAAATCGCGAGTAGTGTAAAGATCGCCTATCTATATTGTCCACAAGCAAAATTTCATAAAAACCAAAATTTGAAAACTTCATATATAAAACTAACTAACTAAATGCATATATAAAACTAACTATAAATTATTACTTTATGCAAATATTCGACATGAAATTGTTGGAATAATGTCTAGCAACCAATAACTATAACAAGAGCTACCGTCTTACCGCGAACATAAGAGCTGGTATTTTTAAACGAATAAAAGAATAGTCGGTTCACCTATTCAATTAGAATGACCAGTTCTTTTATTTGAAATTTTTATGCAAACTTTATCACTGCCATCTCTAGCTAGTAAAACTACAATTACATATATTTCTTTTTATACAAATTTAGTAATTATTAATTTTGAAATACCGTTTTATTTCAATATGTTTAAATTGTATAATATAAGCTTTGGCCATTATGTTCTTGTGTTATGCATTAACGTTAAAATTGCTTAAGTATTTTTAAAATTTAAGGACTGGTCCTTCTATTTGAAATATAATTTATTCGAAAAAAACAATAGAACTTTAAAAATGGAATTTTTTTCTTATAGGGTTTAGAATATGTGTCACAACAACACATAAATACCTTTTAAGAACTAGGTTAGGTCCCACAACAACTTGCGTTTTAAGGTGTTGATGAACGCTTTTTTTTTAAACTCTGTGGATAGAAGCCACCTGAGACTATGGATTCCGGCAAACTATTTCATTTGTTTAATTTTTTATTTAATTTATTTAATTTTTTAGTTTCCATAATTTAGAATTATGTAATCACAGATGAAGGATTGATTTTAAGTAAATTAGGAAGTAATCTAAACATGATAATTAAAATATGTTCCATTATCGCCTCTGTGGCTGAATGTATAAGACACCGGGAATTAAACTATGGTGTCTGTGATGAATGTGAGTTCAATCCCAACACGAAACACAAAAAAATGTTTAAAAGAAGTTTTCTAAGAGAAAATAAAAAATAATAATTTCGAATTATCGGTCGTCACACTCACAAAACCTTCTCAAAATTTGTATCAATGTTATACTATGAGTCAAATTTGTTCACTTTGGCTTTAATGGCTTATTTAGAAAAGGTCGCGCCAAGGTTTTTGTTCAAGAAATATGTAAGTGAAAGTGAGCATTTTTTACAGAGAAAACAATAAATAATATTTGCTTTGTTTTAAATAAAATGTGTATATTTATTGTATGTTCAGAATTATGATATGTAGTGTTATGGACCATACTTTAACTATGTACTAATATTATAATCAAATAATTTAATATGGCTTATTTTATATGTGGGGGATAGGAGTTTGGATAAGTAAATAAAACCGCTATGTAATTTGTATTTAGTCTCATAGAACAATTTTATTGATGTTTTGAAATCAAAATTTTATTACAAAATTATATAAACATGTGCCTAATGATTTAACAGATTTTTGTAAAGTGCCAAACACAAAAAGTAATTAATAATAGTTAAAATTATCTTTTCAAGCTAAATAAAAACATGGCGCGGGATTTTTACAGCCTTTTGGTTGTTTTTGCGACGATCTATATTTGTGTATATAATGTTGGAAATCTGATAATTTGGAAAATTACTTAATTTAAAAATTTTTTGCTTTACTTTACTTTTTTTCCAAATTCAAGTTGGAAAAATGTTATTTAATTAGCGTGACAATTTGGTACTGATAAGGTTGTTACGAATTATATTTGTGAAGAATTTCAGTGGTTAACACCAAATTAAAGTCACGTGAAAAGACGTATTAAGTGTAGCGATACCAAGAACTTTGGTCATACGAATGTGAGATCATTTTCTTCAGTTTTGAATCTGTCGTAAATGCTCCCCATATTATCTCCTAAGTTTGTTTCGTGGTCGCACTAGGTATAGTTATAATGCTTTGCATTCTTTAGAGTAAAGATCGATATAGACCGTCATCAGCACAAAAGAAATGTTGCTAATCTGACAAATTTCTATAAATATATTTTAGATGATCACTGGGGTGTGATAATAGAAAAGCTCCTCGTGCTGCACCCTGGTTAACGCAAATAGTCAATTCAAACTTGGTAGCCAAATATTTCATTTTGAACTCTTGGCTGTGATACCAAAAAAAAAAAATAAAAAATGAACCAAAATCAAAATCACAATAACAACGGTACTTTTCAGCGCCATAAGACAAAAAATATTGGATCCTCAGTCCGTATTTTGCAATTGAACATTGAAGGCATAAGCAAGTCAAAAACTGAACATCTACAAAGAGTATTAAAAGACTTCGATATCGACGTTGTAATTCTGCAAGAAACGCATGCAGCAGATGAAGCACAACTTACCTCTAGAGGAAACATTGTTGGCTACAAATTAATTAGTGCTATTTACCATCAAACATATGGATCTGCCACGTATGTTAAGTCAGAAATCATGAACTGCACCCATGTACTTACACAGACGGACAACGATATTCATCTTATTGTTGTTGATAAATCGGACATGAAGATTGTAAACGTATACAAGCCTCCTAATACAGGATGGCCAGCTGCTACCCTACCATTATTTCACCACCCAGCAATATATACTGGTGACTTCAATAGCCATCACACCCAGTAGTCCTACTCAAACAACAATCCCAATGGTATACAACTGACTGACTGGGCCGATGATAACAACATGTTCCTGGTATATGATGCAAAAGACATGAAAACCTTTAGATTTGCTAGATGGCAACGTGATTACAATCCCGAGCATTGTTTTTCTACAAAAAACGAACAACGTAACCCTATTCCAATATCTAGGGCTGTCTTACAAGGTTTTCCACGCTCTCAACATCGTCCAGTAATTGTTGAGGTTGAAATCAAAATCCCACTCGTTAACTCTACTCCTCAACCTAGATGGAATTTTAACAAAGCTGATTGGGATAAATATAGGTTGGAGTTGGATGCAGTGATTCGCTGGATCCCACCCATTCCTAAAAATTATGATAGGTTCGTTGGAGCCATCATCTCAACTGCAAATAAATGCATCCCAAGAGGCTTCCGTGAAGAATACATTCCTGGCTGGAGTAGAGAGAGTGATAAATTGTATGAGGAGTACCTTAGTAGTGGTGAAGCAGACGTGGCTGATGACTTAATTTACTCACTGGACGCCGCGAGGAAACAAAAGTGGATTAGCGCTGTTGAAAACATTGATTTTTCCCATTCAAGCAGGGAAGCTTGGAGTCTCCTTTGGAAACTGGGTGGCTCAAACTCCATCACTCGCGCTAACAATGAAATAAATCCAGAGGACATTGCAAATCATATCGTAAACATGTCTCGTTCTTCTATTAATCGCCTTCATAAGAGAACAATTAAACGTAAATTAAGAGAAATAAAGCGCAATTGCTCGTTTTCATCGAAGTATGCGAACTCTTTTAGTAGCGAAGAACTAGATTCAGCTCTGTCTCAAACAAAAAACGGAAAAGCAGCGGGCTACGATGGCATATTTCCAGAATTTCTTAGAAATGCGGGAAAAAATGTAAAACAATGGCTAACTAAATTTTTCTCGATTATGCTTGAAACCGGCAATCTTCCAAAATACTTTAAGACTACGAATGTGATAGCGATACTTAAACCAGGTAAACCATCCAATGAACCAGGAAGCTATCGTCCAATCGCACTTTTGAGCACCTGCTACAAATTGCTAGAACGGCTCATATACAACCGTATCGCACCGATTCTGAATGACCAGATCCCAGTCGAACAAGCTGGTTTCCATCCCAATCCCAGCTGCACTGACCAACTGCTCGCTTTAACATCCTACATCGAAGCTGGGTTTAAAAAACAATTAAAAACAGGCGCAGTATTCATCGATCTCACTGCAGCATATGACACGGTCTGGCGAATTGGGATTATATATAAGCTGTTCAATGCAATACCTTGTAACACCATCTCATGCTTAATTAACAACATGCTGAGTAATCGTGTATTCAAAGTTCATCTAAATAATTCCTGTAGTAGGTCCAAAATGCTTAACAATGGTTTGCCACAGGGTTCCGTCCTGGCGCCATTACTTTTTAATTTGTACATCCATGACATGCCTGACACAACATCAAAGAAAGTTGGGTACGCGGATGATTGAACCCTGGCCACTCAAAATAAAAACATGAGTGTCTTGGAAGATTTGCTGTCAACTGACCTGGCGATAATGAATGACTATTTTCGAACGTGGAGCTTATTTCCTAATCTAAGTAAAACCGAGAGTTCTTGTTTCAACTTAAACAACAAACTGGCAAAACACGAACTATCAGTGTTATTTAACGGCACTGTCATTAAATACAATCAACAGCCAAAGTTCCTGGGTATTACTCTCGATAGAACTCTTTCTTTTAAGCTCCACCTAGAGAATACGTCAACAAAACTTAAAACGAGAAACAACATATTGCATAAACTGGCAGGCTACTCCAACAACACTCCGCACAGCTTCTCTAAGTCTGGTTTACTCAGTTGCTGAGTACGGCGCACCAGTCTGGCTGAATAGCACACATACTGAAAAAGTTGACTGCCAGCTGCATGCCGCGATGCGTACTATAAGTGGTACTATCAGGTCCACTCCTTTACCTTGGCTCCCTGTGTTGAGCAATATCGCTCCACCTGCACTCAGACGCTCGCATGCACTCATGCGTGAACATAAAAAGGTAACCAACAACATCACGTTACCCTTGCACGAATATTACGGTGACCACACTAGTTGTCGATTGAAGTCAAGAAAGCCTCCTCATAAAACTGCCAGCAACCTGCTGGCAACTAATTTTAATATCTTGGATGCCTGGGACACCTCCTGGAATGATTACAACACTCCTGGCGTTTTTATTACTAACCCGACTTCTGTCCAACCTGGTTTCGATCTGCCACGTCATACCTGGACCACACTAAACCGAATAAGAACGAATCATGGACGTTGTGCTGATTCTTTCTACAAGTGGGGAATCTCAGAGTCCCCTCAATGTGACTGCGGAGCTGCACAACAAACCATAAAACACATTGCAACAGTGTGCCCACTTCAACGATACGATGGCGACATCTCAGACATCCATTTGGCAACTCCCGATGTAGTAGCATGGATAGACTCACTCGATGTAAACATCTAATGTTCAAATATACTGCCCAATGTTCAAATATACTGCCCAATGTTCAAATATTCTAATATTTTACTTTTTAATTTTTAACTAAAAGACGCGCAATTATATTGATTGTAAGCTCATTTAATGTGTATTTATGTTTTGTTTTATGTAGATTTCATATGAAAATCTATCTATTTTAAGTTTTATTTTTGTTTTATTTTTGTTTTTTATGTGTCACAACAAAAACCATACGCTAAATAAAGATGAAAAAACTTGCACGGAGATCAAATCAATTTAACCTGAACTAGCAAACTGGTTTTCATAACACTAGAGCAAGTGTTGTAGCCCATGCTTTCACCGTTCATATAAAAAAAGGTAGAACTGTTGCTTTTCAACGTGATTTTTTCAACAGAGTCTTTTATTTCTGGAATTCCTTAAACTCATGGGTGTTCCCTGATAGCTTTAATGCTCAAAATTTTAAAATTAGCGTCCATAAATTTCTAAAGGAAGCTTAATTTTTTCAAACTTAATTCTGATCACTAGTTGGCATGGTATCTTCGGATATTAACAGACGTTAATTTATAATTAACGTTACACACGACTAACTTTGAATAAAACAAAAAAAAGTTATCGTTGCCTAGTTGAAACAAAACACTGCCAACTCCACGTACTACCAGCATCACTCCCATTAGATTTAATATTTCGTGTAAAATCGACTTGCTAGGACTGATATAAAAAGTGGCTTTGGTGACTCAAATGACTTTTATGCGGACTGAACACTTTTTTGATTTTTTAACAGATAAGTCAGTGGGGACGATATATAGAAATAGTTCGCAATGTATCTTCGGTACCAGCCGGGAACACTTAAGACTTTTCAGATTTGTCTGATCGTTTTTTGTGAAGAAAATTCAGCTATTGTAGAATTTTACCACTAAAAACCCTTTTACGTTTCCAATGCCATCTTTATTTAACCAGTTACGGGGAGAGAGGGGGTAGACTATAAACATTTGAGCTAACACCATCAATTAAAATAAATAAAACAAATAAATACTAAGTCTTAATATTTCTTGTAATTATTTTACTAAAGGGACCCATAATGTTGTTAATTTGGCATTGTTTGACCACAATAAAGCAAATAATATTCTATGACAGTTTTGTATGTGCGTAAGTTGGCTGTTACACTGGAGCATAACCACTATCTATCCCTAATCAGTCTATATTATTTCTGAATTGGGTTTAGATCAATATTGATCTATTAAATGATAATATTGGTAGGAGTTGGAATTTTGACATAGATCATATATTTTTAAAACACCGAGTTTGAGAATATAATATAAACCTTTACCTTTATTAATCTATAATATAAAAATGAATCGCTGAATGTGTTGCTAAGCGCAAATCTCGAGAGCAACTGAACCGATTTCGCTAATTCTTTTTTTAGAATATTCCTTGAAGTACGAAGATGGTTCTTACGGAGAGAAAACTTTAAAAAATTGCCTGAAAAAGTCTAAAAACAACACTTTTCTATACTCCCATACAATCGATTCGTAATAATACTTAAAAGTCAATTTGAACTTTAATACCATACCATACCATAAAGTTTAAATGTTAGTGGAGAGGTTCCGGGAAGGCAAAACAATTGAGTGACGTTAGTGTCGTATAAATATTAATGTCAATATTTGTCAATATTTATACGATGGTAACATTACTCAAAAACAAATTGTCTATTGTCTGTGGTAAAATTTCACTTGATATGTAAACGTCTCTTTGCTGTGCATCTATAATATTACTAAATCTTTAAGCCACAAATTTCTATAAAATTAAAAAAGTGTTGTGTGTTTGTGACTCAGTTATACTCAATAATATAAAAATGAATCGCTGAATGTGTTGCTAAGCGCAAATCTCGAGAGCAGCTGAACCGATTTCGCTAATTCATTTTTTAGAATATGCTTCAAAACGATTGAGTGACGTTGGTATCGTATAAATATTAATGTCAATATTTGTCAATATTTATACGATGTTAGCATTACTCAAAAACAAATCAAATTGTCTATGGTAAAATTTAATATACGCAATAGAACAGGGAATCCGAATTTACAAATAATTAAAGAAATTTACAATGAGGCATTGATTTCCATTGAGTCATTCCATTGTCAAACAAGCTATTATTTCAATTGGGGATGGCCGCGCCCAATCGCTCAATGCACGATGCTTTTCATCAAGAGCTACAACGTGAAAAATCGAATGATCTCCATACTTTGAAAGAATCGATTCAAATAAATCTTCCACTATTGAACGAAGAACAAAAGTATGTATTTGATACTCTTATAAAAGTAATAAATGATGGAACTGGAGGGATTTACTTCTTGGACGCTCCTGGTGGTACAGGAAAACTTTTTTTATTACTTTAATATTGGCAACAATTCACTCAAAAACTGAAATTGCTCTTGCTCTTGCTTTGTCAAGCATTGCAGCTCTAAATTTGCCATTGTATATTCAAAGAAACGAAACTTCAACCTGCAACATTTCCAAGAATTCTGCAATGGCAAAGGTTTTGCAGCAATGTAAAATAATAGTGTAGGATGAATGCACATGGGCGCATAAAAAATCTTTAGGGTTTTAGATACACACAGAAAAATCTTCACGTAACGTTGAATAAAATTTACGTGAAATCCCTATGGTTTTTAGCCAATAGGGCGGTCACATTAAAATAAAGTGATTTACCACGTTATTTTTAATTTTTAAGATTGACGTGAATGAACATAAAAATTAGATGAAATAACGTAATCCTAGAAAGTGAAATCAGTTAAATTCAACAGGATTTTCTCTAAAAATTTCTGTTTGTTTAAACGTGAAGTCTACTTAAAAAGTTACTTGCTTTCTGTTTAATTTGATGTGAAATCACGAATTTTATCGTACGGGATAAAATAGTAAAGATGATGTTTTTCAAAAATATTATAAAAATTTTGGTTTGAAGCTTTGAATGTTTTTACTTTATTATAATTTTTTATAAATCTTTAACAATTCAATATATGTAGTAAAAATTCAAAATAAAAATATATTAAAATAAAAATATTAACAACTTAGTTCAGAAATTATAGTTTAAGTTTTCTTATTTTCCTGTAAATTACATTTTCAAATTAAATTCTTGGAAGGAATTCTATGTTCACAATATTCACACATAAAACAATTAAATTTGGTCATTTTTTTTATTTAAACTTGATTTTTTAATATATTAATTAAATTAATAACTTCAGAAAACCGTTCTGATTCTAAATCAAAAAAATAGCCAAAAAATGACCAAATTTGCCTACTTATGTGTGAATATTCTAGTTGAAAAACATAACTGATTTTTATAACTATATCAAGACACTTTTTAAAAGAACCCATTTGATATTTCAATCCATCTATATACACATAAAAATGTGTGAGTTTCGATAACGTTAGTCCTACCACAACAATTTTTGGTTGAATTTTCTTCTTTTGTAATTTATTTTCTTTCAACATTTTTTCTAATTGCTCATGCATAATATTAGAAGAAGGCACATGCAATAAAAAATCATCCTGAGCCTCTATTATCGAAGGCTTGCGGTATTTATTTATTCGCTTTGGTTGAAGGATCGCATGTATCAAAAGACATGCAATGCAATGTTTTGAATCTGTAAAATATGGAGGGGCTGAAATCTCAAGCTCTGAGATATCAAGACTTCGGTCTGGGTTAAAGATTTTGATATAGTTTTCGGCAAAAAACTTTTATGAGGACATGGTTTTTAGTTTTGGGCAGCGATGTACATCAAACATAACTCTTTGTTAAAGTACAAGTATTTTTTATCTCTGTTTAAAAATTTCTTACAAAACTAACACGAAACATCAATACGTTGCCGGAAAATTATAATCAAAATTCCAAAAATATTGTTAAATTAAATAAAATCAAACTTTTTCAAAATGCCAAAAATATTCCAAATATTAGAATAAAATCAAATATTTAAATATTTTCTAAATTCCAATAATATTTCAAAAATTCTTAAAAATACAAACTTTTTCCAAAATTCTAAAAATATTGCAAAAATTATTACAAAATCATAAATTGAAACTTTTTTCAAAATTCCAAAAATTATAATAATATCAAAATTAAAAATTTTTCAAAATTCTAAAAATATTTCAAAAATTCTTACAAAATCAAAAATTAAAACTTTTGCCGAAATTCTAAAAATATTGTAAAAATTATTACAAAATCAAAAATACAAACTTTTTCAAAATTCCAAAAATATTTCAAAAAATATTGTAAAAATTAAATAAAGTCAAACTTTTTCAGAATTCCAAAAATATTCCAAAAATTAGAATAAAATCAAATATTTAAATTTTTTCTAAATTCCAACATTTTAAAAATTCTTAAAAATTCAAACTTTTTCCAAAATTCTAAAAATATTGCAAAAATTATTACAAAATCAAAAATTGAAAATTTTTTCAAAATTCCAAAAATTATAATAATATCAAAAATTAAAAAATTTTTCAAAATTCTAAAAATATTTCAAAAATTCTTACAAAATCAAAAATTAAAACTTTTTCCGATATTCTAAAAATATTGCAAAAATTATTACAAAATCAAAAATACAAATTTTTTCAAAATTCCAAAAATTTTTCAAAAACTATAACAAATTCAAAAACTTCCATGTCTAATTTCATTTTAGATTACATTTACGTCATAAAAACAGCTACATTTTCTTCCAAAAAATTGGCTAAAAAATAAATGAAATCAGTTTTTGACACACTTGACATTATTTTTTGACAAACTTATAATGCCATAATTCTCTATAATAATAATAAAATATCATGTCATACAAACTATTAATTTTATTGTTTTCTAAAAAAAATGGATAAAAAATAAATAAAAACTTTTCTTTTGACACACTTGACAACATTTTTTGACAAACTTATAATCCATAATTCTCAATAATAATAATAAAATTTCATTTCAAAGAAACAATTTTATTTTTTTCCAAAAAAGGGTAAAAAACTAAATAAAAATCTTTTGACACACTTGACAACATTTTTTTGACAACCTCATAATGCAATAATTCTCAATAATAATAATAAAACTTCATTTCAAACAAACAATTAATTTTATTTTTTTTTTCCAAAAAATTAGGTAAAAAAATAAATAAAAATCTTTCTTTTGACACACTTGACAAAATTTTTTTGACAAACTTATAATGCAATAATCTAGTTTTTGATCTTACATACCAATCCCGACCATCAAGATTTCTCCAAATTTAATGTTCCTACTCGTAATCACTTAATGTGAACGTTTTTTAAGCCAAAAATATGAAAATTTGCTATTTTTGACACACATAATGATTTTTTTGACACACTTCCGGTACAGTTATCGAACACAGCGTCCTTTCGGACCTGTCCCTTGTGAATACCTATTTTTAGAAAAAAAAATTTTTGAAATCCCTCCAGCGGTTTTCCCTGCAGCGTAGGTAATGACGGCCGGCCGGCCGGCAGACAGACATACATTTTTTTTTTTTTTGCTTTTTTAGAATCAGGAGGTCGTAAAACGTCGAGAAATGTCAAAAAAAGTGGGGGTAAGAATTTCACTTTGAGCTCATGAATGTAATACTTAGGTCTTTCAGACCGAAGTAATAAGATTTTAGTTAAAACAATAATATAAACAATAAATACGAGATATGGGCTATGCTTTATCTCTTTGACAGAGTAACATAAATAAAGTTATAAATTTTAAAAAGATAAAATAATTTAATGATATACTTTACATACTTATATCTACATCATCCTGAGAAAGAAACTTTAATAGTTGTCGAGAAGCTTTGTCCTTTATTGCCGCGTCAAAATATGGCATAATTTTACTAACAAAATTATCAAATAATGATAATAATAAATTGGATTTGTCCGGAAATAAAAATTCAAAGTCAATTTCGATCTGTAAAAAATGTACAAAATTAAATATAAAACTAAAATTGTTTAACATAATGTGTACTTACTAATTGGTAGCCGTTTTCGTCATTAAATCTCGGCCATTCTTTTAGTAATTCATTGAGAGTAGACTTTTCGAGATTTTGAAATTCTTTGGTTCTCAATGGTGCTGTTTTCTTCCAATTTTCAACTATCACTTCCCAGGGCAAAATGTTGCTGAAAAGCCATATTTTTAATGTTTCTAACTCATCTACAGGAAAAAAATTATAAATTATATGTAAAATGTGGAGTGTGTAAAATTGTACCGATATTTGAAAACGTTTCATTTGTGTTAACAATGATGTTTGGAGGATCTCTATCGAACGTCGTATTACTCCATTTTGAAGGAAGTTTTCCTGTTGGATTTTTCTTACCCGGCTTACGAGGCAGGAAATACGTTGCCTTAAAAAAAATGTTTAAGTTTTCATATTGATAATGCTATAAACTTACAGATTTTTCACTTTGGAAAAGTTCCTCTATAGCAGTGCCCCACTCTTCCATTTCTTTGTAACTCATTTTTTTTTTATTAACCATGTAATGGTCGACTATGCTCTGAGTCAATAATTTTTGCATCGATGGATTAAGTGATTTGAATTTTTCATAATGTTCTAATACTTTTTGTCCATTATGGGTGTTTTCCAAAATACTTTTAACAGATTCTTTGTTTGGACACATGATATACTTTATCGCGGTAGTTATAGGTTTGGTTGAGATGGTACAAATTTCATTAGTGATTTTTTCAAGCAACTCCAAAGCTTTGCTTGTTGTAGCATTTGCTAATGCCTTTTCATAATCCGTGCTCCCAATCCAAACTCCCTAAAATTAGGTAGCGAAATCCGAAATTCGACGTCCACGCCGTGCTGCCTGGGTAATGCTGACAGAATTAGGTTGGTGTATTAGAGACAAGCAGAGTAAAAACTGCTTAGTCAATGACGCTACATCACGGCGAATTGGCGCCTTAAAACCAATGTGACTCAAGCGTCTGTTCTCCATGTCAGGGGCGGCTTGGAGCGGGCGTCTGTCTTGAATCAAGCGGCTCGCTATATAAACGTGTAAAAAGGTTGTTTCTGGTGACCTTAATATGCAGAACGGACCCATTCACGACAATTTGGGTTGGGCCTAAGGTTAACACCCTAACCCCGGAAAAAAACTCATATGTTAAATTTGGTTATCAGAAAAAGAATAACAGACCCGGACAAAAAAACACAATTTTACCTGGACGTGAAAAAGGACCAGACTACCGAATCGGAACGTGGAACGTGCGCAGCCTGAGCGCTCCTGATGCTCTTATAAGTCTGGAAACAGAGGCTGAGAGGTATAGGATGGATATTATTGCTCTACAAGAAATTAGACAGCCGATAATCGGAAAACAAGATTTAGATAGTCACTCTCTATATTGTAGTGGTCATCCTTCCCGAAGAGAATTTGGTACTGGCTTTCTTGTTGGTGCACGCATACAAGAAGCCGTGATGAAATTCATCCCGGTCAGTGAGAGGATCTGCTACCTACGTGTACGTGGTACATATAACAATATTTCTCTTATTGCCGTGCATGCACCTACTGAAGCTAAGACCGTCGACGAGAAGGATAATTTCTACATAGCACTGGAAGAGGTTATGAAACAAACACCAACACGCGACTTCATTATGGTTCTTGGTGACTTTAATGGACAGGTTGGAAGAGATATCTCTTATGGAAATGTGGTGGGTCCCAACAGCCTGCATTTGAATTCGAATGATAATGGTGAGAGAATGACTGAGTTTGCATTATCAAATAATTTGAGAATTGCCAGGACGTTCTTTCCGCATCGATCGATTCATAAACAGACTTGGGTCTCACCGAATGGAAACACTCGAAATCAAATTGATCACGTTCTAGTAACAGCAGGTTTCTTTTCGAGCGTTCGGGATGTGCGATCCTTTAGAGGTGCATACATCGGAAGTGATCACTTCCTTGTATGTGCAACGATAAGGTTCCACTTCCCAAATCCAGGCATTCCAAAATTCAATCAACGGAAACGTTTTAACATCTCATCATTAAAGAATGCTGAAACAGAAGAGAGATATCAAATCCATATTGCCGAAACATTGGAGAAATCAGAAACCATTAATGGAGACGTCGATAAGTCATGGTATTTGCTCAAAGATGCTGTTTTAAGCGCTGCTGAGGGAATACTTGGACGACCACAGAACCACTCCCAGAAGCCATGGATGGATCAAGCATGCCTTGACGCTATTCAATACAAAAGAGATTGCTATCTGAAGTGTCTACAAGGACGCAACACCAGGTCCACGAAGGAAAACTATAAACTGGCAAGACAAGCCGTTACAAAGCTATGTAGACGAGCGAAGAGAGAATGGTGGAAGAGACAGTGTGAGGAGATTGAAAGCTTCAATAAGGAACATCAATCGCGTAACTTCTTTCAACAGGTTAAAACCTTAAAGAAGGGCCCTCAAACTAGATCAACTGCTATTCAAAATGAAGATGGGGAGCTACAAGTAGACCTTAAAAATATTTTAGATACTTGGGCCGCTTATTTTGAGAATCTTCTCAACTTAAGTGACCAGCAACAAGTCGGACGACGAGCAAAGCTTATTCGTGCGTCAAAGGTACATGTAGACGAACCCACCAAAGAGGAATTCGATGCGGCGCTGTCAAAACTAAAATGCAATAAAGCACCTGGTATCGACGATATAACATCCGAAATGATTGTACATGGTGGCGAAACTCTATCCTTAAGATTGTTTGAACTTGTTCAAATGATCTGGCGGACTGAAACCATGCCACAGGACTGGAACACAGCTATGCTGATACCAATCCATAAAAAAGGTAATCGCCTACAATGTGCAAACTACAGAGGAATCGCTCTCCTCTGCACAGCATATAAGATCTTTTCCTACATTTTGCTATCCAAAATCAATCCTTTTGCTGAACAACTGTTTGGAGAATATCAGTGTGGCTTCCGGCGGGGCCGAGGTACCACCGATGCACTTTTCTCGATAAGGATGATTTTGGAAAAGTGTCGAGAGTTCAACATACCTGTGCACCAACTTTTCATTGATTTCAGGCAGGCCTACGACTCTCTCGAACGAGAGACTCTATGGTCTGCTCTGGTGTCGATGGGAATTCCTGGTAAACTGGTATCACTATGCAAAATGACAGTACAGAACTCTCAATGCTGTGTACGAGTAGAGAACGAAATATCAAAGTTTTTTAAAGTCGACTCCGGTTTAAGACAAGGTGATGCTATCTCTCCTATACTTTTTAATCTAGCCTTGGAATATGTGTGCCGTCAAAAGAAACTACCGACTAACAACAATATCTTGTCAATAAACTCAGTACAGATGATTGCTTACGCTGATGATGTTGTCATCCTCGGCCGAAGTGAAGCTGTTATGAGTGAGACTTTCAAGTCGCTTGAGAGTGGTGCTAGGAAAATTGGTCTGCAAATTAACTACAATAAAACCAAACATATGAATGTTTCAAGAGAGGCTGAGAAGAAAGATTTGATGTGCGGCGATGAACGAATTGAGGGAGTTGAATCTTTTAAATATTTGGGATCAATGCTTGACTCAAACAACAGCATACTTACAGATATAAAAGCTCGAATCGCTGCAGGTAATCGAACTTTCTACTCAATTAAACCTCTCCTTGGATCTCCGTATGTATCAGCTAACACCAAGCTCAAGTTATACAAGACATTGATTAGACCGGTTGTGATGTATGGGTCACAAACGTGGACCCTTACACAGAATGACGAATCGCATTTATCTGTATTTGAGCGTAAGATCCTACGCTACATATTTGGTCCACTTAAGACAGACGATGGGGAGTATAGAACCCGGTATAACTTTGAGATCAGAGACCTTCTTGAGGGTCCTGATATAATAGGTTGTATCCGTTCTAATAGGATTGCTTGGTTTGGGCATGTTCTACGAGCCGATTCACAGTCTGGAATGATTAGAAAAATGTACGTTAGTACCCCAGGGAGTGGTAGACCGCGAGGTAGACCACGACTACAATGGGAGACTGACGTAATAAACGACCTTAAAAAAATCGGCTGCCATGGTAATTATGTCGCTGTTGCGAATGACCGTGGTGAATATTCAAAGCTGATTAACCTGGCAACGCTCCTACATGGAGCATGAACGCCTTTAAAAAAAAAAAAAAAAAAAAAAAAATGAAAAAATATTTGATAAAGTTTTATAATTTATTACTCACCATTTCATTTTTCCAGTCATACAATTTTTTTTTTAGAAGAGCCCTTTCACCAAAAAAATATGGCATAGTATGGAATATTTCATCAACGTCGTTTGATGTTAATGCCTGTATATGGCTTATTGTGTTAAACCCGTGAGCTTTAATTATCTCACATGTAGCTGTACTGAGACCCCATGATTTTAAAAGAATCTGTGTTTCTCCAACATCTTTTTCTTCGAAAATTAATGGAGGAATAATAATGCACGACACATTTGTACAGTCTTCAACGATTTCCGTTGTAGGATATTCCATTTTAAAATTTTATTGAGCTCTAATTAACAGATTACAAAAATTGCACAATTTTACAATTAAACTCAAGAAAATCAACTTTATATATTTTACAATACACAATTCACAAAATTTTATCAACTTCGCTTAAATTTCAGATTTTAATTATTAACTAATTTTAAATTTAAATCTGATAAGAAATTTAACTTTTATCCTTACTTCCTTTTATAAGGGCAATCGTAATTGAAATGTACAATTTCCTATTTTACTTATGCCGTATTTAGCGAATTTACGTGAAATCTCGTAAAAACAAAAGGCAAACTCGTAAAACAACAGAAATTAACAGTTATTCATTTAACATGCTTTTTCTTTTTGTTATTAGATGATTTCACATTAAAATATAATATGGAATCCTTTAAATTGTGCATTTTTTACGTGAAATCTCATAATAGTAGTTTATGAGACAATCTTATTAAAATTATGTGACTTTTTTTTCTGTGTGTAGAACCTTAAAAGATCTACGGAACAACCAAAACCATTTTGGTGGCGCAATGATTTTATTATCAGGAGATTATCGGCAAAAATTGCCAGTGGTTCCACGTTCAACGCATGCTGATGAACTGAATGCATGTTTAAAGTCCTCCAATTTGTGGAAACATGTCAAGGTATTACATTTAAGCAAGAATATGCGTGTCATGTTGCAAAATGATCAATCTGGAGACATATTCTCTAAACAACTCATTGATATTGGTAATGGCCAATTTCCTATAGACGTGCTGACTGGCTGCATCACCTTTCCTGAGAGTTTTTGTCAGTTAACGCAATCAAAAGCTGAGCTCATTCAAAAAGAGTTTCCAAATGTTGCTCAAAATTACTTATTCCATTATTGGTTGAACAAATGAGCTATACTGGCTGCCAAAAACACTGATGTAAATGAATTAAATTTCAAAATTCAAGATGACATTCCTGGCGAAATGAGGACATATAAATCAGTTGATACGGCAACTAATGAAGATGATGTCGTGAACTATCCACCGGAATTTTTAAACTCACTAGATTTGCCAGGATTGCCACCTCACAATCTTCAATTAAAGGTTGGATCTGCAGTTATAATGTTGCGAAATATTAACCAACCGCGACTTTGTAACGGCACACGATTAGCAATAAAAAAATTTACTGAATAACGTAATAGAAGCAATCATATTGAAAGGAAAGTATAAAGGAGAAGGCGTTTTGATACCCCGCATACCAATGATTCCGACTGACGTACCATTCGAGTTTAAACGACTGCAGTTTCCAGTACGGCTTGCTTTCGCTATGACTTTAAACAAATCCCAGGGGCAGTCATTAAGTGTTTGTGGTATTAATCTAGAAAACCCATGTTTCTCGCATGGTCAATTGTATATTGCCTGTTCCCGTGTTGGAAAACCATCTACTCTGTTTGTTTACGCTAATTTTTCATATATCCGAACTGATCAGCTGGTTTTCATTCATATTTTTAAAAATAAAAATTGAAAATTATGCTATCATTTCTCACTACCACTTTTGAAATCATTGCTTCTACGTCAACAAAATGTCTACGCAAAAACTTTATTTATAAGCGTAGCGAAGCACGCCGGGCCTGCTAGTTTGTTAATAATTTTACTTTTCTATAATAGAAAAATGCAAAATGAAAAGGTGTAGTAGTTTTTTTTCATTTTGCAGGAAATATAATAATTTTTATTTCAGTTATCTTGTGATAAATTAAATATTTTGACATAAGAAAAGTGTATAAACTATGTGACAGTATAAATACATTCATAATGTGAATATTCCGTAAATATACGGCAAGTTTATAAGGTCTAATTTAAACAAAGTTCTGTAATTAATCTGTAAATATAAAAATACATTTACAAAGCCAACGTTTAGTAAATATACGAGGTAGCTATAAGCTCTCGTAAACTCTACACAATGTAGTCATTTTGTAGAAGTAATCATACAATTATATGGTACATAATCGGAAACGTTACGTTTGAACCTGTAAGTTTACAATAACACTGTAGCTTTACTATGTAGAATCAGAAACAACATTTTGTAGAAGTATAAATACCGCAACATATCTTGAGTACAGTTTGTGTTCCGTAAATTAAACAAGAATAATTTGTGACTATAATATGTACAATATGCTACTTGGGGTGGCATCTATTTCCTGGTATCTGTTATCTGGTATCTCGTATCTGGTATCTGGTATCTGGAATCTGGAATCTAGTATCTGACATGTGGTATGTGGTATCTGGCATCTGGTATCTGGCATCTGGTATCTGGTATCTGGTATCTGGAATCTGGTATCTTGTATCTGGTATCTGGTATCTGGTATCTGTTATCTGGTATCTGGTTTATGGTATCTGGTATCTGGTATCTGATATCTGGTATCTGGTATCTGGTATCTGGTATCTGGTATTTGGTATCTGGTATCTGGTATCTGGTATCTGGTATCTGTTATCTGGTATCTGGTATCTGGCATCTGGCATCTGGTATCTGGTTTCTGGTATGTGGTATCTGGTATCTGCAGCCTAATTCTGTAACTGTGAAGCGGTGAAGTGATAAGTTTTTTATCACTTCACTGCAAAAATATCTAAGTGAGTGAAGTTTTAAAACTTTAAATTAACACAGACTTTTTGTTTGGCAATAAAATGAAACCGTTTCTTTTGTTGTTATTGTCATTATTTCAAAAAATACCAAAACGTCAAAGTGATTTGATATTTAAAATTGCATTTCTTAAATTAAATCCCGATTTATTTTTCAAATTTAATTTCTAAAATATTTACTATACTTAAATTTGTAAAAATTTACTTTTAAATTGAGTTTTAAGTTAAAACTATGGAGGGGCTGAAATCTCACAGCTCTGAGATATCAAGACTTCGGTCTGGGTTAAAGATTTTGATATAGTTTTCGGCAAAAAACTTTTATGAGGACATGGTTTTTAGTTTTGTTTAGCGATGTATATCAAACATAACTCTTTGTTAAAGTACAAGCATTTTTTATCTCAGTTTAAAAATTTACTACACAACTAACACGAAACATCAATACGTTGCCAGAAAATTATAATCAAAATTCCAAAAATATTGTAAAAATTAAATAAAGTCAAACTTTTTCCAAAATTCTAAAAATATTGCAAAAATTATTACAAAATCACAAATTGAAAATTTTTTCAAAATTCCAAAAATTATAATAATATCAAAAATTTTAAATTTTTCAAAATTCTAAAAATATTTCAAAAATTCTTACAAAATCAAAAATTAAAACTTTTGCCGAAATTCTAAAAATATTGCAAAAATTATTACAAAATCAAAAATTCAAACTTTTTCAAAATTCCAAAAATATTTCAAAAACTATAACAAATTCAAAAACTTACATGTCTAATTTCATTTTCAATTACATTTACGTCATAAAAACAGCTACATTTTGTTTCCAAAAAATTGGCAAAAAAAATAAATGAAATCATTTTTTGACACACTTGACATTATTTTTTTGACAAACTCATAATGCCGTAATTCTCTATAATAATAATAAAATATCATGTCATACAAACTATTAATTTTATTGTTTTCTAAAAAAATGGGTAAAAAATAAATAAAAACCTTTCTTTTGACACACTTGACAACATTTTTTTGACAAACTTATAATGCAATAATCTAGTTTTTGATCTCACATACCAATCCCGACCATCAAGGTTTCTCCAAATTTAATGTTCCTACTCGTAATCACTTAATGTGAACGTTTTTTAAGCCAAAAATGTGAAAATTTGCTATTTTTGACACACATAATGATTTTTTTGATACAGTTCCGGTACAGTTATCAAACACAGCGTCCTTTCGGACCTGTATCTTGTGAATACCTATTTTTAGAAAAAAAAAATTTCTGAAATCCCTCCAGCGGTTTTCCCTGCAGTGTAGGTAATGACGGCCGGACGGACAGCCGGCCGGCCGGCAGACAGACATACATTTTTTTTTTGTTGCTTTTTTAGAATCAGTAGGTCCTAAAACGTCGAGAAATGCCAAAAAAGTGGGGGTAAGAATTTCACTTTTGGCTCATGAATGTAATACTTAGGTCTTTCAGACCGAAGTAATACATTGAATGTGCATTGAATGAACTTTATATTCTTTAAAGATATTTAATACATACAAAAACGTTATATGATTTAGAGCTCTGCATGAATGTCTTGATTTTTCGTGTGCAACGTTATTATCGTTATACTGCACACTTTATTTCATAATTTGAAATACATTGCACACTATAATTAAAAATAAAGAGTGCAACCTTAATTTAGTATATTGTCAAAATCCTGTTTTTGTTTTACATTAGAGCTCTGTATGAATATGTCGATTTTTCGTGTGCAATGTTATTATAGTTATACTGCACACTTTATTTCATAATTTGAAATATATTGCGCACGATAATTAAAAGTCTAAAGAAACTTATCATTTAGTATATTGTCAATAAGGGGTCGTAAAATACTTGAATATTAAGTACCCGGGTAGTAGTTGTTTTAATCAAATACCCGGTACCCACGTTACCCGGGTATTTGGGTAATTAAAACAAAACAAATTTTTAACAGGTCAGTTGTACATATTTAATCAACTTAACTTAAAAATACGCTAAACAAATATAAATGAATTCAATTTCAAAAAAGGAAAAGTGAATTTTTATAATCATTTGTAAGATTCAATATAACTTCGTGTTTAGAAAATAGTATTTTCAAACATTAATTCATTAAGTGTGGAAGGAGCTAACGAACTGCAAATTTTGGTTACTATATTGTTGGCTACTGAAAACATCCGTTCGGATGTATATGTATATGTAATGGATGTATATGTAATGGATGTATAGGCGCCTGGACTGGCGCCGATTTCATGTGATAATTACCACATATTATAAACTTCGTGAGGCGCCTGTCCTTGACGAGTCCGAAAACTTTTGTTCTACCATTTTATTCGAATCGGCCGTTTTTTTGTTTGGAAAGCTCCGAAAAATGCCGATTGTCCGGAATCTTGTAAATTTTTTTTTTAACTATGGGGATTGTTAATTTGTTTTAGAACACGAGGGTACGCTTGTTCGACCAAAATGAGTCTGCTATTGTCGAGTCCGACAACTGACATTTTGGTATGTTTGAGTTGTCGGACTAGACTAGACAATAGCAGACAAATTTTTGTCGGACAAGGTTACCCACGTGTTCTCAAACAAATTTACAATCCCCATAGTTAAAAAAAATTACAAGATTCCGGGCAATCGGCCTTTTTCGGAGCTTGCCAAACGAAAAAACGGCCGATTCGAGAAAAATGGTAGAACAAAAGATTTCGAACACGTCAAGGACAGGTGCCTGACAAAGTATAAAATATGTGGTAATCATAACATGAAATCGGCGTCAGCCCAGGGACTAGTAGGATTTATAGTAAACGGTAAATCGTACGAATTATCCAACATTTGGTTTCGCTTACCACTATTTGTCTCCATAGTTCATAAATCGAAGTGATTGATCAACGTTTAAATTTTCGTTTTTTTTCTTTAGTTTTACTTATATTGTATATATGAAGCAAGACAATTCTGTAGTTCATTATAGACTGAAGTTTGATCCCGCTCTCCATTAGAAGAGTTTGAGCGTTGATCTGCAATTCTGATGTTTTTTCCTTTGAGTATAGAAAATGTTTGTTTCTTAATAGATGAAAAACGTGATCTACAGAGGTGAAAAAGTCGAGATTTGAGCTTGACCAGTTTTGATTTTTCTGAAACTTGGCATATTAGTAGTAGAACAAAATAAAAAATACAACTTATTTTACAATTTTTGAAGTTATTCTTCTTTAACGCTCGTTGTACACATTTTGATGGGGTGTTGGTCGAGAAACCGCGTCACGCTTTTTTTTTATAATGGATTTAGAAGTCTCGTCTTTATCACCAAAAAACATAAAGTTCAAATGGTTTTTGACTAAGAAAACTAAGAAAAATCGACGATTATCCGCAAAAATTTTGTAAAGTGTGTGTAATGTGTATAATGGTCCAACTTGAGAGATAGGATAGTTTTTATCTCGATTAAAAGCCTTAATATTTTTTAATTGTGAATTAAATGTTAAATATGGATGGTTCATAAGCAAACTTTAAGATGGCGGCGTAAATTAATTAGTTTACTGTGAAATCTGCTTTATCGACTTATTATTCATCCGTGTAGGGCCCATATAGGCTGTGGCCCATTTCTCGATGAAATTGAAATTGAATCTGCAAATCGACTAAAAAATTTCAATTTACTCTGCTATCCTACTTGAGTAAATTTTGACAGATTGTGTTGAAATTCAAATAAAATTTGTTTTTCAATAATTATTTTTTCGTAATTTAATTTTTGTGGAAGAAAATAAAGCAAAACAAAAACTAATATTTCAGCGAGAAACGTCAAAATTTCAATTTCATCGGCATTTTTGAGAAATGGGCCACGGCCATAGACTATCAAATATATTATTGAGCAATTATTTTGTTCCGGTGTTTGCCGCAATGGCGCTGCAAAAGGGGGAAAGGAGAATAAATTCCAAAAAAATTATATGGGATTTCATACAAAAGACAACTTGAATAATTTTACAAATTATCGGTTGTAATACCACGAGTCATTGAAATTTTTTCGAAAATTTTTTGATTTTACGAATTAAATTATTTAGCAACACTGCGAATCAAAGCGCACAATAAACCACGAGTCCGAAGGACGAGTGGTTTAAGTAGTGGTTTGATTGAGCAGTGTTGCTTAAAAATAATTTAATGAGTAAAATTGAAAAATTTTAGACAAAAATTTCAATGAAGAGTGGTATTTAATGAGATAATTTTTTTTAAATTATAATTTTGTTTAAAAGATAATAATTATTAGTTTCTAAATAAAGTTTTTTCTACAAATTATTCAGCTTATAAAAAATTATGTAAAATTGCAAATAATAAAAATGTCCGTTTTCATTCATAAATGATTGCATGTTTATGTTTATTTGTCGAAAATAAATTACAAATTTATAGCATTTATGCGCCTACTAAGATAAAATTATATTTCATTTTGTTAGAAGAAAAAATGACAACAAAGAATTTTCATAACGACAAAGCAAAATTATCGACGACAAGAAGAATTGCCGACAGTAAAAACAAAGCCTACTGTTTAAATATCATAGTTTGTATGAATGAAAAATAAAATTTCTGACAGCAAAAAAAAATTATCTATGAAATTTCTCATTTTACTACAAAAAAATAATTTAAATTTCTTTATAAACTATTACTGACTATATATTAAGCATATTATATAAACCATATTATTTTCTTCTGTCCGTAAAACAAATACCTAAATAGGTTAAATTTTTCATACAACTTTGTATGGGAAATTTTGGCAATTTTTATGTTTCTTTTTTGAGCGACTTAAGAATACTATTTTATATATTATTACGATTAATATATACTCGATAGGATAGTTTTTATCTCAATTAAAAGTTTTAATATATTTTTATTGCGAATTGAATGTTAAATGTGGTTCATAAACCATCTTTCAGATGGCGGCGTAAATTAGTTAAGTGACACAACTTAATCATGGACTTTTTAAGTGTGTATGAGTGAATGGCCAAAGAAGTATAACTTCCACCGTCTGGTCTGACGCAGACCCTACTTTTTTTTAAAGTGCATAGCTTGAGCATAGGGGGCACCCCAACATGCATGAAAAATGGAAATTCTGCCAATCCGATATAACTTTGAAATTAAATTGCTCAAGAACGGCTATACTGATTTCAGCAAACTTTTTTTGGTTTAATAGATTATTACTTTCAGTTATCCGTTTGAAAAAAAATTAGTTAATTGTTTTTGTAATTAATTTTTAAATGAAAATATTAAAAAACTTTTTTAAAGATGGCGCTAGGGTCGAATATCAATTGGAATTTAATTAATTTTTTTCCTTAAAATAGTTCTATAGTTCAGAGTAAGGCTCTGAAATATATTAAATTTACAAAGAGGGGTTAAGTTTTGTTCTTGAGATATTTTTTTTTTAAGATTTTTAGTACGACTAAAATTCTAATATTTCATCTATCAAACCAAAAAAAGTTTTTTAATTCCAAAGCAATTTAATTTCAAATTTTTATCGGATTGGCAGAATTTTCATTTTACATGCATTTTGGGGTCCCCCTATGCTCAAACTATGCACTTTAAAAAAATTGTAAAATAAATTGTATTTTTTATTTTGTCCATACTATTAATATGCCAAGTTTCAGGAAAATCAAAAATGGTCAAGTTTTCACAACTCGGTCTAGAACACGTTTTTCTTCTATAGTTTAAAAACTAATTGCCTTTTGGAAAAATACCATGATGCAAATATAACAATAATGCTATGATATTCTTTTGCCTTCGTCTATTAACATCGTTGTTCAAATTTTAATATAGTTCATGGGAAAGAGTATTAATCTGGTTTAATTTTTTTAGTACAAAGTAAATAGCACTTTAAGCTGTTATACCGGTAGCCCTTTCTTTACTCAGTTTTTGTACTGCTAGCTATAAGCGGTTCGATAATAATCTAATTTTTTAAAAATATTTCTATATCCTTATCCTTATCATTAATTTTTTCAGAGCCTAATCGAGTGCAGTATTAATGCAATTTCAAAAATCAATTTATTTTATTGCTGCAGTTAGTAGGTGATAAAATTTTAGTTCTTACTGGCGATTTCTTAAGTGCACGAAGACATAACTCGAGATTCTGCTATTTTATCGTTTTCAAATAATATGTTTCCGTCGTCGTAAAAGTTGTTGTTATATTCTACTTGTTCTGCGGCGTCTTCATCCAAATCTATTAAACCATCATCATCTTCTTTGACTAACCTTACATCATCACTATTGTTACCACAAGCATTTATTCTCAAGGATCTATATTTTAAGGTGATAGAAGTTAGATTTATTAATTTTATAAATCTACTAAGGTTCAAACGGTCGTTTAAACGCTCTATATTTTATGACTTAAAACCTTTGAAACTATTTCACAGCCCTACTTATTTACAAACTTATCTAAAATGCAGTTTATAATATAAATTTTCCGTAACCATTTCTTGTCCAGATCAACAAAAGTGACAGTGAGAGTGCCGTAAGCATTTTGTTTTTGCAATACCCTTTCTTTCTCTTTATGACATGAACAATACATTTAAATGGATATTAGGTAAATGGGATAAACACTAAAATAAGTATTTAGCAAACAAAATAGAAAACAGCTCATTTCATATTACTATTTTATTCCATGCAACACGTAGATATTAAACAAAATTTTCCTTAGCTTTATTAAAATATGTTATAAACATTATAGTACACTATAATGCAAGGACGTAAAGCTAAAGATTTTGGACACATGTGGAGTTTGCAAAGGCGCTAGTCGAGATTTCCACCCACATTAAGTCCAAAATAGGCAAGTAAGGCATTTAAAAAAAAAGTTTATTCTAAATTAAAATTATAAATTGCATAAATTTTGAAATAAAAATATGTTAAACATGAAAAAAAAACCTTTTATAAAAAATAACCATCAAAAAACATCGTTTTTTTCTTTGCTTCATAAAGTGTGCAATGTTAAATCATTATACATGCACACGTTTTACAGGTATAACGTTCTGTTTTACTTATTCTTATCTTTCACACTTTATTTGTGTATAATGTTTTGGATGTTTTGATAAAAGTTTTTAGTGTTATATACTGTCAAACATTTAAAACAAGGCAACTATGTTTTGACACTTTACAGAAAAAGTATTTTGATTTTAAAATGAATGTGTTTGTGCAGAGGTCTATATGATATTCATACTTTACTTTTGATTTTTTTCTTTATTTTTTAAAAATCACACATGTTACTAAAGTCGCTGTTATTTTTCACAGTGATTTGAAAGTAGCAGTAACAGCTTGTAACAGTGACTGTAAAGTAGCAGTTTTGCCCATCTCTACTGGTATCTGGCTTGTGGCATTTGGTATCTGGTATCTGGTATCTGGTTTGTAATATCTGGTATCTGGTATCTGATATCTGGTATCTGGTATCTGGTATCTGGTATCTGGTATCTGGTATCTGGTATCTGGTATCTGGTATCGGGTATTTGATATCTGGTATCTGGTTTCGGGTATCTGGTACCTGGTATCTAGTGTCTGGTATCTGTTATTTGGTATCTGGTATCTGGCATCTGGTATCTGGTATCTGGTATCTGGCATCTGGTATCTGATATCTGGTATCTTGTATCTACTACTTGCCCTCTGATATCTAATTTCTGGTATCCGTTCTCTGTTACCTGGTATCTGTTACCTGAAACATTGTATTTGGTATTCAATTTTTGAATCTAGTAAATGGTAGCATTTTATTTTGCGTTTTGAAGTTTAACTTGAATAGTCATTTTGAGATGTTTTTGTACAGGAAAAAGAGTTTGAAATCGAATTAATAAATTTATTTGAAGAGTTTGCAAAAGAAGAATAACTTTTCTACTAAAAGTTTTAACAACAAATGGAGTGTTTTTCAGTTAATTTGGCCAACAATTGTTTATTTGCAACATTAAAATTAGATAAAACTCATGTTGTGAAAGCAAGTTTTTTCACGTATGAAGAATTATCAACGATTTTATGTCAAATGTTTACAACGAGTATTGCTTTCAAATTTAAAAGAATATTGAAACGAACTTCAAATTCCTCCAAGCAAAATACTTAGAAGCAAAAATAATCTAATTCGAATAATATATATGTATGCACGTCACTCCTTACTTTCATTATATAACAATATTTTTCTTCTTTGTCATCATATTTCATACACAATTTTTATTATGTTCAATTGCAATCCATTATGTGAATTATGAGAGTGTGACACAATTCTTATAAAATTGTACAAAATGAACAAAACAAAGTGTTTCGCTCCACATCATCCCCCTCCTTTAAACATTTACATTTATGTACATATATTTTTTATATTTTAAATCTTTTCGATTTACTTCTTTCGACTCTCATCTTCATCTTCAAATTTTCATTTTTATATTCAAATAAGAACGAATATGTGAATTGTGAAATAAAGCTTTATTCGGCATTTAGAAGCAATAGTTATTTCAATTCTTCTTCTATTTCAAAGGATGAACGATTTAAAGTAAATGTTATAAGAAATTGAGTTTTATGATGTGAAGCTGCTTTTGAAGTGTTTAGATTCTATTCTATCTATTCGTAAACATTTAGCAGAAGTATAGTGTTTGACCAAGCTCGTGCAATCAAATAAGATAACTTTATCACGAAATAGGTTAGCAGCTGCCTTGACTGTTAGTGTTCTTGATGAAGTTGGTTGGTTTGTGTTGGTTGTTGGTTGTTGGTTGTTGGTTGTTGGTTGTTGGTTGTTGGTTGTTGGTTGTTGGTTGTTAGTTGTTGGTTGTTGGGTGTTGGTTGTTGGTTGTTGGTTGTTGTTTGTTGGTTGTTGTTTGTTGGTTGTTGGTTGTTGGTTGTTGGTTGTTGGTTGTTGGTTGTTGGTTGTTGGTTGTTGGTTGTCGGTTGTTGGTTGTTGGTTGTTGGTTGTTGGTTGTTGGTTGTTGGTTGTTGGTTGTTGGTTGTTGGTTGTTGGTTGTTGGTTGTTGGTTGTTGGTTGTTGGTTGTTGGTTGTTGGTTGTTGGTTGTTGGTTGTTGGTTGTTGGTTGTTGGTTGTTGGTTGTTGGTTGTTGGTTGTTGGTTGTTGGTTGTTGGTTGTTGGTTGTTGGTTGTTGGTTGTTGGTTGTTGGTTGTTGGTTGTTGGTTGTTGGTTGTTGGTTGTTGGTTGTTGGTTGTTGGTTGTTGGTTGTTGGTTGTTGGTTGTTGGTTGTTGGTTGTTGGTTGTTGGTTGTTGGTTGTTGGTTGTTGGTTGTTGGTTGTTGGTTGTTGGTTGTTGGTTGTTGGTTGTTGGTTGTTGGTTGTTGGTTGTTGGTTGTTGGTTGTTGGTTGTTGGTTGTTGGTTGTTGGTTGTTGGTTGTTGGTTGTAAGTTAGTATATGTTGACATTGAGCGCTGATTGTTGAAGGTTATTAATTGTTGATTTTTGTTATTAGGTTGTTAGTTAATCCCAAATAAAAACCAAATTATATACTGGATCATAAAATTTATTCCTCTTATGTGTTTATCATCAGTAAACCATTATTAAATCATCAATAAAACTCATGTTTAGTAGCAAATAGTTTATTGATTTCTCTATATCTACAAGCAACAACAATAACATTAACGATAATCTGATACGTGAAAATAATTAAGAAAAAAAAAACAGTAAACAAAAAATAAAAATGATAACAAGAATAATAGAACCACAAATAAAAATTAGTTTCCTTCTCTGTATTTCGTTTGTGAAATAATCAAGAAAATATTCTTTCGTATATGGATGAATTCAATGTATTTTATTGTTCTCTTCATCTTATCGTTATTTTTATTTTTTGTTGTTGTACTATAAATAGGACTGTTAAGTATCAAGTCCAGTGTTGGCAATTTATCTTAGTTTATGTCTGTTTCCAAACAATTATACACAATCTAACAGAAAATGTAAAGAAAAATGAAAGGTTTCTTTCTAAAATATAGAAACGTAAAAAATATTTATTATTCGTTGGTTTTAATGCGTTGTTATAACATTTGGAATAAAGTGGGTGGTAGTGGACTCATGTTTTTTTGCGATTTTAGATTATTTTTGTTTGATTTGTTATGAATCGAAGCATTTGTATGAAAGTTGTTTTATGCATTTCAATATACTTCAAATCGAAGCCAGACACCAGTGATCCAGTTGATCTGGAAAAATCTAATTGAAGTAATATTTCGTTACAATATCGTTACACCCATTTCAACGACATATTTTGTTGTTGATATTCACAACAGCCGTAACAGAAACATTATTTTTTTCCTTAACTAATCTGACCTACTTTGTTGTATTAAGTACAAGACAACCATTACACCACAATTCCCAAAATAAGCATAATTTGTAAAAACAAGTTAGAAAAAGGAAAACCCATTATAAAAGTGAAAGTGTTCATTTGAGTGATGAAAATGATATAAGTCAAATCTTATTTTTATTAGTATTGTTGTGTTTCTATTTTTTTCTTTATTCCATTTTATCTTGAAAATTAGTCTTATCATTCTATTCGTTTATTCACTTTTCTTTTTAGTATTTTTTTCTCATTTCCAATAAATAACAATGACAGTGGATTTTCATTGTGTTTCTTGTGATTTCTTGTTATTATATTTGATTGTTTGGAAGGCCAAAAAAATATAAGAACTATGTATACGTTGATATTTAATAAGAATTGATTAATAAGGTTAAGGACATGTATTGTAGAATTTTTATTGCTTATTTAACGTAACATTTGGAGTAAAATCATACGATTAAATTATATGAACTGTAGTAGAATAGAAAGTAAAAAATAAATTTATATGAATTTTTATTTTTGAAGCCCACTTGTTGATTTTAATGTTTTTGATGAGAAATTATAGATTTATGATATAAAGAAATATTACCATACATAACAATAATTTGTTTAGTTTATATCGAGCCGCTGCTTATCGGTCGGGATGACTATAAGCAATCTAAAGTTCAAGACGACATATGCGCCGTCAGTTTGCTCTGCATAACTTCAGTAAGTGTATTCGATAAGCTCCACTGTTGGCCCTTTACAAAGCGACATAAAGAGACGAAAAAAAGACCATCTTGCCACCTCCATCATCTATGACTATCAATTTATAATTAAAAAAAATTAAGTCATACCATGATATGTTCAAAATCCTGCCTTTAATATAGCTAGGAGAAAATTCAAAAACTTATCAAAACATAAGATACCAGATTCCAGATACCAAATACCAGATACCAGATACTGAACACCAGATACCAGATACCAAATACCAGATACCCAGATACCAGATACCAGATACAAAATACCAGATATCAGCTACCGGATACCAGATACCAGATACAAGATACTAGATAACAGATACCAGATACCAGAAACCAGATACCAGATACCAGATACCAGATACCAGATACCAGATACCAGATACCAGATACCAGATACCAGATACCAGATACCAGATACCAGATACCAGATACCAAATACCAGATACCAGATACCAGATACCAGATACCAGGAACAAGGTATCAGATACTAGCAACCATATACCAGATACCAGATTGCAAATACCAGATACCAGATACCCGATACCAGATACCAGATACCAGATATCAGATACCAGATACCAGATTCCGGATACCAAATACCAGATACTAGATACCAGATACTAGATACCAGATACCAGATACCAGATACCAGATAGCATATACTAGATACCAGATACCAGATACAAGATACCAGATACCAGATACCAGATACCAGATACCAGATACCAGATACCAGATACCAGATACCAGATACCAGATACCAGATACCAGATACCAGATACCAGATACCAGATACCAGATACCAGATACCAGATACCAGATACCAGATACCATATACCAGATACCAGATACCAGATACCAGATACCAGATACCAGATACCGGATACCAGACACCAGATACCAGAACCTAATACCAGATACCAGATACCAGATGCCAGATGCCAGATACCAGATACACGATGCCAGATACCAGATACCACATACCAGATACCAGATACCAGATACCAGATACCAGATACCAGATACCAGATACCAGATACCAGATACCAGATACTAGGTACCAGATACGAGATACCGGATACCAGATACCAGATACCAGATACCAGATACCAGATACCAGATACCAAATACCAGATACCAGATGCCAGATACCAGATACCAGATACCAGATACCAGATACCAGATACCAGATACCAGATACCAGATACCAAATATCAGATACCAGATGCCAGATACCAGATACCAGATACCAAATACGAGATACCAGATGCCAGATACCAGATACCAGATACCAGATACCAGATACGGGATACCAGATACCAGATACCAGATACCAGATACCAAATACCAGATACCAGATGCCAGATAAAAGATACCACATACCAGATGCCAGATATCAGATACCGGATACCAGATACCAGATACCAGATACCAAACACCAGATACCAAATACGAGATACCAGATGTCAGATACCAGATACCAGATACCAGATACCAGATACCAGATACCAGATACCAGATACGGGATATCATATACCAGATACCAGATACCAGATACCAAATTCCAGATACCAGATGCCAGATACCAGATGCCAGATACCAGATACCACATACCAGATACCAGATACCAGATACCAGATACCAGATACCAGGTACCAGATACGAGATACCAGATACCAGATACCAGATATCAGATACCAGATACCATATAACAGGTACCAGATACCAGAAATTAAGACTTAGAACTTTATTTTGTTAAATGTTATGAACAAAAATATCTATGATTTAATCACTAATGAAATAATTAAAATTTGTCCGGATAAATCTTGAACCAAGTGGAAGAGGGGTGGAGGGCTTCATATATAAAAATTGGGTTAGTTAGTACAAAGCAATGCCTGAGTTTTTTTGTTGATGCCAAAAAATAATTATTCATCAATTTGAATTGAGTGCCTTAATTACATTTTCATTTAATTTTTTGTAATTCTTTGTTTTAATTTTAAACTTTTACAACGTTGAAATTGTAACACGAAAGTTCTAAAAAAAATGGAATTTTGATTGATTAAAAAATTAGTAAAATAAATAAATAGAAAGGAAAGAAAAATGTGAACCAAAGAAAATCGATCTTTGTAATGCAAAAAAGAAAAGTTCACTATACAATTTTTTTTCTTTTTATGTTTCTGGTAAGGGAAATTCAAAAAGATTTTCATCTTTTCATTTAAGTAGATTTTTGTGTTACACTTTAATCGGTTCATTAAAATTGAATTTTATAAGAAACATTTCTTGTTGTTGTTGTTTTGTTTCTTTTTTGTTTTTAATACATACATTTTTTGTTGTTGTTGCTTGCCTTAAGTGGATAGATAAAAAGAAAATTTGCGAGGAAACTGTTTAGTTAGAATATAATTGATTTGAGTTGAAACGGTTGATTGAAAAAGGGGGAAAATGAGATTATAAAATCAGATTAGAAAATGTTGAAATAAGGATTAAAAATTAGATATTTTCTTTATGCTCTTTTGTTTGCTGTTATCGTTTATATCGATAGTAGGGTAAAAAAAAGTTCTTTGTATTTTTTGTTTTAAAGGAAACCAAACGTTCTTTTGTTTGGTTGATAATTGAAATAATGTTTCGAGATATTATGATTCGTTTTGTGGAGAAATTAGTTGAAGTTTTTAGGATAATTAAGGGAACAGACGAAATTAGGCTACTTTTATGCAAAAGGCATGCTGAAAGAAAAAAGCCAAAAGTATGCTGGAAAGGAACATTGCATATCCAAGTAAACAAAGTAGTTAAAATAACACTATTATTACATGAGTCTGGCATAAATCGACCAAATTCAAGCAATTGGCTTTTTACATATAAAACAAAAATATCCACTAAATATGCTGGTATTCTTAGAGGGATTATTCAATTAAGCTCATTAATCTTTAGTTTCGAGCAACATCGTTTTAATAAAATTTAATTTATAAATGTACAAGTACCCCACCACCCCACTTTAAGTGACCCACAAATTTTTCCGGTGTCGTAACTACTATACAGTTGTTATTTTGGGTTCTACATTTAAAAAATTATACTTGCTTCAATATGCTTCTCTATACATAATAGTATTTTCTGTTTTTATAGCATTTTTTACTCGATTTAAATCGCCTAACTTCTATTTTTTTCCTCTTGACGAACTAAATTTTACAAAACGGTTTACACAATTAAGTAGGTAATTGTGCACTAACGCATTACATTTTTTAATCCTACTAAAACCCAATTAGCAAAAAACCATGATAACTTCAACTAAAATAAAATAATATATTACCACAAAAAATTTTAGGAAACTTTTTTCTTTTCTTTAATTATTTCCATTCATTTAATTTAGGATAACCTTAGAATTTTTTTTCGTTTCCTAGAAATCCTTTTCAACACTTCATTTAAAAGCAAAAATATTTCAACCATAGTTAGAAGTATTTATTTCAACATTCATTCAACAATTGTTATATCATTCCTAAAGAGCACAATTTTCTTAGTACGAGTACTATCTTGAACATTTCGTTTTTCCTACTTATGGTTCATTACAACAACAACAAAAAAATAAAGAAATTTCTTTCTTACAAGAAAAAGATTTTCCTTAAATTTTATTTTATAAAAAGAAAATTAAAAAGAATTATTATATTTTTACAGTCTTTTTTCCTTATACTTAAGTCTAGGTTTTTCCGTCTATTTCGCTTCGAAATCTTTACTGTTGCTTAGTAAAAAGTGTGACAGTAATTTTCTATTACTTTATACTTATTTTTTTGTGCTTTTACGGAATTGAAGAAAAACTTAAGGAAAATTTATATTTATAATTTTATTTTTTGTCTGTCGTATTGTTTTCATGCTTCTCGGAAATGAGTAAAAAAATTGTAAGAAATCTTAAAACTATAAAAAATGAAAAAGGAATGGATAAGAAATGGAAAATTATTTGAAACATGAAGTCTTATGTAGAGAACAGAAATGATGTGAAATGAATATTCAATGGGAAATTGGATTTTGATTTGATATGAATTTTTTTTTAGTTGTACGTTTTCAGTAATAATATGAATTTGCTTGTAGGGATTATTTTTAAGTTTTATTTATGAGGATTTGTTGTTGAAAGATGATCAGAAAAACGTTTTACATGTATTTTATGATCTTGTAGGGAATCATTTTTCCGTTTTTATTTCTCAGACGCCCCTTAAAAATTTGATTTTGAAAAAAAAATATATGATTTTTTTTAAATAAAAAGAACACGTGCCATTTTTTGAAAAAATCCTATATTTTTTAATCTGCATATTTCATGAGATATTTAAAACAATCTACGATTTTATCAAAAAAATAACTTCGATAAGTTTTCGGCACGTGTTCTTTTTATTTAAAATAAAAACCCACTTGTTTTTTTCCTCTAATTTTTTAAGAGGATGTTTGAGAAAACTAAATTTTTAGCGACCAAACCAGATACATCAAAATCGTAAATCTAAACTGCAGTCTCTCGATCTTTACGACACAGACCTTTACAAAATCAAGCCGATGTAGACTTATTTGACGTAACGTTATGCGTTTCAATTTTATAACATTATATTTATTTTTTCGATACGTTGTTTGGTTATGAAACAGAAAAATATTATATTCTAACAATTTTAGAACTAAAAAAACCTTTAGTGAACCTACAGGAATTGAAAAAGAGCTGATAAGTTGGATTTAATACAACCGATTTTTGTACTTTGTTTTCATATTACAACAAGACATCCACAAAAACGAAAAAAAAAACATTAACGTTATTGTTATGTTTTACGTTATTGTAACGCACTAATAACACTATTTGATTTCGTTATTTCGTTTTTGCGTTACGTTACGAGCAACGCTTTGCAACATTGGGAGAAATCAATAACAAACACTTTCTAACCAATACAGAAGTTAACCTATCTGCTCCACTAGAAGTTAACCTATCTGCCTACGTGCTCCATGTCAAACGATTTAAGTTCAAATTGAGTTTTTATAAAATCTTGGAATTTGTAGAATTTCTTCATCCCAAGTATCATGCCTGTTTTACGTGGTCAAAAAAAAAGATATAGACTGCAGACCCTGTCGATTATCGCAGATTATCATGTCACCTGACTTAGTCCCGCCATTTTGGAAAAAAACTAAAATCAAAGATTGTGCTGTATTGTGCTACAGTTGTGCCGGATGTGCTACTCAGACAGAATGCCATATCACCAATGAAAAAAAAATGACACGCTGAAACAGTTTTTCGAGCCACGCCATTTTGAAAAAACTGAAAAACAGAGGTTGTTGTCCTGTATTGTGCTACAGTTGTGCTGTTTGTGCTATTTAGAAAAAAATTTCACATTCCTAATGGACAAATTTTATAACGCTAAAATCATTTTTAAAGTAAAAGTTATCCCCGCCATTTTGGAAGAAATGAAAAACAAAGGGTGTGCTGTACGGTGCTGGAGTTGTGCTAGCTGTTCTACTCAAAAATAAATTAGTACCACCAACAGAATATTTTAAACACCATAAAACGATTTTTTGAGTTTAAGTTAGCCCGGCCATTTTGAAAAAAATTGAAAACAAAGGTTGTGCTGTATTGTGCTAGGGTTGTGCTGGTTTTGCTACTCAGAAAAAAATTCCATATTATCAACAAAAAAAGTTGACACGCTAAAACTACTTTTCGAGCAGAAGTTAGCCCCACTATTTTGAAAAAAAATGGAAGGCAAAGATTGTGCTGTATTGTACTCGAGTTGTGCTGGTTGTGCTACTTAGATAAAAATTTCGCAACCCTTTCAGAAAACGTTTACGAAGTCAACATCATTTTTTCGAATAGAAGTTAGTCCCGTCATTTGGAAAAAATAAAAAACAAAATAAGTGCTGTATTGTTTTAAAGTTGTTCTGGTACTCAAAAAAATAACGTATCACCAACGTTAGAACTTTAGCACGCTAAAACCATTTTTCAAATAACAGTTAGCCCCAATATTCAGCAAAAATCAAAGAAAAAAGGTTGTACTGTGTTGTGCTACAGTTGTGCTGAATGTGCTACTCAAAAAGAATCCATTATCAATAACGAATAAAAGTTGGCAAGCTAAAAATGATTTTTCGAGCAGAAGGATATCTTCGAGCAGAAAACTTTCGAGCAGAAGGTTAAGCAGGAGATAGCCCCACCATTTTGAAAAAAATGAAATGCAAAGATTGTTCTGTATTGTGCTCTAGTTGTGCTGGTTGTGCTACTCAGAAAGCATTGCATATAAGCAATGAATAATAGTTGGCAGACTTAACAAATTTTTCGAGCAGAAGTTCGCCCCGTCATTTCAAATAAAATAAAAGATAAAGGTTGTGATGTTTTGTGCTTGTGTTGTGCTGATTGTGCTACTCATTCAAAATTTCGTGCCACTAACAGAAAAATTTGATCACGGTTACATCATTTCTTCGAAAAAAAGATAGCCCCGCCATTTTTGAAAGCGTGGAGTGCTGGAGTGCTGTATTGTGTTAAAGTTGTGCTGGGTGTAATACTTAAAAACAATTTCATACCACCAACGAAAAAAAATTTGAACACGCTATAACGATTTTTCGAGTAGAAGCTAGCCCCGCCATTTTACAAAAAGTAAAAATAGAAGGATGTGCTGTATTGTATCATAGTTGTGCCGGATGTGCTACTTAAGTAGAATTCCATATCACCCATGAGTAAAAGGTGGTACGCTAACAAAGTTTTTTGAGCGGTCGTTTTCGAAAAAAGAAAAAAGAAAAGATTTGAGGTAGTGATACGAAATTTTTTTTGAGCTGGCTGCTTTGAAAGAGATTATATATAATAAATGGAAAATACTTTTACGCTAGCATCATTTTTTCTTGTAGGAATCAGCATAAACATTAATTTATTAGTACTAATAACAAAAGTGACATCTGGTATCCGATAGCATAAATGAATCTTGAAGCATGTTTTGTATAATATATAAAACAAGGGAATCACCAAAATATATGAAAATAAAAAAATTGTCTTGACAAAGCAGTATTTACTGTATCCTCACTAAACAATAAATGCTACATTTCAGGGGAGCACACAGAAAAATTTTTAGGGGGAGTTTAAAGATTTTTTTAATAAAAAGTGTTGTGTTATAGAAACTACAATATTTGTCACAACAACACCTACATACCTTTTAAGACCTACTTTTAAGAGATTGTAAAGATTACTTTATTGTTACAATTATTTTAAGAAAGATTTCTAAAACATTTAACAAATGTAATAGAATGGACAAAATTGAGTAGCTCTAAAAATGAGCCATAGCTTTGTTGTTTAAATTTTATTGAAATTAACTTATTTAAAGTTTAAACCATTGTAAGTAAATGATATTATGTAAATTTTTAAATTGGAAATATATGGTAGATTATAAAACTAAAGCTAGAAATACCTTTTAAGACCTAGGTCGCACAAAACATGCGTTTTGAGGTGTTGACGAACGCTTGTTTTAAACTTGTGTGGATTGAACGTCCTTGATACTATTGACTCGGGCAAAGCATTCGATTTGTATGGACAAAGAAATCCCCCTGCATTTTGTCAGTATGAGAGTGAGTAATCTCAACAGTTTGAATGTTTGCACAAACCGATTGACGAGTAAAACGGGAAATAGAATATTTTGATTTCGTCCGAGCACCGCGTGTTTAAATTTTTTCCGTTGGTGGTACGAATTTAAATGCAATATTTAAAAATATACTTTTTACTGTTTATTTTTAAATTTATTTATAATAATAACTTCCTTATAGTAACAATTTGATTTTTATTTTTTTGTTTTAAAGAATATCGATTTCGACTTACGTCATCCTCAGTTCTTAAATTATTATTACAATTTTTGCTTAAACTATTACTTATATACTATTTCAACAGCTGTTTTTTATTATTATGTCATATATTTTGTTAGTTTTAGTGTTGATTTTATCATTTAAAATATTGTTATTGTTTTTATGTTATATATTTCTATTTTTTCCAATCTATCTAGACTTTGTCCTTTCCTTTTTTTATGTAATATGGTTAAATTTGTGTTGATATTGGTGTATTTGTGTTTTTCTGTTTTCAAATGTTGGGCATATCTGGGCGGCTCAAAACTCCTAAAAAATGTTAGTTGGCCTGCCAAAAAAAAATTAGAAATTTGAAAATGACAATTAAATTAGGAAAAATTTTAATGCTGACGCATCGGTTAAAAAATACAAAATACAAAAAAAAGTCCAAGCGGCAGGATATCCGCTAGAAATAGGTTGTTTTTTTTTTCATCACACAAAATCGGCGCCGGCCCAGGGACCATTAACCCTTAACCCTTAACCCTTAACCTCTAATTTAATCTGATGGAAAAAAAGGATTAATAAAAAATATTGCGACGGTGATGCATAGGTTAACTTCCCCACAGCTTTGGAAACAAAATGTTCTGACTATAAAGTGAGCTAAAATCCAGCAAATTCTTTAACTAATGGCTAACCAATGTTATAGATTTCGCGTAGTTCAAATTGTATAAATATTTAAGAAAGCTCCAGTATCCCAACAAAAATTAATTCTGTACTACGAGAAAAAAAAAAATTTTTGCTAGAAGTGACAAACCAGAAGTTGGGTCGCAGAACTGATGTGAACCATACTAATTGCTTTTGTACCAAGTTTCATCCAATTCGGTTATCAAGTACAGGTGATATTGAGCTCGGGGGACTCCACCACTTTCTTCAATATCGCTCAAAAACAAATCAGCTTCTTGCTATACATATTTCCATAATTTTTTAAAGTGTCATCAAAATTCATTCACGAACGAATGTTGTATACTCCCAACAAACATTGAAAAAATAGTATAAAATAAACAGGTGTTCGGGAGGCCCCCCACCAGTTGTGCCAATATTGTCCAAAAGCTAATCAATTCGTTGTCATTAAAATTTTCATTTTTTTAAATAATATCATCAAAATTGAATAATGAAGGAAGTCTGTATGCTCCCAAAAACTTTAAAAACAAAGTGTAAAAAGACATCAGTTGTATGGTGGATCCCGCGCCACTCTGATCAATGTGTCCCAAAAGATGATAATTATCTTCTCACGCTTAGTGGAATCTTTTTCATAAGTTTAATCATAATCACTTCAGTATTGTAGGCTGTAGTGTACATAGAGACACTGAAAAAAAATCAAAAAAATTGCAAAAACAAATTATTTACCGGAAGTGAAAAACCGGAAGATGAGATGCATAACTGTTGTGAACGGTACTTAATGCTTATGAACACAGGTTCATCCAATTCGATTATCAGGTACAGATGTTATTGAGCTTTAAAAAAAAGGTGCTTGGGGATTCCCCACCACTTTGTTTAATTTCGCTCAAAAACTAATCAGCTCCTTGCCATTCATATTTGCATTTTTTCCAAAGTGTCATCAAAATTCATTCACGAACAGATGTTGTATGCTCTCAACAAACATTGAAAACATGGTGAAAAAACGATCTGTTGTTTGGTGGACCACGACCCTTTATCCAATGTACTCCAAAAGCTGATGAAATCTTTTTCATGTTACCTGAAAGCTTTTACCAACGTTTCATGAAAGCATATCGGTAATTGTAAGTTGGAATAGGAATGAAGACCTGAAAAAAAAATTTAACCGGAAGTGAGAAACCAAAAATTGCTATGCAGAAATAATGAAAACAGTACTAAAACCTTATATACCTAGTTTCAATAAGATCAAAAGCCGGAATCAGAAGTTATTGAAGATTCAAACTTAGAGATTCGGGCCATTTTGTCCAATTTTGAAATTAATCCAGATTTTCCATTTTGAAGTAAACTAGGATCATTTGTCAAACTTTCTTCAAGATCCTATGCAGGAATATAACGAACACACACAGCCACCTACCCACAGACGTGCACCAAAATTTTGTTCGGAAAACGACTGTAAAGTTTAACTTTACTGGGAGAAGGCTAAATTTTTTTTGACGTATAATCATAGCGGCTGTAAAGTAACACCAGTTTTATTTTATTTTTACGGCGGCAGTGAAGTAATTTCAAACTTTTTCGGGGGCAGAAAAACTCGCTATTTCTTTCCATATTCTTATGAAAATTTGTTTTTTTTTTTCAAACTAATTATATAACTATGACAACAAAAAATTATATCCATTTTGATTGGATGGTGAAATTTTGAATCATTGTATAACGATAAAACAGCAAAAATAACAACAATTTCGATTGGATTATAAAATTTTGGATATATGTAAATAAAATTTTTTATCAAAGCAGTCTTTTTGATGAAAAATTTTATTTATACAAATTTAAATGTTTTTTTTTCTTTTTTGGAAGTAATTATGACGATAAAAAATCATATTTATAAAACTGTTGATGTAATAGTTTCATATTTTTAAAAAATTTAAACGTTTGCCTAAAAATAGTGTATTTAATTCGGAGGCAAAGTGACTTTTTGTGTATCGTCTATAATTGCCGGCCTCCTTCAATCGACCATCAAACTATAGACTTAACACAAAGAGTAGCACTTTAGCTCCTAGTTAAATAAATATGGAGAGGCTGAAATCTCACAGCTCTGAGATATCAAGATTTCGGTCTGGGTTAAAGATTTTGATATAGCTTTCGGCAAAAAACTTTTATGAGGACATGGTTTTTAGTTTTGGGCGGTGATCCATGTCAAACGTAACTCTTTGTCAAAGTACAAGTATTTTTTATCTCTGTTTAAAAATTTATTACAAAACTAACACGAAACATCAATACGTTGCCAGAAAATTATAATCAAAATTCCAAAAATATTGTTAAATAAAATAAAATCAAACTTTTTCAAAATACCAAAAATATTCCAAAAATTAAAATAAAATCAAAAATTTAAACTTTTTCTAAATTCCAATAATATTCCAAAAATTCTTAAAAATTTAAAATTTTTCCAAAATTCTAAAAAATTGCAAAAATTATTACAAAATCAAAAATTGAAATTTTTTTCAAAATTCCAAAAATTATAATAAAATCAAAATTTAAACATTTTTCAAAATTCTACAAATATTCCAAATATTCTTACAAAATCAAAAATTAAAACTTTTTCGGAAATTCTAAAAATATTGCAAAAATTATTACAAAATCAAAAATACAAACTTTTTCAAAACTCCAAAAAAATTTCAAAAACTATAACAAATTCAAAAATTTCCATGTCCAATTTCATTTTCAATTACATATACGTCATAAAAACAGCTGCATGTTTTTCCCAAAAAATTGGCTAAAAAATTAAATGAAATCATTTTTTGACACACTTGACATTATTTTTTGACAAACTTATAATGCCATAATTCTCTATAATAATAATAAAATATTATGTCATACGAACTATTAATTTTATTTTTTTGTAAAAAATTGGGTTAAAAATAAATAGAAACCTTTCTTTTGACACACTTGACAACATTTTTTGACAAACTTATAATGCCATAACTCTCAATAATAATAATAAATTTTCATTTCAAACAAACAATTTTATTTTTTTCCCAAAAATTAGGAAAAAACTAAATAAAAATCTTTTGACACACTTGACAACATTTTTTTGACAAACTTGTAATGCCATAATTCTCAATAATAATAATAATAAAACTTCATTTCAAACAAACAATTAATTTTATTTTTTTTCCAAAAAATTAGGTAAACAAATAAATAAAAATCTTTCTTTTGACATACTTGACATTTTTTTTTTGACACACCTATAATGCAATAATCTAGTTTTTGATTTCACATACCAATCCCGACCATCAAGATATCTCCAAATTTAATGTTCTACTCGTAATCACTCCAAATGAACGTTTTTTAAGCCAAAAATATGAAAATTTGCTATTTTTGACACACATAATGATTTTTTCGACAAACTTCCGGTACAGCTATCGAACACAGCGTCCTTTCGGATCTGTCCCTTTAGTATACCTATTTTTAGAAAAAAATTTTTGAAATCCCTCCAGCCGTTTTCCCTGCAGTGTAGGTAATGACAGCGGCCGACCGATAGACAGACACACATTTTTTTTTGTTGCTTTTTTAGAGTCAGTAGGTCCTAAAACGTCGAGAAATTCCAAAAAAAGTGGGGGTAAGAATTTCACCTTGAGCTCATGAATGTTATACTTAGGTCTTTCAGACCGAAGTAACAATAACAAATTCAAAAATTTTCATGTCCAACTTCAGTTCAATTACATTTACGTCATTAAAACAGCAAACTTTTTTTTCCAAAAAATTGGCTAAAAAAATTAAATGAAATCATTTTTTGACACACTTGACAACACTTTTTTGACAAACTTATATGCCATAATTCTCTATAATAATAATAAAATTTCATGCCATACAAATAATTCATTTTATTTTTTCCAATAAATTGGGTAAAAATTAAATAAAAATCTTTCTATTGACACTTTTGACAACATTTTTTTGACAAAATTCTAATGTAATAATTTAGTTTTGATCTTAAATACCAATCGCTACCATCAATATATCTCCAAATTCAATGTTCGTACTCGTGATCACCTAAAATGAACGTTTTTAAAGCCAAAAATAAGAAAATTTGCTATTTTTGACACAGTTAATGATTTTTTGACACACTTCTGGTACAGTAATCGAACAAAGCGTCCTTTCGGACCTGTCCCTTGAGTATATTCCTCTTTAGAAAACTAAATTTTTGAAATCCCTAAAGCGTTTTTCTAGATTTCGTAGGTAATGACGGACGGCTGGCCGTTTTTTAGAATCAATTATCCTTAAGCGTCGAGAAATGCCAAAAAAGTGGGAGTAAGAATTTCACTGGCTCATGAACGTAATACTTAGGTCTTACAGGCCAAAGTAATTAGGTGTTTGATGCAAAATATATGTGTTTGTATTTAATGTAATTTTTAAATATTTTTAATTGAAATAAAATTAATCAAACCAGTTTAATAAAAGACCGCTTGAGATTAGTAAACAAAATATAAAAAAATATAAATTTGTCCGTTATAAATGCGATAAAAATGCTTATGATGACATATGTTTTTTTTTGTTCAAGTTCAAGAAATAAAAATGAAAAACAAATATAAACTGAGTCATACACAAATATAAAAATATAAAAATAAATCCAAGAAATATTTTAATAATAACATTAATACTCACATACACATCTTCGTATTCGTTAGGATGAGTACCACAATTAAATGCAGGTTTTGCAACACATCGTCCAATCACACTCTGGAACGATTACCCAGTTTGCGGTATGATTTGACCGTTTTTAAAAAATTTGCGTTCATCTGCATTGACTGTAAAAATAATAACGGTTGCTCGCTACTACTACCTATAAACGAATCAATTGACTATATTTTTCGTTGTCTAGAGCAGGAATTCTTAATGGGGGGTCGCGAAAAGTATTTGGAGGACCGCGAAGATGTTACCCGATATATTTTTAATACAAATGCAAAAGAGTTTTTTAAATCAAAATCGTTTTTTAAACCTAGGTGTTCGAATGTGTATGCACGTATTTTGTAATAAATACTTTAAATACTGATAGTAATGCATATCATTTTTGGATCATTATATTTCGAGTTTATGGAACTCATACGAAGTGACATAGTGGCAGATAGGATACAGAAAAACAATTGTTAGGCAGACACCCTCCTCCCTCGTTTTATCTTATTTTGTCCAAACATATAGAAATCTTTTTAAAGATGTTTTTTCATAATATCAAAATTGAACAAGGAACCAAAATTTATCAAATTTATTAATTAGTGCCAAACAGAATTTAAATTTTAAACGTCTTAATACGTCTTCGTATCAAAGTAAAATCATATTCGTTTTTTATATAAATATGGACATGTCAACCCATGGCATGAATTCTAACCCTTCACTCAAAAAAATAAAGAAAACTTTTAAAACAATTTACAATATTTTTGGTAAACTTAGAAAATATTTTGTAATGTGTATTTATAAAAAACTAGGAATCGCGCAGTGGCCAAAACTCGGCCATTGTAAATAGAAATTGTAAAATGACCTCCAACAAAATAGTTACAACACATTATTTCAGAGTTTGATTTTTTGATATAATTGAATTAGAATTGTGAAACTAATAACTTTAAAAAAAAAAACAAAATACCCGAACAAAAACTCAAAAAACACAACTATCACATTTTTGCCATTTTTTCTGAAAAAATCGTCAAAATTAAAAAAAAAAGTATTGTTCTGCACATCTACCACTCAAGACCTTTCCTACAATATACATATTGCCACACTTTTGATGGAACAAATATATTAAAAATGTACCGCAAAAATATTGCTTAAGTATTTGTAAAAGATTTGTAAAATTTACATAGTTTTATTTTGAGTATTAGATACAGCTAAACAGAACTATGATAAAGTTAATTCTACTCTACTGTACATTTCAATATTTGAGCGAGATCAACTTTAAAAACTAGCTTGTCAAGGTTTCTGCTAACCGTTCCAAAGCAAAGTGCAATCAAAATAGCCGAAATGCTACTGATACAGGGATAAAATGAAATATGTATGGTTATATAAGTATATTGTATAACAATGCTAAAATGATGCTCATTTCACTTGAGGATGAATTATTAACAGCAATAGCGTAGTGGGGACTGTAATAATAATTTTTTTCTACACCCGTACGATAAAAATTATATGACCAAAATCCGTTTTATAATGATATTCATTTCGATACAGATTTTCTTACGATACAGATTTTTAATCAATAGAAAGAAACCCATAGTTTTTCAATCAAACATGCTATGCATTTATTGTTTGTTGAAATTTTCGTATGGTAAAAAAAGTTGAAAATTGAAATTTTAAAATTGAAATTTTCCTTCTTCGTTATTTACCGGGTGTAGAAAAAATAGCGTATGCCACTTTCATGTAATGGTTATTAATACACTCGCATATACCATACGAAACTCGCCTACGGCTCATTTTGTATCCCGGTTAATGCTTGTGTATTAATAACCGTCATTACATGATCGTAGCATAATATACTATTCTAAAACATTTAATTAGCATAAAAACACGTGTTTTTATTTATTTAAATGCATTACCATTTTGTAAATATATAAAATTGCCTTGAATTATAATTTACTAGACTGAAAATTGAATAGATTTTTTAATTGATTTTGATTAAATTTTTCAATTCGAAAGCATGAGCTCTCTAAATAAGTTTTTCAGTTTATATTTAGTTTAACATGCGTTCCTTTGGAAAAAATTAGTTGCTCAAACGAGTTTTTGCGACGTTGGCTTGCGACGTCAACATGAAACGGCTACTTACGTTTCAACCGAAACTTGGCTAAGACATTCACTAATATCGTGGTGATACAGTACTTGCTTACAACTTATGGTTTTTTACAATTGTTAAAATAAATTTTATATGGTATAAACTAGATTTTTGAAAATCCAATATTCATTGTGTAGTTGATGATCCTGAAAGTATAACATTATATTGGTTTTGTGTTTTTTAGTCAAAGTTCTTGATGTGATTCATTAATAATATATATAGTGATAAAAGATAGTGAGTGATTTAGTTATTCGAAAACTCATATAAAACGGTGGGTTATTTTTGCATAGTTTATTCAAACCCAATATTAATTTGTTAACCCCTTTTGTTGTTCCCAATAGAGGTTACGGCGTGTTTTTCAAGTACGATTTTGGATCACCTGTTGTTCATGCAAAAGTGCAACTACTGCTATATTGAAGCTATAACATTCATATTTAGCGCTTGTAGTTCAACAACGTCGACTAAAACGCTTGGTTTCACAGGCATTATCATCTATTTGACGAAAGTGATGTGTTTGGCGTAGCAGGTGATCGTTTAATTAGCGCATTATCCTTGAAGGTCGTGGTATTCATAACATTGACATTGACATCGCACAGTCCATGGAAGTGACAGTAAATTATTGTTTACTGTTTAATTATATTTGTGAAACCGAAGTGCTTTCAAAAGGGAAAAATACCTTCCTTATACGTATTTAAGTTCGTGTCATCCTAACAATTAATAGTATATAAATTAATTAGTAGTTAGTCTTGATTAGCATAAATCATTATAGTGTAACTTAGTGTTAATTTTTTTTAAGTTCATTAACCTGTTTAATATTAACCGTTATAGTATATTATGGGCGGTTGCTTTTCTGAACTGATTCCTAATGATTTTTGGTTTTTTTAGTGTAACAGAAACCATCATCAGCGAAGCGCTTGGCAGATGTTTTTGGGTAAGTTTATTATCACAACCAAATATTTTTATGTTTGTTTTTGGAGTCATATGGAATTAGGTCTATGAGATTCGTTACCCTCACCAATACACATTTACTTTCTTTTATTTCATTGAAGTTTAGTTATAATAATTTTGATCTTTTTATCACAAATGAATTTTAATAATGAATAAAGCTAATCATAACTTAAATATGAGATTATTTTTTTGTGTGTCTGGGATTGAAGGGGGTCTCAATATGAATGAGCTTTGCTGTACCATGGTGCTTTATTTTGTTTAATTAAATTTTTATTATAGCAGCTGATATTACCCAGTGTATCTCCTAACCTACCCCAAAACCGACTCAGCTGGCAGGCTAATGGCTGCTAAGTGGAGAATTATTGCACTGGATTTCTGTTGGCGGTTCTAGAGCATTCTAGAAATGTCTCATGGAATCGTCACAAACAGTTATTAAAAATTCGGTTTTTGTGTTTGATTAAGGACCGTATGCTACCGAAAACCCAAAATAAAACAAAACGAAAAAATCTTCGATTTCCATTTCGTATTCTAGTCGTATTCTACCAGCTGTAAATAAGAGAACGTTACCGTGCGAATATATATAGTCATCGGCTTTAATAATTTTCAAATTACCATGCGTATGCATATTATTGGAAATTAATATTCAGATCGAAAATGTGTCTTTATTTCGGAACGTAATTTAAAATCTACAAAATAGAAAAAAATTAAAAACTTCACATATCTGGAGGGAGTTTTCATTTTGAATACACACTTAAAAAAACAATGCTATCAACAATTCCAGCAACGCCAACTTTTTAAACTATCAATTAATTTTCAATACGTATGAAATAAATGGAACTGCGCTGGCTGGAGTACGCAGGGTTGTCACACCCGTCGCTCAAAAATAAAAACAATTACATACAAACATTATCCTGTCCTTGAGGGTGATATTTCCAGAATAAACCACATTGAATATCCTATCCTAAACAAAAGCAACGAAACTCAAATTCCATGCATGGATTCAAACCGTTTTGTTTTCAATGTTTTCAAATTATCTCAAACAGTAACAGATATTTAATTGTGAATTTGATAAAGAACGTACAAATTATTTCATTTAATGACATCCCCAAACACTGATTAAAAATTAGAGTTCAATATTTCATATAATGAATATGATAACAGAAGACTTTGAACACTTTCTGATAATTCTAAATTATTGCCCATGATGACAAATTGTTTAAATTGAGGAAGGCTGCTTTGGAACTCAATTTTCAATTTTGCATATACATGCTGCTTGCACATATCTGCACGAAAAAGGATTTTCCACAATGGACAGTAAAATAAATAAATCTGAAGAAAAGTACATTATGATGCTAGGACGTAAAGCTAAAGATTCTAGCCGAGATTTGCACCCATATTAATTCCAAAATAGCTTACGTCTGTACATCATATACTATTTTTTATTCGCCGCAAGTAAAATATTTAAAAAAAATGTTTATTCTAAATTAAAGTTATAAATTTGCATAAATTTTGAAATACAAATATGTGGAACAAGCTACCTTTGACAAAACATTTGTTATTCTTTGCAAATTATTGTACAACTATGACAACAGATGATAATAACTGTTTTAATTGGATTTTGAAATTTTGAATTTAAGGCTTGCTTTGATAAAAATTTATATTTTTTATAGAATTTAAACAAACACAAATGTTTTTTTACTTTTTTGTACATAGCTATGACAACAAAATATATGTTTAAAAGTGACACTTGGAGGCCGCAAATAACAGTAACAGAGTAACACTTTAATAATATATATAGAGTAACACTTAAATAATATATTAATTAACCTTTATATTATATAGGTGAATAAAAACTCTTTTATGCAAATAGTATAAGTAGTCCAGGAAAATTAGTCAAATAAGGGCAAAGATCTCGGAATGAGAGTAGTCAGCTATAAACTTGTATAAACCTTTATTTTGGCATCTTGTCTCAAAACCTACTTATCGTAGGGTGTCCGCGACTACAGAAATTCCAAAGTCAAAGGTCAAAAAATCGATTTATTGCAAATATCTCATTTCCTATGGGCTTTATGCTATTTGTATCTACTATAAATATTGTAGAGGATTAAATTCTCTACAACTTTTGTTGAAACATTTTGTTATATATTGAACCATTTTCGAGATAGGGGGCAGAGCGCCCGCAGTGTTTAACTATTTAGAGTTATTGAGATTATTGATTTTTGAAGCAGCTATTGATGAATCTAAACGTCGAAAAACTGCTGTTATAATTAGAGAAGATATAGATTTACTTGTCATTTTGATTGAGCGTACCATATCTCATCAACAAGAAATTTTCTTTAAAAAAGTTGGCAAAGGAAAAGTAAAAACTGAAATATACTCTTCCAAAAATTTTGATAAATATCCTCGTTTAAAAAAAACACATTTTGTTTCTGCAGGCAATAAGTGATTGTGACATGACTTCTGCGCTCTTTAGAAAAGGAAAAAAAACTTTTGTAAAAACACTCGATAAACTTCCGAATCTGGGTCAAATTGCTGCAGCATTTGAAGAAGAGAACTGCCCGGCTCAATAATTATTTAAGAATGGCAATCTATAATGCTCCAAAATCTGAGGACTGTGAGGACTATGCACAGTTCATCAAGTTAACAAAACTGCATAAACCTGTGCAGTTATCAAATCTTCCACCAAAGAGTGCGGCAGCTCACCAACGTTTCAACCGTGTTTATTATCCAGTTCAGACTTGGTTAGGGCATGATTTAGAACCCCAGAATTGGGGTTGGATAATGCGTGATGAATTCCTGGAACCTGTTATGACAATGAATCCACCAGCTCCAGAGGAATTGCTTAACACAATATTCTGCAACTGCAAGAATGGTTGTTGTTCGCGGTGTGGATGTAGGAAAGCAGGGTTGCAGTGCTCTTTAGCTTGCGGCCAGTGTAATGGGCAAGCTGGTCTTAATGCTTCACCATATCTGAGTGATTTCAATGAAGACGGTACTTTTGATCCCGAAATCCTGGAAGAACAGACAAATGATGTTGAAGACGAAAACACAGAGGAATTTAAAATTTTACAGCGACTGGAAGACAATGATGAAGAAGAAGAAGAAAATTGAAATTAAAATTTGTAGTTTTTATTATTATTATTCAATTTTTTAAATTTCAACGTTCATCAATGTATGGAATGGTATTTTTCAATAAAAACATTAATTAAAAATTTAATTCTTTTCTTTTTATTTAGTTAGGAAGTAATTAGTATAAACCAGATTAGAATTAAAAAATAATTAAATTATTTGCCTTACGCATGGAGGGATCAGTTTTTATTAATTTGTTAATTTTTTTCTATTTTTTGATCCACGGGTGTGACAACCCCGCGTACTCCAGTCCCTGCTATTGGCATATGAGTTAACGTGAGATATCGCATACCACTGGCAATAGCAGTGAGATATCACTAGCCAAAGTGATACACTCTAAAAAATCGAAATATGAAGACGTAAATTTACCATTATAATAAGCCTTAATTTGCGTCTTATTTTAAGTAATATTCCTCTCGCATTTTAAAATTCCAACAAGAAGGTGTATTGTAATTATTTTACGGCGAAATACGTAAATTTTAATATTTTTGTTGTGTTTTTACGCCAAATGTGTAAAAATGCATCCAAAGATCTAAAATTTGAATATTTGGTTTATTTTACTCTTCCATTGTTGTAAATTTACGAATTATCATGTGCGAATAAATTACACGCGTGTCAAAAATACGTTGGAATCAGAAGTTGTTAATTGTATTACATTTTTTGTAAGTTCGGATTGTTTCTATAATGTTGGGTAGTGTTGGATTAATTGTTTATAATGTTTAAGTGTTTTACTTGTAATATGAGTTTTTTTTCATATTATAATAAGGAGTTATATATGGAGCTTATTTTGAAAATATTTTTCAAACAATACGATACGTAAGACTACTTTATGGGAGATCAAAAAACACATTTATCATTAACAGATCATGGATATTCACACTAAGTACGTTTGAAAGATCTTTTATTTATTTTATTTTACAGAAACATCAATTCAAAACGATGAAGAAGGAGCACATATATTTATTGAACGCGTTCTTACTGCAGAACACAAAGGATTAATTATATTATGTAATAGTCTTAAGTTGAGTTTTTTTTTATAATTTTAATATGTTATTAAGAGATATCCCAAAGGATAAAATTCTTTGTTAGATGTTTTTTTGAATATAACTCAGAAAATGTGAGTGATTCTAAAACTCATCAATAATTTTTCAAAAATCAATAATTTAATTTTAAGGTTAATGGTCACAGAATGAGTGACTTATAAAACGAATATTAAAATTTTTCTGTTTTCCTTATAATTTTAATGTTACAATTTTTTAATGAATTTTTAAATGATTTTATTTTTATGAAATAAAGATTTATTTTTTTATGCAGGAAAAATATTTTTGTATTTATTGCTAGAACACCATTATTGATTAATTTACACATTGTGACATAATATGCAGATAAATCAGTGTAAAATAATGTTGAAAAATACGTCTAAAGTTGTATTTTTACAGTCAATGTTACACTGAGAAAAAAAGCTACATAATATTAACCAAATTGGTTTTATTAAAATATTTTTGTTAAAATAACATAGTTTATGTTACGTTACAATAAAATTGACTTTGCTAGTTTTTTTCAATTATGTTATTAATACAAAAATCGCTTCGTTATTTTACCTAAGCAAATACATTTTGTAAACAAAAATTGGTTTTGTTAAAATTACATGGCTCTAGTTATTTTAACATGGTGGTAGCTTATTTTGATTAACAGTGGTAAAAACATTTAATATATACTCTGTTAAGCATATATTATAATAACAGAGTGCTATGTTAAGAGACATTGAGTTTAAGGCTTAGTTAAAGTAACGGAGTACTATGTTAATCAAATTGAAAGAATTGTTATAAGTATGTCGAGCTATTTTAAAATAAGAGAACATTTTGTAAAATGCCAAAATTCATTTAAGAATTGCATTTAAAATTAATTCCATTTGAAACGTGTTGTCTTTGTGCTTGGAAATGAAAAAAACTTCTCTTGCAACTAAAAAAATACTTTATAGGATAGATAATGGATAGATAAAGAAAGGATAGGATAGATAATATACAACATTAAATTATTTAAAAATTTAACAGGTAAGCAATTCAATCTTTTTATGAAGCATTTACTTGTCTTTAATTATATTTATATTATATATTATTATTTTTTAAATCCTGATAGCTCGATTTCTATCGCGGAAAACTTATTATTATTATATATAACACAAGATGATATTAAGTAATGTTTTAAGGGTAACAAAATATAGTGGGATGGATACAACTCGAGCAGTACATATATAAATTTCAAGAGAGGAGAATAAAGAATCGGTGAGTTGAATTTAAATGTTTGCCGCTTGCTAAAAAATTGTTACGTTTTCGTCAACTGAACTAAATTAATCTGAGTTGTAACTTTGAAAAATTTAGCTTTATATAAAAATTTAAAATAAATTAAAGTTAAAATAAAATTAAAATTAAGTAAAAGTTAAAATAAAATATATTGAATGGAATAAAATTATAAAAAATATACAATAAATTATTGCAATCCTAATACAGACTTAAACCAATTCGAACTATTGTCTGAATTAAATATACTCAATTTTGTTTACTGAATTAATTTGCTCAGATTAATTTTAATTTGGCAACGACAACGAAACATATTCGAATACCATAAATAAAAATTTTATTTACCAATTTCAAGAAATATTTTAAAGAACAATAATCTACGGTAGCACCATCTACAGTATCCATAGCCGACAGTTTCATTAAATAATTTAAGGAATCCTAGTTATCTTAAATCTGTTTTATCCAATCTAAAATGTACGTTTGTTTTTTACGTAAAACATCAAAAAATAATGTTCATTTATTTATAACGCATCTTAAGATAGAGCATAGATGCAATGCAATAGATGCATGTTTTTAGTATTAGCCTCGAAAAATGATTACTTTTAGAACTGTTTAGAGTCCGCAAAATTGTATTTTAGCGGCCTAGTACTTAAAGTCGTTATGACAACATTTTAGCGGATTCAAAATTTGTTTTCATTTTATATTATAATTATTTTCAAATTATAATCACAATTGCTTTGATAAGTTTTGTTCAAAAATCAAATTTTTAGGTACGCAAGAATACAAATTAAGCAAAAAATTAGAAAAAAAATCCTAAGAGCTAATACTAAAACGTTGTATGCAACACGTACGCAAATGGCTTTAGCAGACTCATCTTCATATTACAGACTCGGCTAGCGCCTCGTCCGGAAACATTACGATTCGTCCGCTAAAACCATATTTTGCGTACTTGCTACATAAACTACTATTATATGTTTTCTTTTATCAAATTTTAGATTTAAAATAATCAACTTCTATAATATATTCGAATTTTAAACATTATTTAATTTTTTTGATTTGTATTAACTGAAGTATTATAGTCGAAATGCAAATTTTAATAAAACAAATACATTTATTAAAACTATATACCTCCATTTTAAATGTTAATTACAATCCTTCTCAGGATACTATTTTTTATATAAAAAAACCATTTTATAAACATTTATAATAAACAAAATAAATTATAACGAATGATTAATAAATAAATAAATAAATTATAACGAATGATCAATAAATAAATAAATAAATTATAATAAATTATAAATAAAACTTATACATAATAAAAATGTTTATTAACTAATAATACATTAATTTAATTTATATAATTAAGTTGTGTAATTAAAAATTTAATTTTATATTATATATAAGTATTAATAAAATCATTGTTAATAAATAAATTTATTTAGAGTACATTGAAAAAGTGTTTTTATTCCCAATTTTAGAAGGAGTCCAAAGGTCCAAAATTGTTAATTTTAACCAAGGTTCCATAAAATATATAGTTATTTTAATTATGACAGTCACTTCATTAGTATGTATAAATAACAAATAATCCTATTGTTTTCACTTAGCAAAGTTACATAGTGAAATAAAACTATTACAAAAATTATGTTAAAAATACATATATCTTTGTTAGGCTAATTAAATCTTTATAATCGGCTATGTTGGTATAACAAAATATTATTTTTTCTTTACTAAAAACTATGTCGTTTTATAAAAAAGCTTTGTTAAAAGTACATATATGTTTGTTAGACTAACTTATCTCTTAAAAATTGGCTATGTTGTTATAACAAAATATTATATTTTGTTTACAAAAAACTATGTCATTTTGTACAGAAATGAGTTTGTAAATTTTTGTATATTTAACATAGCAAAAAATGTTTTAATAACAAAGTGCTAAGGTGGCTGAAAACTCACATAAATTTCTGTTAAATTAATACGTGTTTTCTGTTGAAAATACTTACTTTTTTCTTTCAGTGTACACAAAATTAAGTTTAATAATACACACTTTAGTGTATTTTAACTTACAACTAATTGCGTATTTTTACTGATTTTAAGGCGGGGGTTGAAAATTACCCTTATTATAAATGGTAACTGAATGCCATTTATAATAAATGTAAATTTACACGATTTTTTTTTAGAGTGTATCTTAGGGGTGCTGGCGGATGAACTGTATTCAGTCGACGGTAGCACTCTCAATCTTAGCTAATGAATATTCCTTGATGCTGGAACACTGTAGCTTGCTCGAAGAAACGAGCCTTCATATAACTATATATCAGCTTTAATCATTGAAAAATATACTGCGTCCCATAATCAAGGATTATGCCATTAGCTGGACTATTGGCAAACCAATTTTAGTTTTGTTCCTGCAAATTTTTAAGCCAAATTTGCTTTTTATCTCTTATGTTATTTTTATTTTCCCTATCCTATCACGAAATATTGCCCTATGTCATATTTTATATGTGATAGGATTTATGGTTTAGTTATCCATTATTTATCAAAAAAATATTTAAAAAAAAACAGATTTGCGTCCATTAACATCCTTTGAACGCATGTTGTTGTGGGACCTTGGTCTAAAAGGTTTTTATGTGTTGTTGTGACACATATTGTAATGCCTACTACACATCACATTTTATTAAACAAAAAAAAAAATAACTTTATAATTACACGAGTAGGTAAGTGTTATTAAATGAATAGATACTGAATTATTGAAAAAAATATTAATTATAACGTAATAGTTAATAACAAATGCAAATTATATATCTATCAATAATTTATAAACTTTATACAGCATGTTTTGAATCAGGACTACAGGTTGACCTCGAATGATACTCTAAATAGTTAAACACAGCGCGCGCTCTGCCCCCTATCTCGAAAATGGTTCAATATATAAAAAAATGTTTAAACAAAAGTTGTAGAGAATTTAATATTCTACAATATTTATGATGCATACAAATAATATAAAGCCCATAGGAAACGAGATATTTGCAATAAAAGTGTCAAAAATCGATTTTTGGACCTTTGACCTTGGAATTTCTGTAGTCGCGGACACCCTATGATAAGTAGGTTTTGTGACAAGATTTAGGGTGCCAAAATAACAAAATAAAGGTTTACACAAGTTTATAGCTGACTATCTCTCATTCCGCGGTGAAAACCCTAATATTCCTGGACTAAAGAACAACCACAGAAATTTTATAAAAAAAGTTTGATAAAAGCATTAATTTCTTTAAAATTATTTAGAGTAAATATGTTGATTTGGTCAAATAGATAGTGGAATACATTGTTTTTTTATTATGAATCAAAGAAACATGTTAAGCATTGAATCTCACCACTTAACTCAGAAGATTTGAATATCCCTAGACACCATGTTTAGGGTGTTTCTTTTTTCAAACATTCAAAATGATTATTTAATGACCAGTTCTGGAAAATGTAGGTTTAGCAGGTAAAATACAACTTAGCCGTAATTGGAACGCAGTCTCAGAAGTCAGAAGTGAAATAAAACTAATATTTTTAAATAAGTACTGTCCATAAGATCGAAATAGCCCACTGTCCATTTTAAAAGTTTATTTAAAAGTTTATTTTTGAGTTTTAATTGACTGTTGTTTAGATCTGACTGGTTCATTTTATTATTAAAAATATCAAAACAAGTTTATAAACGATATAAATAAAATCGAAAAAATAAACTGCTTTTCAACTACACAACTTGTTCGAGGTAGAGTGGATCAAAGCAAGTTTGAGTAAGTTTGATTTTCAATGGAACGCGCCTACAGTTGGATAATGAGGGGTAATTGGTCGTTGGGAATTATTATTATTAAACTAATAAATAATCTTTTGAAATATGAATTGAAATATCAATAACTAACAATTATAAATCTTACCTAATTTGAAATTTTTATTAAATTTAATCCTAGAATAATAATATAATTTATTATGAATTTGCTCATCAAATGAAATTGTTGTTGATAATTGTTGAAATCCTAGTATTTGATGGCGGCCAATATGTTAAGATTTACAACATACTAAATTAAATTTATTTAAAACACACTGAAAAACACTGAAAGTAAAAACAAGCAAAAAAATATTGCAACAGAGATCGAGAACTATCTATCCGTTCTCTGAATAATCAGTCTTAAAATAATACTAGCATTGTAAACATAAAAAGATAAATTTATTGAGTTGCAAAATAAACAATTTATAAATATAAACATTTTGTGTAAACATAAAAAAGTAAAACTTATTGAGTTTCAATTACATTATTTATACAAATTTAAATGGTTTGTACTTTTTAGAAGCAACAATGACGATAATAAATCATTTATTTTTTTAATTTAAACGTTTCTCGAAAAAATAGAATATATAATTCGGATCAAAAGTGACTTTTTATTCGCCTACATATCAAAGTGTTACTTTATTACTGTGATTTGCGGCCTTAAAGTGTCACTTTTTAACCATATGTTTTATTGTCATAGCTACGTCCAAAAAAATAAAAAACATTTTTATTTGTTTAAATTCTATAAAAAATAGAAATTTTTATCAAAGCAACCTTTCGATTTCAAATTTCCTAATCCAATTAAGATATTTGTTATTCTCTGTTGTCATAGTTATACAATTATTTTGAAAAAAATAACAAATATTTTGTCAAAGGTTACTTGTTCAACATATTTTTATTTCAAAATTCATGCAAATTTATTATTATTATTATTTATTTATTTATCATTATGTATTTAAATTATATTTAATATGACGTGCCGTGGAGTTTGTTTTGCAGAAGTTACACTGGATTATTTGACTAATGCCAGTCTATCAACCTTCGCCTTTTTCGAATTTATTATTTAAATTATTTGGTGTGTATTTTTGCTAATCTTTTAGCACATTTGGTTTTTCTGCTGAGAAAAATACAAAAAATAAAAAACTCAACGATTGAGAATTTACATCAGACGGATGAAATTTATGTAATATTGAACTTAATTCTCTTGTGTGTGTATTTTAGATCATCAATTGAAACTTGCTTATTAATGCAAGGTGTACGCTTCGTGAAAATTAAAGCTTCTGTTTTGTTTTTATTAACACTTATTTTCCATTTCGCAAAGTATTTATTAATTGAGTAAAAAGCATTTTGCAGTCTGTTGGCAATAGTAGATATCTTATATGAACTAGTGAGCACAGAGGCGCACACAGAAAAAGTTTTAGGGGGGGTCCAACAAATTTTTTTTAATAAAAAGCGCTGTGTAGGAACTACAATAACACACAATACACATAGATACCTTTTAAGACCAAGGTCCCACAAAAACATGCGTGTTGAGGTGTTGATGAACGATTTTTAAACCTTTGTGGATTGTACACCCCCGGGACTGTTGATTCGGACTAAGCCTTTCATTTGTACGATGTAAATCGGTGTGTTTTGATCGGTTGTTGATCTTTTGTTTCAAAAAACGTATTGGCTGTCAGATTTGTCTTCCAAAAATGTTTATATGTGTACATCAGTGAGGCTAGACTTTAAAAAATAAATATCCCGTTGCCGTATCAAAACTTACCGATTTTACCGTTTCTTTAAGGAAAAACTTCCCATCAAGCTTACAATTAAGAAAAATATACATATATATATATATATATATATATATATATATATATATATATATATATATATATATATATATATATATATATATATATATATATATATATATATATATATATATATATATATATATATATATATATATATATATATATATATATATATAAACTCAATTGTTTATATGGAAAAAACTTCAAAATCCACCACTATAACAATATTTTTTAATATGTTCAAAATGCATCGATGCATAGAAAAGATCTTGTAGTTCCTTATTGTAGGTGATTTTATTTTTCGTCTCGTAGTGTGAAAATATTCCTGAAACTCAGAAATATGTTATTGCTTGTGGGATTTTCGAAACTTTTGTTTCTATTTTCGTAAGAAATATCAGAACATCAACATCAGAAGGCTGAAATTTAATCGATTTTACTGTATACTATAAAGGCGATGAGTGGCAGATTCATTTAAACAAAATTATTGAGTAATCAACATCTTTCTGGAAGGATAGTAAAAAAATAGCTGTTGCGATCATTTTGAATAAGTTTAAAATTTAAAAAGCTTCTACAATTAATTGTGAAAAAGCCCGCACTTGCCAAGTTTTTGTCCGCTTTCCTGTTTTAAATGAAATATCCCATAAATGGAAAAAAATCCTTTGATCTGGCATTACTGGTGTGTATTAATATAATGCTCATATATTTTAGATAGAACTGAGAGCAAGGGTATTGCGGTCTTTAATTTGAAATATCACATTTTGTTTTGTTTTGGGAATGAATTGGCTAACTTCTAGCACGAAAGAGAAATATCAGATCTATAAGATTTGTAGAAGATTTTAGTAAGAGAAGGTGCAAGTTCCTTTGAAAATGTTGTTAGAATAGGAAGAATGATGTTCAGACCGGAGACTTTGCTGGTAGTTAACCCCCTTAAGATTTTTTTGACAATTTTGGGTTTGAAATAAAAATCTTTCATACTAACGCCTGAAGACTGGATTTTTGGTTTTTCTTTAGGAGTTTCTAAAACAGTCGAGATCACAGCAAAGCGTTCCACAAACAATGTGATTTTTCTCGTGCTTTCGCGCTTTCGCTCTGTCAATTTCTGTTTTTTTTCGTTTTCGATTATCTGGTTTAATATAATATTTGGCTGGAAAACAAAAATTTTCGTTGGGGTTTCATTATCAAGAAGGAAACGAATTTATTGATACTAAAACATTTTAGTCAAACAAAATTTATACTATATTATTACTGTATTATTATTTTATTTTTATATATATTTTCACTCGGATATAACGGCCAAACAACCTACCAGAACTCCAGACAGTCAAGGTCAAATTAGTAAATTGCTTTATTTGTTTTTGATAAATGATCATTCGTTTGTAAAATTTAAAGTATCAGAACTTTTAGGTAGTTGAGACCATAATTTGATTTCCACTTATTTAAATTTACAAGTTTCCAAACAGTTTCAATCTAATCCTAGTCTTATTTGGGTTGCAGATTGGCAGGGGCTATAGAGATATATGTTTAATTCAAACATTTCTGCTTCTAATTGCGTATGCGTATGCGCAAGTTTATTCCGAAATATGGCTCTGAAGGCTAATCTTTAGGGTTCGGGTAAATGTGAAGAAGTAATAAAATTTAAAATAAATGCTCTTTAAAAAATGGCTCGTATACAGCCAATTTCAAAAAAGTTGCTAACATGAATTCTACAAATGTTCGTTAATTTAATATTATGAGCTTCTTAAGTCGTTACTTAATGAAAGACAATGCGGTTTTTGTAAAGGAAGAGCAAAGGGAAATTTACTTTCTTTGTCACACATATCTGGAACAGTCGGTTCAAAACCTTGGTGAGACTTTCATTGCTGCTCAGCAATTCTAATCTTACTAATGAGCTTGATTCGTTGTATGTTGCTGATTTTAAGGTACACAAATACACTATAATAAACGAAAACGGATACGGATAAACGCGCGTGTCTGCCTAGATCAAATCAATTTTACCTGAACAGAGTATCAATAGCAGCCCATCTTTTTAAGGTTCGAATGACAAGATGTAGCTTTTCAAAGAAATTTTTTTAACAGAATTTAGCATCTCTGGAATGGCTTACTGACGTTGGTCTTCCTTGATAATTGTATTCCACAAAACTTTAAAAATAGCGTTCCTCATAAAATCTCGTAAAATCCTCAAAAAGAATTGATCAATAGTAAGTAACCTTAGATCCCTGGTTAGCATCGTATCTTACGATATTCAGAGATGTTAATCTATAATTTCTTATGGTTAACACGAAATAATGTCTAAATTAAAAAAACAATACTGAAAGATTATCGGTTAGAGGGGGGGGGGGGGGTCCTGACCCGAAAGCCCTCCCCTTGTGTGCGCGCCTGAATGAGCAAGCTAGTATCATCTGCAAAGAGTCCAATTTTTATCGATTTAGGTTTTGGTATATCGTTTATATATATTTGGTCCTAGTTTTGGTCCTAAGACTGATCCTTGTGGCACTCCTGCAGAAACATTTACTTCGGTCTGAAAGACCTAAGTATTACATTCATGAGCTCAAAGTGAAATTCTAACCCCCACTTTTTTTTACATTTCTCGACGTTTTAGGACCTCCTGATTCAAAAAAAGCAAAAAAAAAATGTATGTCTGTCTGTGGGCCGGCCGGCCGTCCGGCCGTCATTACCTACGCTGCAGGGAAAGCCGCTGGAGGGATTTCAAAAATTTTTTTTTCTAAAAATAGGTATACTCAAGGGACAGGTCCGAAAGGACGCTGTGTTCGATAACTGTACCGGAAGTTTGTCAAAAAATCATTATGTGTGTCATAAATAGCAAATTTTCATATTTTTGGCTTAAAAAACGTTCCTTTTAAGTGATTACGAGTAGGAACATTAAATTTGGAGAAATCTTGATAGTAGGGATTGGTATGTGAGATCAAAAACCAGATTATTACATTATAAGGCTGTCAAAAAAATGTTGTCAAGTGTGTCAAAATAAAGATTTTTATTTATTTTTTTACCCAAGTTTTTGGAAAAAAATTAAATTAATTATTTGTATGACATGAAATTTTATTATTATTGAGAATTATGGCATTATAAGTTTCTCCAAAAAATAATGTCAAGTGTGTCAAAAAATGATTTCATTTATATTTTTAGCCAATTTTTTGGAAAATGGCAGATAAAATGGCAAGGAAAATGGCAGATAAAAAAGTTGTAGGACTCGTCAAGGACAAGCGCCTTACGATGTATAAAGTAAGTGGTAATCATCAAATTATGTAGGTGAAAGTCCAGGGACCATTACTTAAATGAAGCCCTTTCATATGATACCCTATTTGAATCTATTAAAAATTTATTTTCTCAGAGGTCTCACATCGTACCCCTGTAAACCAAGCGAAAACCACTTTAGTTTTGTTTGTATCCGTCATTTTATGAGGACAGATTAGTTTTATACGGCTCTCAAATTTCAAGTCCATAGCATTTATAGTTGGAGCGAAGCAAGCGTAGCTCCATTCTTTACCGATTCGGACTTTCGATTGTCGCCATACTCCTTCCAAACTATTAAAGATATCAAAATGAAATTTTGCATGTAAGACGACATCTAGCCATAGATGGTTTATTACAAAAAAAATATTGAAAATTAGACATACCTCTCTCTCTCTCTGGCGTTTACATCCCATGGAGGGATTTTGCCGTCTGTGCAATCAGCTTCCAATCATCTCGTTCCATGACCAGTTGACCAGTTTAGTTCCGACATATATCAAGAAGGTCTTGGATGATGTCATCACGCCAGCGTTGTCTAGGTCTTCCTCTTCGACGAACACCAGCTGGTTGTTGTTGGGACGCTTTTTTAATCATTCTATTTAATGGTGTCTTTTCTACATGACCAAACCATATAATCCGGTTAGATTTAATGAATCCAATTACATCGCAGCCTCCAAGAAGCCTCCCCGGGAGGCATATTCCTGGATGTTGTTAAAAGTTTAGTCTTACCAGGGTTAATGCATAATCCAAGTCGTTTAGCATTTCTTTCAAACTGAGAGAGACAATCCTTAATATCGCTTGGTCTACATCCGAGAAGCGCAATATCATCTGCATAGCCAAGAATTTGACTAGGTTTGTTAAATATACAGTTTTGTGTCTCAATGCGGGTTATTCTTATCGCGTACTTAAGCGTCAAATTAAATAGTACGGGCGCGAGTGCATCACCTTGTCGAACACCTGATGTTATATCAAAAGAGTCAGAAACTGACTCTTCGATTACTATTCTACAGTTTGATCCCGATGTTGTGAGTTTGCACAGAGAAACAAGTTTCGCTGGAATACCAAGGCATATGGGTGCAGACCAGAGGTTGTCGTGGATGATGCTATCATATGCTTGCTTGAAATCAACGTAGAGCTGGTGAATGCTGATGTTGTACTCCCAACATTTTTCCAGAATCATCCTTAAGGTAAAACATTGATCTGTGGTTGAACGGTTGGAACGAAAACTACACTGATAGTCGCCGATGATAGATTCAGCGAACGGGATGAGCCGAGCGAGTACGACATTTGCTAGTATTTTATATGCAGTGTTCAACAGTGCGATTCCACGATAATTCACATACTTCAGGCGGTCACCTTTTTTATGTAGCGGAACAATGAGAGCTGTTTTCCATTCAGCAGGTATATCTTCTTGGTCCCAGATTGTTAGAATCAGATCATATATACGTGAGACCAGAGCTGCTCCTCCATTCTTAAATAGTTCTGCAGGGATTCCATCGATACCTGGTGATTTGCCATTTTTTAATTTTTTGATGGCAGCTTGCACTTCTTCTATTCTTGGGTAAGGGACAAAAATCTTCTCACTTGACGGAGCAATTGCTCTAATAGGATGAACTTCATTCGTCCTATTCAGTAGATCTTGAAAGTGGGATCGCCATACTTCCAGCACATCACGTTCAATTGTTGTAAGCTCGTTGTTTCAATTTTTGATGGCTGTAGATCTTGGGTGGAAATCTTGTGTCAGATTCCGTGCATTGGCAAAACACTCTTTCGAATTTCCATTAGCCGCATGTTGGGTGATGTTTTCGATATAGCTCTTCGTGTGCTCGTGTTTCTTTTTCCGTGGGAGTTTTACTGAGGCTTTTCTGGCGCATAGATAATCAGTTTGGGAACTTCGGGTGTTTCTTGTTAACCTTTTTTCTCGTAGTTTTTGTTTGAGCTCAATGCTTTCGTGGCACTCGTCATCAAACCATTCGTTACGTGATTTCGGTGGTCGTTTTCCGATTGTAGTTTGCGCTGCGGATATGATGGTTGATTGAAGCGTTTTCCATTCTTCTTGTATGTTTAATGGCATCTCAGACGAGATGTCATGCTCTTCTATGCGTTACAATTTCCTGATATCTATTCAGTGTTTTCAGGTGTTTAAATGCTTCAACATTCCAGCGCACGGTCTTTTTTGCTTGCCTATTAAATGTAGATGATAATTTGCACTTATACCTAAAGATGACAAGCATATGATCAGTGTCCATATCAGCACCTCTGTATGATCGAACGTCAGTTACACTGGTAGAGTGTCTCTTAGAAATCATGGCGTGATCGATTTAAAATGCAATATTTAAAAATATACTTTTTACTGTTTATTTTTAAATTTATTTATAATAATAAAACTTCCTTATAGTAACTAGAATAATAATTAAAGAACTGAGGATGACGTAAGTCGAAATCGATATTCTTTAAAAAAAAAAAAATTAAAAAAAAAAAAAAAAAAAAAAAAAAAAAATTAAAATCAAATTGTTACTATAAGGAAGTTTTATTATCATAAATAAATTTAAAAATAAACAGTAAAAAGTATATTTTTAAATATTGCATTTTAATTCAAAAGTGACAAAAGCACACAAACAGTGAATAATATGGTAAACCATAATAACACATATAGTGATCGATTTGATTTTCAGTTCTTCTATCGTTTGATTTCCACGTTGTTTTGTGGATTCTCTTATGAGGAAAGAAAGTGCTAGATATTACTAGATCATACATCATTCAGCTGTGCAAAAGCCATTATTGTTACTAGTATGATGCAAGCTGTTAGAGCCGACATGTGTTTTAAGTTCTGCACTTCTACCAATTTGCGCATTGAAGTCACCTTCCACGATTTTTATACCGTGCCGCGGGATGTTGATGACTTCTTCGAGTTCTAGAAAGAACGGGTCTTTAATGTCATCTGCTTTGTCTTCAGTAGGTGCATGAACATTTATGATTGTTTCATTAAATTTTTGCGTACGGATTTTCACTGTGCATATCCGATGATGTATGAGAAAGCCAACTCCAAATTCTCCTCCGTTTTTATGACCGCAATAGTATAGAGTGTATCCCTTGGCTGTTTCGTGGATTCCACTCCCAGGCCATCTTAGTTCTTGTAACGCCACTATATCTAGTGTACAGCTATCGATTTGGTTTGTAAGTTTTAGTAGATCTCCTGGTCTTCTAAGGTTTAGCACGTTCCAGATCCCCATTTTTAAATCGTAGTCCAGGTACAGTCTCCGAGGTCGTTCTAATAATGAATCCGAGATAATCCGAGGCCTGTGCACAGAATTCATGACAAGTAATTTTTTACGGAAATGGGGTGTTAGCCCTTCACCCAACCCAAATTTTCCGAATGGGTTCGTTCTGCATCTTAAGGTCACCAGAAACAACCTTTTTACATGTTAATATAGCGAGCCGCTTGATCCAAGACAGACGCCCGCTCCGAGCCGCCTCTAACATGGAAGACAGACGCTTGAGTTGCATTGGTCATTGGCCAATGACTCGCCATGGTGCAGAATCATTGAGTATAAGCAGTTCTTTTACTCTGTTCCTCTCAACTCCACCAACCATTCCTGTTAGCGTTACCCAGGTAGCACGGCGTGGACGTAGAATTTCGGATTTCACTACCCAATTTGACATACCACGGAGAAATAATCACCGAAAAACGGTTCCCATAGACTTTCAATGGGAAAATTATCATCTTTTCACAATACTTAAACAAATTGTTAAATTTTTTTTGTTTTTTTTGTTTTTTTTTTTATTTTTGTATTTTTTTTTTTTATTTTTTTTTGAACTGCAGTGATATTGAAAGTCTGAAAATAAAAGTTTGTTATTAGTTGATTTTAAAAAAATTTAATAGCACACTTTTTTCTTTGCCGTTTTGTTAAAGTACTTTTTATAGACAAAATTCACGATGCGATCGTTGTAGTCAGACATATCGGTTTCAAATCCGTTTAAAACATTTTTCATTGATTTTCCACTAAATATATGCCGGAGGTAGATGGAGCAATATTTATCACACATTAAACTGTAGCGATTTTGTAGTTCTTTTGGATTGCAACATATCTTCGGACATATGTATCTTTTGGATTGAAAATATCTTCGCTCCTTTTTATCAATTGCATTCTGCATTGGTCACCTAGTTTACGAGATAATCGATATAATGTGAAAAACTTGTAGTGATCTTAAATACTTACCCTTGTATATTTAAACTCTATAATAAGTTTAAGTACTTACCATCGTACATTGTTACTTACTCAAATAAAAATACTTAAACTTGCAGAATTAAATTTTATATCAAATTAACATTTTCTAACTAGAATATTTCTAATGAATAAAATATTACATTACATTTATTTTCTCACAAATAGTTTAAATAAATAAAAATATTCTATTACATTTATTTTCTCATAAGTAATTGTAAACGAAGGAATGTGATGATGATTCGAATAGAATAGAACTGAAAAGGTTCATAAAAGAAAGAAAAATATAATATAAAATATATATCGGAATGGGCAACCTAGAGCTGCACAAATAATTTAGTTTTTATTCAAATTGATCGTGTGATCAAGTAAAGTGTTTTTAATAATAAATAAATGAATTTATAAAACATGGGCAGTGTTTTTGTTAAGCGTTTAGTGATTCGAAGTAATCCCACCATAAACTCGTTTTACTCTCACAAATAGTGCTCCGTATAAAAAACGGAACCCCAATAAAGTGACAAAAACAAAAAAATTAATTTATAAATATTTTTTGTAATTGTATAGATATTTTGAATATATTAACTTGTGCTTGACAAACATACTTGTAAACGATCAAGTCTACATATCAAACTAGTCCCATGCAACGCGGCAATCAAAGTTTTAGTCAAAAACGTAATTTATTTGACAGTCCAGCAAACTCGTAGACGAGCAATCTTATCATCAAACAGGTAATGCTTTGGAAAATGTTTGATAGTCTACAGGCTGCTCTAAAGTTTAGACTCATTTGATATTTTTGTGTTTGTATTTGGTTATATGAATAAATGTTAATCTAGTAAATTTATCAATACTGATAACAAGTCAGTAACCTTAGGAAATATAGAAATCATACTGTAAACTTGTCTGTTAATTGTTATTGTTGTGTATTGAAAATTATCTCTATCGTTTGCCTTTACTTTGAGATAATAAGTCTCGAAAACTTATTGTTTTTGAACAGTTCTGTGTTTTGATTTTATAATAATAGTTTGTCAAAATTGTTGGATTGTGAGAAATAAATAAAATTTATTGGTAAATCCACTTAATAATCAGTATGTGGTGTGGAATTTTTTTCATTAAAATATGTTGTTTTAGCCAATAAGAATTAAAAAATGTGTCACAAAAACACATAAAAAACCTTCTCAGATCAAAGTCTCACAACAACATGCGTTTTTCATGTGTTTCAGTTCATCCGAGAGCACCTTAAAAATATCACATTGGATAGTCGTACTCACTGCTATTGCCAGTGGTATGTGATGCCTTACGTTTACTCATATATGTCAATAATAGGGACTGGAGTGCGAAACAATGTGTGTAGATGCTATAAGTGTATTCGCTGGCCGTTCAGGCCGTTATCAAAGATTTGATTGAAGTAGTTAAAATAGTTTCAATTGCAGGAAATTGGATTTGCTGCTTAAATCTGTTATTGTAAAGCGGCACATTGTTTTTATTTCTTTACATTAAAAAATTTATCACGTCACATTAATTTTAACACTTCATCTTAATCCTGGTTAATTAACTTTTAATTAAATTTTTTTTATTTTTAGCAATGGGATTATTGCAGGATGGAAAGCCTTTGAGTTGGGAAGAAACAAAAAAGTATCAAAACCTGGTGAGGAACTATGAAGTTCAACAGTTTATAAACATATATAACCTGCACAAAGATAGATGTGATAATGAACTAAAATGGGGTGATGAAATTGAATACACTATCGTTCACTTTCAAGATGAAAATAAACGTGCAAAACTAGCGTCAAAAGCACTATCGATCGTAGAAAAAATTTTTGATCTCCGAGAAACAAACAACACAGGTTCGTGCTTCAACTCAAATGTTTTATTTTTGTGTTGTTAATTAATGACAGATAATCTGTCACCAGTTTTAGAATCATCTTGGTATCCAGAATATAGTAATTACATAATTGAAGGTACGCCATCTAAACCTTTTGGAGGACAACTATCTGATTTCAAATTAGTAGAAACCAATATGAATAGAAGAAGAATGGATATGCAACCATTTTTATTACCAAATGAATCGTTAATGTCTTCAAATTTCTTGCGTGTTGGTTGTCCATCATTTACCGTACCAGAATATCTGTGCACTCCGGACAAAGAAGATAGTTATTCAAATTCATTTTATATTCCTGACGAAGTCATAACAAATCATCCAATGTATACACATTTTGCTCGTAACATAAAAAGTAGAAGAGAAGACAAAGTGACATGTGACGTTAAAATATTTCGTGATGTTAATACTCAAATTCCCGTAGACGGTAGTCAAACACATCTACCTGATACGGTGCACTTAGATTGCATAGGCTTTGGAATGGGTTACTGTTGCTTACAAACCACATTCCAAGCACCAAATTTTCCCATCGCTCGAAAATTACGTGATCAGCTCGCTACTTTTGCTCCGATAATGCTGGCACTAACGGCTTCTACTCCAGCCTATCGGGGATATTTGGTTGACAGTGACTGTCGTTGGAATGTAACAAAAGCTTTGTGGGATGATAGAACAAAAGAAGAGAGAGAAATATTACAAATGAAGGACGGTCAATTACGTCCGACCAAACTAAGATATGACTCAATTGCTATGTACATATCTGCTGAAGCTGAAAAGTATTACATTAAAATAACTTAATCATATCAAAATTATCAAAATTAATCATATTATTTATATAGATATAATGATGGTGAACTCGAGTATGAAGGAAAACTATACCAAAGATTTCGAGAAGCAGAATTTGATCATCTGCTATCCCAATTTGCAGCACACATATTTTCTCACGATACATTTATGATATTTGACAATCGAATAGAGAACCAGGAAAATGAACTTTCACACCACTACGAAATTTTGAATTATTCATTTTTGCCATCAGTTAGATTAAAACTACCACCAAACGCTTCAATTGGTTGGCGTGTTGAGCTTCGTACAATGGAATCCCAAATAACTGATTTTGAAAGTGCTGCATTTATTTGTTTTATGAATTTGGTAACCCGCTTAATTCTATACAAAAATTTAAATTTTTTGCTCCCAATTAGTAGAGTAAGTGTTGAAGTTTGATAAAAAAATTTTGTTGTTGTAACAATTATTCCTGCAGATCGATCAAAATATGGATAAGGCACAAACTCGAGATGCTATCAATACTGAAAAGTTTTGGTTTAGAAAATTAATTGATAAATCACAAAACGGAACCGATTCTGGAGATAATGAAAACATTTATGATGAAAGTGAATTAATGACAATAAATGAAATATTTAATGGAAATGATTCATTTCTTGGATTAATTCCGTTAATTAAAGACTATGTTGATTCAATCGAAGTAGACGTAGATACACAAAATTTAATTCACAAATATTTAGAACTAGTTGGAAAGCGAGCTTCTGGTGAATTATTAACGGCAGCATCGTGGATTAGAAAGGAAGTTGCTAATCATCCTGGTTATAGGTAACTTATATATTTTTAGTTAGTGATACTTCATTTATTTTGTTGTTCTCTTCCAGACATGATTCAGTGATAACAGATGAAATCAACTATGATTTGTTAAGAAAAATGAAAAACATTCAAGATAAATTGATTCAGTGTCCAGAGTTATTAGGAATATAAAACAATCAATTCTTTGTTAATTATGCATTTGTATATTAAAATGTAATAGATTTTTAAATTTCTTAACTAAACAAGTTTCATTATCAACGTAGCCAAAACAAATCATGAAACCAGTTCAAATTTATGTCAATAAATTGCCTGCCATTCTCGGTATTATTTCTCCTCATCTCTTTCTTGTTCAAAAATTTTGTTTTTGCTTCTACCATTTTGGCAGGAGAAATTGACATTGAAATATATGTGAGATTGAACATTTGTTCAACTTAGTCAACTCAAAAATAAATTAGAAAACTAAGTCCCATCAGCAATATCGTGACCAGCAATGAAAACCATATCGTCGCTTTTTTACGAGTTTTCAATACTAATTTCGGAAGTTTATCAATCCTTTGTCTTAGTTTGACAAGATTTTTTTCCCACCTAGCTCGCACTACCTAACCTAGCCTGAACCTTGGAAATGCTTTCACTTACCTATTCTTCCTGTGTTCCTTCCGTTCCTTCTGTAAAAGTGTAGTTACCCACTAATCAACGAAATGATGCTGTCAAAGTTCTAAGCTTATTTAAACCAGAAAATCGAACCGACTATGAAAAACTGACGCATGTCCTAGATAGATGATTTGGTCAAAAGCATCTGGAGCAACTTAGTAATACTTTTTTAGAATGAAATCCTAAAGACAGAAATCCTCTTTTTAGACAGAGATCGCGGAAGACGATCACCGACAAGAAGCCTACCATATATGGTAAGGACGTATGTTGATCCGAATTAGCAAACTTGCACCCATCCCGTGATCATCGTAAATGTGGTTGATGAATTACTAATCGGTTTGGACTTTTTAATCAATTTCCAGTGTAATATTAATGTAGGTAAAACCAGACTTAATATTGGAAAATGCCTCGCTAATATAGATTTTGTGCAAAACAGCACTATAATGTTGGCTCACTTGTACTATACTAGAGGACATCGTGGTACCGGTCGTTTTTACTAATGCGGTGACGTTAGTTTTAGCATAATCAACCCATAGTATTGGTAGAATCTAAAGAAAACAATGAAACCCAAAATTTATGCAGGAGATGCACGTCCAATCATTCAACCACATAGACGCTTTTTTCTAGTGAAATTAGATGCAGTTTCTATTATAGTTGAAAATCTGAACAAGCAAGGTATAGTTAAATCATCCTAGATTCTGAAGGTCTATATGATAATGCAGGTTGAGAAAAATGACAGGTCTGTAAGGATGAAGATCAAGAAAAAAATGATTCCGTGATTCCGTTTGGTCTATGCAACGCTATGTTCAAAAGACTAACGATGCCCGTTCTGAATAGAATTTTTGGAACATTTGCATGGTCTAACTCGATAACATCATTTTACGTAGGAATACGGTTTAAGACTATATCCAAAATCTTCAAAAATCAATGTATCGTCAAAAGATGGCTAATATTATGCAAAGTTCTAGAGAGGGTCATAAGTATTGTACTAAACAAGGAAGTAAAATACTTGGGTAATACTATTGAAGATCGAGGAATACATGCCGATCCCCGATCCTGAAATAATAAATTGTATTGAAATTGGCCGAACCTGCACGACAAATACACGCTACGAAGTATTCTTTGCATGTCGGCTTTGCACATATTATTAGTTAGTTTTTACAATCATTTTAAGGGATTGCAAAACCGCTACAAAAATTAACGGAAAATAACCAGGCGACCGCTTGAGACACCAACTGTGAGCAGGTTTTTCAAAGTCTAAAACAGAAACTCATAATCATAAAACTTATTGGCCGTTGTAGAGTTCCATCGTTACAAAATGGAGTGCAGATGCTAGAAAAGCTTAGATGACAAAACACCAACCCATTAAATACATTATCCCAAAAAGTCTCGTAGCCAATCTAGTCTATCGCACGATATTTTACGAAGCTACCAATCAAATGCCAGAATTAAGGGTACCTGCTGAGCTACTTGTAGGACAACTACCATAACAAGAAAAAAAAAAGATTACGTCACATATAATTTGAAGGCCAAGATACAGAAATTGTGCATCAGTACGCAAGAAAGAACCTTAAAATTTCGGACAAACGATTTAGGAACTTATATGATCAACGATTAAGACCACTTGGGTTGAATATTGGCAATTTTGTAAAGCTCTGTTACCCGAAGCTCTATAATGCTATTGACTGGGGCCCAAAATCAAATAGCTCAGTTGCGGGTCACTGGGCAACTTCCAACTGTATTTTTCTTAGCAAAGTTAACAGGGCTTTGACTTGATCGACCTACTGTCCCATGACAATCATGAGAGCGAAAGTGGATAATATTAAGAACAATAAAAACACAAACAAACATAACGCGCGGGACGTGGTACGGCTGACACCGGGAGCTGGATAGGGTCGGCAGAAAATATTGGTATCAAATAAAATAAATAGAAGCAGTAGGCATAGAGGCTCACCTCTACTACCCGTAGGCAAGTCTGGAAGGGCTGAAGTACTCACGCCTCAGTGGAACTGCTACCAGGTGGTACTTAAGGTTCCTCGAGGAAGGGATGTTTTCTGAGGACTCAAAGAGGAAGATTCTGTAACGAAATGGTAAGACTCCCCTCCAGAGAGCAACACCATCTCAGACCATGCCATACTGGTGTAGTTAAGGCAATTTAACATATCACTTCAAACCTGGTCATGTGGTTGTAGATTGCGATGACGATCAGACGGTAAATGGCTCGTGTATGCTTTACCTAGAGTGGAAATCGGAAAACATTTACTTGTGATGAAAATGGGAGATAATATTCCAATTCCGTCTAAGACTGTACCGTCTTTTTCCCAAGGCGTACTACGCTGACCCAGGAGAAATTTGTAACGCGGTTAGAAGGACAAACATTTGCTTGTTTGTTGAAGATGTCCAGAGGTCGGAATGAGGACCCAGTCAAATTCTTGAGTGTTATGATTCACGACATGGCCAAAGACAGCATTATCGGGCATTATCGCAAAGCCTTTATCCATGAACATAGGAAGGCGAATACAGAAGAGATGAAGAAAATCCGAGCTAGTATCATCTTAGTGAAGGATCTGAGACAACACCACCGCCAAGGCAGGCAACCGCAACCTAACAACGAGGAGGAGAGGTAGTTGATGAATGAAAGAATAGATATTGTCCACTCTAAAATAACCAAATGGAGGCAGCAGGAAGCTTGCACGAAGTCCAGGTAAACGTTAACCATGCCTTAGTATCAGACCAAGAGGAAAAGTGCCAGGAACAATCAGTAAGAAACAGATATGGCTCACGCTAATATGGGAATCCTGGATTCACAAAAACGGATGGGTCTCAGAAATAACCAGGTGAAGGTTATATGGAATACTAATGCAAACTCACTTGAAGCATGCATTGTAGTGTGGAAAAACAATTGTTTTTGTCTTTAAAATTTGGGTACTGATACCGCCTTCAGGGAGACGGCTTTACTGATACCGCCTTGAGAGGTACCGGGACTGGTAGAATGGTACAACAAGAACTCTATTTTGGTGGAGCAAAGAACTGTCAAAATTAAGAATAGAAGTACGTTGGCTCTTTAATAAAACAAAAGAAGTCGGAAATTGTGAAGATTAAAAGAATCAGGGGTAGTTTTAGATCCTTCTGTGATAATATCTCTGCCACACCTGTTTAATTGACAAAATTTAATTGAAAAAAAAAATTGGATTGAGGATTTGATTTAAAAAAATATTGCGATGCTGATGCAATGGCAGACTTCACCACAGCTCTGGAAACATAATTTTCTGGATACATGTGAGCTAATGATAGATATAAAACACTTTTATTAAAGGTTAATCTATGTTATAGATTTCACGTAGTTCTAATTATAAAAATATTAAAGAGAGCAGTATTATCCTAACAAACATAAATTCTTTTGTACTCTTTGTACTATTTTTGTTTTTGTAATTATTTTTGCAAAATTTTTAGAATTTTTGAAAAAAGTTTGATTTTATTTAATTTTTACAATATTTTTGGAATTTTGAAAGAAATATGAATTTGTGATTTTGTAATATTTTCTCGAAACGCCAAATGGAGAGGTTTTTGATTAGTTTGCTGGTTGTATCATCTTTTCACTAAATTATGTTAATTTATGATCTGTTATAACTTTTCGGCAATGTATTGATGTTTCGTGTTAGTTTTGTAACAAATTTCTTTACTTTAGTACTTTAACAGAGAGATTTATGTTTGATATACACCGCTGACCCAAACTAAAAAACATTGTCCTTATAAAAGCGTTTTGCGGAAAACTATATCAAAATCCTCAACCCAGACTGAACTCCGAACTCTTGATATCTCAGAGCCTTGGGATTTTAGCCCCTTCATATTTTCGTATTGAAACTTTGATTTTTGTATTGCATAGAAATATAGGAGCCATTTCACGCAAGTTGAGAAAATCTTTGGGAAATTTTGACTTGACCCCTTTTAATTTTGATTGTTTTTTGTTTAAAGATAGTCTTTCATAAATAAAAAATGCAAATTCTCTTAGAATTTTTTTTTCGACCAGGGGTCTTCACAGGGTGCCCTCAATTTTTTGTTTTTTTGAGATGTGAGTGCATTTTGACGAGCGATTGTAGAAAAACTACTCAATTGATTTTCATAAATGATATGTCGTTGAATAAGTATTAAAACAAAGTTTTTAAAAGCACTGCTAATTTTTTGAAATAATTTTTAACGGTGTAACATAAGAAAAAATCGGTGTAACATAAAAAAAGATGGCACAGCCTCTTTTTTTTTTTTTTTAACTAAATTGAAGCTTATTTTACATCTAAAAACTTGTGAAAATTTAGGAGATGCGTTATTTTTTGTTTTAAAGATAAAATTCGTTGTGCATATGACTGTCGGGAATCAGTTTTTGTTGTTCTGAATGAAGATTATGAAAATGGCGTTATAAACTAAGAGATTTTTTTTATGTTAAATATCAAATATTTTATTATTAAATGGGCTTTTTAAAATATTATAAAAATTATATATGTATAATAATGAAAATATGAGCGATTTCAGCATAAATCCACAAAAGCGCTTATTGCTATGTACATTAAGTGAAGCTTATGTGGAGTTTAAAATTAAGTTTCCTGATGTGAAAATAGAATTTACTAAATACACCTTCCGACCACAAGAATGTATAAAATTATCCCAAAGAGTTCATAATGTGTGCGTGTGTACCATACATCAAAATATAATACTAATGATTCAACACTCCAAGGTGTCTTGAATTACTGATGCTGCTTTCCAGAATTATAAAACGTTAATTGACTTTGTTTCATGTGATGAATTAACAGAAGATTGTCATACTTTGAAGTGCAATGAATGTTCAAAAAAACTTCAACAACTGAAAGAAAGATTACTAAATGATTTTGACGTTAAAAGAATCCTTCAAGTCAAATATCAACAATGGAATACTAGTAATCGATGCAATTTGGATACTTTAAAAGAAACTGTAGAAGAATTTATGAAAACATTTGTTTACCGTTTACAAATTTTTGATACCACACAACCTTATAGCAAAACAGCATCTACATCCATTGAGGAAAGAAAAAAATATTAGAACCAGGAGAGTGCTTCGTTCAAGGGGATTTTTCTGAAAGCCACGCCTTCATAATTCAGGATTCGGTTCAAGGTTATCATTATAATAATTCACAAGCTACTATTCATCCATTTTTATTTATTTTAAAATTGCCGCAAGTGAATATATACAGCACCGAAGTTTTATACTCATTTCGGATATAAACGATCACAACAGTACTACAGTCCATCTTTTCATTACAATACTTATTGAATTCATCAAAACGCATATAAATTCTTATATTAGGAAAATAATTTCTACCACCGACGGTGCACCTTTTCAATACAAAAATAAACATAACCTAATTAACTTATGCCACCATAAAAAAGACTTTAAGATTGATGCAGCATGGCATTTTCATGCTACCAGCCATGGAAAGTGACCTTGCGATGGGATTGGTGGTACGCTGAAGCTTGCTGCACACCGTTATAGTATGGGGAGCAGAGATATTATTGATCCACCAAAAAAACTTTTCGAATGGGCTTTTAAATGGAAATCTACCATCAACTTTGGATACGCCGATGAAAATGAATATCATTTAACAAAAGAAAAATTACAAAATCGATATAAAAATGCGATTACTATAAGTCGAACTCAAAAATTTCATTCTTTTGTACCATTAAATACTAAGACAATAATTGCAAAAATGTTTTCCAACTCAAAAGAAACTTTTGAATGTAAAATAAGTAAATAATTTTTAATAACTATATTTATTTTCACGTATATAATTTGTATGATATTTTAAAAAGTTTATTCAATAATAAAGTATTTGTAATTGAATGTTAAATTAAAATCTTTTACTTTATGATTCCATAATAACATAATACGAACATAACGCTTCTCCAGTCAAAAGTTCCTTAATAGATTTAGTTATTTATACGGCTTTGTTGTTTGCAGCCAAGACTGACAAATTATTGTTTATAAGAGTGACAAGTGATTACTAAAAGTGATGAAAACACAATTCATTTTTTTATGCCATCCAATACAAAGAAAATAATTGCAGAAGTGTTTTCCTATTCAAAAGAAACATCTGCTTGTAAAATAAGTAAATCATTTTTAACAATTGTATTTATTTTATTTATTGTACTATATAAATAATTTTTATAATATTTTAAAAAGTCAATTTAATAATAAAATATTTGATATTTAACATAAAAAAAAATCTCTAAGTTTATAACGCCATTTTTATAATCTTCATTCAGAACAACAAAAACTGATTCCCGACAGTCATATGCACAACGAATTTTATCTTTAAAACAAAAAATAATGCCAGTCCTAAACTTTCACAAGTTGTTAGCTTCAATTTAGTTTTAAAAAAAAGAGGCTGTGCCATCTTTTCTTATGTTACACCGATTTTTTCTTATGTTACCCCGTTAAAAATCATTTAAAAGAAAAAACAGTGTACATTTTTAAAAACTTTGTTCTAATACCTATTCAACGACATATCATTTATGAAAATCGATTGAGTAGTTTTTCTACAATCGCTCGTCGAAATGCACTCACAATTCACATCACATAATAACCAAAAATTTAGGGGCACCCGGTGAAGACCCCTGGTCGAAAAAAAAATTCTAAGAGCACATATGTTTTTTATTTATGAAAGACTATCTATAAACAAAAAATAATCAAAATTAAAAGGGGTCAAGTCAAAACGTTGTTGAATCTTCGTGAAATGGCTCATAGATTTTTTTATTTTTTCTAGGACAAAAAATGATAGTTTTTGGAACTTCTACCATGACAACAAACCGCAATATACAAATGAAATATTTTTTTTAAAATATATCCAAACAAAAAGTGCAATTTTTAGTCCGGTTGAACAATATTTTCACGTGTTTTTCACATTTTTCTCGATATAAAAAACTTGCATACAGCAAAATGTCGCAGTTTTTTATTATTATTCAGTAATACATCAAGCATTGGCGTAACTAGGTAGAGCCCAGAGCGATCGGCCCCTTCTAGACAAATTTAGGCTCCCTAGAACACGAAGCTCAAGAAGCATATAACAGTTAGAGAAAAAAAATTGTATTTCTTCATTTCAATTTAATAAGGAAATAAAAAAAGTTTATCATTTCTCATTGAGAATGGACTACCAACAATGTTGCCAAAATAGTATCAACAAATTGATCGTTTATCCTATTAGTTCACCATATTAGCGAAGTTTAAAAAAGAAAATATTTTCTTTCATGTGATGTGTCAGACGTCAGAATGCCAAATGAACTCACAATTTCTGGGAAACCACACTTTGAAATTTGTTCAACGAAAAACATAGTGATATTAACAATCCAGACTACCAACAATACTCGTAGTTTCAAGTTTTTTTGATGGCCATTAGCAAATTGACGACGTAATTCGAAATTTGATGGATTTATCGCTGGAATTATCTTAATTTTGAATGGCTGAAAATGAAGATCGTTGTGCACGGTACTTCATTAAATGGTTGGTGGAGTGTGTGATTACTGTGAACAATCAGTTGTTATTTGTTGACTATTTTTTTTTATTTTTCAATAGTTATGACACAGGATGCCTCGAAATATGTTAAGAAATTTAGAAACTAGGAATGTCGGTTTTGTATATTTTTGGTTTGTTTGAAAGTTACTAAGTAATGCTTTATAAAAATGTTATACTGAAAATGTTTTGCCTTAGTTTTATTTTAATTTAACCCAATGAAATTCTCTAAAATGTAATGACATCATTCAATTTCAACAATAACGTTTGAATTATCCTAATAACAAATAGTTTTGCGTCTGACCTACTGCGATATTAAAAATTATCAAATAATTTATGTAATAATTCAATAGGCCAACGCATTATTTATAAAAATATAAAAAGAAAAGAAAAATGGCAAAACATTTTCTACACGAATTCCCCTTGTTCGTTGAAAAATTCTCATAATTTTTTGGAAAATTCTTCAAGCAAGTGGTTTTGATAATGGCCATCGGCCTACGGCCTCGTGCTATTATCAATATACTTGCTTTCAAAATGTTTGGCAAAAAATTATTTCGAATTAACAACGCCCGTCGCCCTTGGAAAATTGCTACTGAAAATCTCCTCGCAAAAGGTATGATCAATAATATTATCAACAAAAACGATCGAGTGGTCATTAATTAACTAAAAGTTAATGTAATGTTTAAAAACTACATAGATTAACAATGAAACAACCCTGATAATAACTACTACTACTGTTAGATAGCATAACCATAATAATTACAATATAATAATTATTATAATATATATAATAATTACTGTATTTAATGATATACTAGTTTATTACCGGTTTACCTTGTAATTAAAAGTAATTAGTTTAGAATTCGGATAATTTATTTTAAAATGTAGTTTTAAAACTTAGTTTCTACTGAATGGTTTCTATTGCCGATGTTCCAGAATAAGTCTGTTATTTTTAATATCAGTGATTGTAAAAATTCTTGTATAACATTTATACTAAACATTGTTCCTGGTAGTTTTAATTAAATTTTAACATTTTTGTGACATATGTTCGCATAATATTGGTAAGTAGATTTGGATTATTATTACTTAAAACAAAAAAAAAAAATAAAGATAATATCCTGGAATAGTTTTTTTTTAAACAACTTCATAGCTTACTAATTAGTATAAATTTGAAAAAACTGTATTTAGAATACTTTTTGTGTAATGTAAAAAATAACTTAGGCTGTTGACCGTTGAGTTTAAAGCCGCCGATCATTAAGTTTAATCAGTTAAAATCAAATTAAAACAAGATTAAGTTAAATAGCTTTAAAATAGTAAATAAAACACCTTTAATTCCAAGTCAGTCCAGTGATTTAAATAAATGATACCTATAAAAGTAAATATAACATTGATAAAAAAGCGTGCTAAAATAGCTATTTAATTTTGTATTAAGGGCATAAGGTAGATCTTTTTTGCTGGAGAGTCGTCAGCCGAGGGCAACAAATACTCGTAAGCAAAAAAGATACTTTTATTGGTCTACATATTAAAGTGTTACCTTATTACTGTGATTTACGCCCTTGCGTCACATTTTAACCATATATTTTGTTGTCATAGTTACGTCTAAATAAGTAAAAAACATTTGTATTTGTTTAAATTTTATAAAAAATAGAAATTTGAATCAAAGTTACATAATCCAATCCAAATTCAAAGTTTCATAATCCAATTAAAATATTTGTTGTCACAGTTATACAATTATTTTGAAAAAAATAACAAATATTTTGTTCAAAAGGTTACTTGTTCAACATATTTTTATTTCCAAAATTTATGAAAATATTTTAAATTTTTTGCTTGCGGCGAATTTTAATTTTAAATTTATTGTAGTCACTGGTTTCAGGTACAGGTTGCTAACACAAATATATAACTCGACTAGTTTATATATTATTTATTAAGATAATCCTATATATTTCACAATTATATGTACAGAATTTTAAAATAGAAATTGTAATTAACTTTAAAACTTATTTCTATAAATTGATTTAATGTATTTCAATAATATTATAACTTTTATTTATATTAAAAAGAAGCTAATGAGCACATTGAGTATTCGATAACAAGTGATTTTATTTTATTTTGTTTTTTCGAGGTTTGGTTATTTCGAACCAATTAATTAATAAATTAATTCATCGTTATGGAACTGTGACTTTTATCGATGATTATTTGGACAGATCGTGTCACAGGCAAATCAGATGATCGTTAATGTTTGTAGAGATTAATTATTTAGATTTAAATATATTAACCTCTACAAATAGTATATGACGCACGAACGTAAGCTATTTTGGATTTAATGTGGGTGCAAATCTCGGCTAGCGCTCGGATTTGCAAATTCCACATACGTCCAAAATCTTCGGCTTTACGTCCTTAAGCATCATAATGTACTATTATGCCCGAATTCCATACAAAGTTTTTTGTACGAGTAAGATTCTGTATTATTTACATATAAAATAGGACATTATTTAAGTAGGAGCTAAAGTGCTACTTTTTCTGTTGAGTCTATAGTTTTAATTAAATACGATAGACAAAAAGTCACTTTAGCTCCGAATTAAAATAGTACATTACGATGCTAGGACGTAAAGCTAAAGATTTTGGACGGATGTGGAGTTTGCAAATCGAGGCGCTAGCCGAGATTTGCACCCACATTAAGTCCAAAATAGCTTACGTCCGTGCATCATATACTATTTTTTATTCGCCGCAAGCAAAATATTTTAAGAAAAGTTGTTTATTCTAAATTAAAATTATAAGTTTTCATAAATTTTAAAATAAAAATATATATAAAAATATAGCAAGTAACCTTTGACAAAATATTTATTATTTTTTCCAAATTATTGTGTAGCTATGACAACAAATGATAACAACTATTTTAATTGGATAATGAAATTTTGAATTTGAGGGTTGCTTTGATAAAAAATTTTATTTTTCATAGAATTTAAACAAATACAAATGCTTTTTACTTTTCTGGACGTAGCTATGACAACAAAATAAATAGTTGAAAAGTGATACTTTAAAGCCGCAAATCACAGTAATAAAGTAACACTTTAATATGTAGGCGAATAAAAACAAAATTTTTTTGGCAAACGTTTAAATTTTTTATAAATATAAAATTATAATACATCAAAAATTTATAAATATGATTTATTACCGTCATAATTACGTCCAAACAGTAAAAAACATTTAAATTTGTATGAATAAAATTTTTTATCAAAGCAAGCTCCAATTCAAAATTTTATTATGAAATTAAACTATTTGTTATGTTTTGTTGTCATAGTTACATACAATAATTTAAAATTTCATAATCCAATCAGAATCAATGTCTTATTTTTTGTTGTCATAGTTATACAATTTGTTTGAAAAAATAACAATATAACAAATAACAAATGTTACTTTACTGCCACCGTAATATAAAATAAAAATGGCGTTACTTTTGCATCCGCTTTGATTATAAGTCAAAAAAGTAAGACTTTAACTAACTCCCTAGCAGCAGTAAAGTTAAACTTTACGGTCGTTTGCCGAAAAAATCTTTTTTGAGAAAATTAATCCAAGCACTTTTTTGTTATTTTTTCTCTAAATTTCAAAGCAACCAATTTGTTTAATTTCATTTGTTTAATTTCTCGTTTTCTTTTTCTCAAAAGATCTTCAGGCTTTGTCCGTAGACAAGATACGCAGAAATACATCGTAGGTCAGCTTTGTTAGAAATCCGAATGCCTACCATGACGATGAGGAGTGTATCACTCCCATTTAATGTGTTTCCATGAGCTTTTAAAGAATGATTTAAGCTGTCTATGGAATTGTTCGACTATTCCATTGGCTTTTGGGTTAAAAACCGTCATCCGTAGTCTTTAAGAACCAATGATATTCATCAGTTCTTGTAATAACTTCGATTCAAAATTTGCTTCGCGATCAGAAGTTATATTTAACGGCACACCAAATCTAGAAATATGATTTGTGACGAAAGTTCTTGCAACTTTGTAATCTGTTCCATGTGTCGAATATCTGTTGTGAACTGCAAAATGAAGTCAAGATGACGTGCCTGACGAGGACTTTGTGGTGGGTGTACACCAAAAGATCGTTCTCTATATCATGAGTAAACGACATTTGTACACTACCTTGATCTGACTGCGTATTTATTACTCATTATACTTTAAACTTTTGTTGACTAACTTTAACACTGCCGTCTATATGTCCGTAAGTCCAAATCTGTCCGGTTTTTCAACGATACAGTTTGCCGAAACAACTTTGCACCAAGGAAAGAACCGTTAGACCCGTTTGACGTGCGTCAACTGAGGTCGTCAGGAGGATCAGAGAAAGTAAAGAAAACACTATTTAAATTCAAACTGATTCTGATTTTTATTTGTTCGAAAACTTTCTTTTATACAATTTTTGGATTTGCATTTTCATTTTCCTAATCCCCACTTAAATCAATCAATATATTTATTTCAAATTAATTATGTAGAAAATGCAATTCTAGCAAAATGTACATATAATATATATGTCAATTTAATTACTTATTATTTTCCCCTTAATAAAATCTGTATCATCATAATTATTTACCTTTTGTTTTTATTTAAAATTATTTAAAATTAGTTTCAATGTTTTGAAACATGATATATGATGACACACTTTGAGTAATGTATAATTCATAAAGTTCATAAAATTTCGCTTACTTATAATTGTAAACATATGAAATAATTATTATTATTTTGTTTTGATAAAAAGAAATTACGTCACGGGAATTCCTTTATAACTTATTATATGTGTTTTGATTTGGATAGGTAGACGTAGTAGTATCTCTACAACTTCTGTCTGTCTTTGAAGCGATTGATGTTACCAAAGGTTTATGATCAGTGAACACTGAACAATTAAACGACCTTCCATAAAGAAACGAAAATGTTTAATTACTAGAAAAATAGCCTATAACTCGCGGTCAAAGGTAGAACAATTTTGATTTGCAAGCGAGATCTGTTTAGAGAAAAATTCCAAGGGTTTCCAATATCCTTAATGTCATTGTTCGAGTGCTACCCCTAATGCCGTAACTGAAGCATACGTTTTGATAGATACAAAAGCTGGATTTTGTAATGGATGAGCTAAGAGTGTGTAGCTTACAAGCGTCAACGGCACTACTGCATCGAAGATGCCAGATTAAAGACGAATTTTTTCGTACTAATAGCTAGTTCATCGAGCTAGCCATTTAGTAGAGCTGTTATTTCGGATAAATGGCTATAAATCTTTGGTAATAATATGATGTAGAGTGAGGAAAATCTAAGATTGTCATAATTCAATATGGGGAGGGCTTTACTCCATCCTTCGTTAATTTCATGGTTTACAAAATCAAGAGACTGTTCACACCAAATACGCACTTAGAATTTTTTATGTTAATATCAAAATCAGTAAATTTGTGAAAATATTGGCTTAAATGTTTTTGGTGCTCTTCAAAGGAATTGCTTGCCACCAAACTTCTTCCATTAAACGCTGAACAGTTTGAGCTGTGCTTCTCAGACCTTATAACATTCTGAAGAATTCGAAGAAACCAAAAGATACGGTATTGGCAGTTTTGTGTTTAACACTAACTGTGATTTGATGGTAAACGCGGACAAGATCGATTTTTAAAAACATTGTACATCCGCTATGATGTATGAAAAAATCCGGTATGCGTGATATAGATTTTCGGTTTGAAATAGCAACATCGTTCAAACGTCGATAATCCCAGCACGGTCCCTAGTCATTTGGACTCTCAACAATCTCTTTTTTTGGAACCAAATGTTGCGGAGATCCAACACTAGATCAGGAACGCCTAACCCGTTCAAGCTGAGATATATGTGTGTCAAAATTCATCTTTGTCCATTAAGAACTTTTTAGCCTATAGTTTTCGTAGTCGTGAAAAAAATAGTTGTTCTTCAAACCAAGGTTTAAAGGTGTGTTACCTAAAAATGTAATAGTATTTAAGTTGTGGTTGAATTGATCAAGCGCTTAGGCTTGATTTCGACTGTTAAACCAAATTTATTTAGAAAGTCAACTAACGCCAGGAAAAATGAGTGTCGTAATTCTTTGTGAAGACCCAAATCTAAACTAAATAATTTAGGACCATAGGTGTATATCTGAGATTCATTGGCGGCTGTGAGGACATTGTGTTCATCTTAAACAAAATTTGAAAGAAGTCGACATGGAGTTTGGAATTGCAGCTTGGTGTTTGCACCTGACGAACAGACGGCTTGAAGACTGCAAATACGATGTTTGTGTAGGGTAAGATGATTTATGGGAATGCTTCGTTTAGCCCTTTGTCCAAATTTTTGGTGAAACCAAAACCAACCCTCTAGATATGCTTGTGCTTCGTTGAAATAACGAGTTTCCAGCAATCTCCTGACCTGTTCATTGGTATTTTCCCAACGATCAAGTTGAGATCCCATTTGATTTAGAGAAGTGGGGTTTGACATATTCGTCTCCTGGAAAATACGCAGATGCTAAAATGAGCTTGCGAACTCCGCTATGGAGAAGAGGGATTTCAATCTGTACAGTTGTTAGACCTCTGCAAATGAATTCTGTTAAGAAAAATATTTTCAAGCGTTTGTTGAGAAGCACCGCAGTTCTGGGTCTCTGATTGAGGCAGATTTGGCTGTCGATGTTTGCAGGTTAGCAGACACCGAACTAGAATCGCCCCTTACAGAGGCAGATGTGGATGGTCCTGCACTTGCGATTGAAAGCCCCCGGAGTAGTGCTACCAATTTCTGATGCGTTCTCTTTAGAACTGGGGACTACTTCTTTCGGTATCGTAGGATTAGGTTGGTTCGGCATTCTGAACTTTACGATTCTTGTATGAATCGCACCGAACATCCAGCTTAACCTGAATTTGAAACTTTTAAGATGTTTCTTAGATGCTGAGTCAGTAATAAACATCAAAATTACGAGATCTTTCTCAACAGTGTGCTTCAGAATGGTTCAGAATCTTGGCCTAATATTCGAATTTTGGGTCCTGAATCGCCTTAGAATCTTTTCTGTTGATTCTTTGGCGCAGCCTGGAAGATAAGCTATGAGCCTAGGACGACAAGTTATCTTGTCGCGTACGTACTTGTACCTTTCCGATCATTATCCGACCAGCAGTTGGTACGCAGAAATATTGGCAAAAGTAATAAAACCTTATATACTTGTTTGGCTGCCAACACAAATTTAAAATCTCAAAAGATGCGTTATTGGGCTTAAAATATTGGTAATCATACGTTTCAAATGCCGTATGGGGTTTAATTTTCTTTCAAAATAGTGGCTCGAAAAATGGAAAATGACAAAATGGCGAGATTTAAATCTTATTGTCTTATCTTGTTTGTCTAAAATGACAGCCTGAAAATATGACTCTGGCTTGTTTTCGCTGCCAACGCAAGTTTTAAATCTCACAAGCTGCGTTTTTGGCCTCAAAATGCTGGTAATAATATGTTATTTCAAACGCATTACGGTTTTAATTTTTTTTCAAAATGACAGCTCAAAAATATAGAAAATGGCGATTTTGCGAGATTTTGGGCTTTTGCTTTGGCTTACACTAAATAATTTGCAGGCAGTCATTACCAACATTTAAGCCCCAAGAACGCATCTTTTGAGATCTTAAATTTGTGTTGGCAGAGAAAACAAGTCAGAAATTTCGCACAATCGCCATTTCCCATATTTTTGACCTACCATTTTGAAAAAAAAAAACGTAAAGACCATATAGCAGTGGAAACGACGCATCATTACCAACATTTTAAGCCCAAGAATGCATCTTCTGAGATTTTAAATTTCTGATGCCAGTGAAAACAAGACATAAATCTCACAAAATCGCCATTTTCCAAATTTTAGAAACGTCATTTTGAAAAAAAAATTGAATGCTATATAACATTCGAAATTACAAATCAATAGCAACATTTAAGTCTAAGATCGAATCTTTTGAGATTTTAAATTTGTGTTGGCAAAATCGCTATTTTCCATATTTTTGAGCCGTCAGTGTTTCAGTTGACGAGGATCATCCCATATGTATATTAATGCAAAACTGTTTTTTTAAATTAATTGTTTTTATTATTAATTCAATGAATTATTTGTGATATTACATCACTCTGATGGAAGTTATCCCATCATGAATAATAAGACTGAATCTAACAAAATATGGTGTGCAATTTATGAAATTTTTTTGCTTTCCACACAATTGTCGATCGATCTAGTTTCAAACCGATAAGAACTTTTTGTTACACTTTAAAAAAGTATATAATTCTCATCAGGGCTAGACGACTAGATACACTACCAAAAAAAGTTAACGCTATATAAACCCAAATTGGTCTACTGCTCTAGCGAAGTATAAGAAAACAAAAAACTTTCATAAACATATATTTATTAGATTCAGTTTTAGTAAATTCATTTCTCTAGTTGATCACTATTGTTGTTATACTCCAACCAAGTTAGAATTGGATAACAAACTTGTATCAGCGAGAAAAAGATTACCATCTTCACTTGTGTCTATCGATACATTATCTCCAATTAATTCAATGAATTATTTGTGATATTACATCACTCTGATGGAGGTTATCCCATCATGAGTGGAATTGTGTAGATAGCAAAAAAATTTCATAAATTGCACACCATATTTTGTTAGATTCAATCTTATTATTCATGATGGGATAACTTCCATCAGAGTGATGTAATATCACAAATAATTCATTGAATTGTAGATAACGTGTCGATAGACACAAGTGAAGATGGTCATCTTCTTCTCGCCAATCCAAGTTTGTTATCAAATGCTAACTTGGTTGGAGTATAACAACAATATAGTGATCAAGTAGAGAATTAAATTGACTAAACCTGAATCTAATAAATATATGTTTATGAAAGTTTTTTGTTTTCTTATACTTCGCTAGAGGTCTACTGCTCTAGCTAATTTGGGTTTATATAGCGTTAACCTTTTTTGTCTGTGTATCTAGTCGGCTAGCCCTGATGAGAATGATATCCTTTTTTAAGTGTAACAAAAAGTTCTTATCGGTTTGAAACTAGATCGATCGACAATTGTGTGGAAAGCAAAAGAATTTCATAAATTGAACACCATGTTTTGTTAGATCCAGTCTTATTAATTGTTTTTTTTCTTTAAAACTTTAAATCTTTCAATTTCAATATTATCCTAATGCATTTTTTAAGGAATGGGAAAATTACAGGAAGGTACTACTTTGGGTTGGGACGAAATAAAAAAGTTTACAACACATGCGAGAAATCTTGCAATTAAACAGTTTATTAATATATATAAACTTCATAAAGATCGCTACGATGATGAACTAAAATGGGGCGATGAGATTGAATACAATATTGTTCAATTTCAAGACGAAAACAGAAGTGCAAAACTGGCGTCAAAAGCTCACTCGATCATTCAAAAAGTTTTTGGTGTGCAAAATAATAATCTCAGTGGTACGTTGGCAAGATAAATGTTTAGTTTTGATTTTTCTTCAAAATAAAACTCTTGCATTTTAGGTAAAGAATCGTTTTGGTATCCAGAATATAGCAACTACATGATGGAAGGTACCCCATTTAAACCTTATGGTGGCAAACTAGCTGATTTCAAATTAGTTGAAAAAAACATGAATAAAAGACGAGTTTTTGTAGAAAAGTTTTTGTTACCAAATGAATCACTTATGTCTTCAAATTTCTTGCGAGTTGGTTGTCCTTCATTTACAGTTCCAGAATACCTGTGCACCCGAGATAGTGAAAATAGTCTTTCTAATTCCAACTATATTCCTGACGAAGTAATAACTGATCATAAAATATACGAATCTGTAACTAGTAGTTTAAGAAGCAGGAGAGGAGACAAAGTAACATGTGATGTAAGAGTTTTCCTCGATTCGAGCACAAAAATTCCCGTTGATGGTAGTCAAACCAATTCACCTAATACAGTGCATTTAGATTGCATAGGATTCGGAATGGGTTACTGTTGCTTACAAGTCACTTTTCAAGCACTAAATTTTACCATCGCTCGAAAATTACATGATCAGTTAGCCACTTTTGCTCCGATAATGTTGGCATTGACAGCATCTACTCCAGCCTATCGGGGATATTTGGTTGACAGTGACTGTCGTTGGAATATAACAAAAGCTTTGTGGGATGATAGAACAAAAGAAGAGAGAGGAATATTGCCAATGAAGGAAGATCAATTACGTGTGACTAAATTAAGATATGACTCAATTGCTATGTTCATTTCTACTGAAGCTGAAAAGTATGACATAAATTTTGAACTTTAAAGCTAAGGCTATCAAAACTTAATCTGATAATTTTTTTATATAGATATAATGATGGAGCGTTCGAGTACGAAGAAACAGTATACCAAAAGTTGAGAGAAGCAAAGTTTGATCATTTAACTTCTCAATTTGCAGCACACTTTTTTACTCACGATACTTTAATACTATTTGATAATGAATTAGACAACGAGGAAGATGAACATGCTTCCATCTATAATAATTTGTGTTTAACAATTTTGCCATCTGTTAGATTGAAATTACCGCCAAATGCATCAATTGGTTGGCGTGTTGAGCTTCGGACAATGGAATCTCAGATAACCGATTTTGAAAGTGCAGCATTTGTTTGTTTTGTGAACTTGGTGACACGGTTAATTCTTGACAAAGATTTAAATTTATTGATTCCAATCAGTAGAGTAAGAAGTGTTGAATTTTAATTTATAAATTTTTTTGATTCGTTTTATTGTTGCAGGTAGATGAAAATATGGAGAAGGCACAAACTCGGGATGCTGTCAACAATGAAAAGTTTTGGTTCAGAAAATTAATAAATAAATCACAAAACAAAAACGTTATTGAAAATAATGAAAGCATATATGATAAAAGTGAATTAATGACAGTAAATCAAATAATTAATGGAAATAATTCATTCCGAGGACTAATTCCATTGATTAAAGACTATGTCGATTCGATGGAAGTAGATATGGATACACAAAATTTAATTCACAAATATTTAGAACTAGTTGGAAAGCGAGCTTCTGGTGAATTACTAACGGCAGCATCTTGGATTAGAAAGGAAGTTGTCAATCATCCTGGATATAGGTAGCATATTACTGTTTTTTAGTTGATGCCATTTTATTTATTTACATTTTTTTCAGAAATGATTCTGTGATAACAGATGAAATAAATTATGATTTATTAAGAAAAATGAAAAATATTCAAGATAAAGTGATTGGGTGTCCAGAGCTATTGGGAGTATAAATTAAACCAAAATCATCGGTGGTTAAATAAAACTGCTGTATTTAAAAGTTAGAGCCTGAAGTTTAAATTAATTGGGGATATGGGTAATAACATTAATTCTTAGATGAAATACTATGTAACGCGAAAAAATCTTTTTAAATTCAATTAATTACAAATTGAACATAATTTCCATTTTCCACTCATCTGTGTTGTTGTGTTTAAAAATTATTGGTTTCTTTGAGTTTCATTAATATTGTTTTACATAGTTGTAATTGGTCGACTGATTGTTCATTCAGTCTTACAGTTTCTTAGCCACGTATTAACAACGGTTTGAAGTGCAAATAGAAACACGGTGAAGACGAGTTCGTACTAGCAATTGAGTTGTGTATTTCGTGTTAACAGTATTTTAAACAATATTCAACAACTGGTTTCATTGTGGATTGTTTTTGGTTGTTACTTGTGAGTTTCGTATAGAATGTAAATCTTAATCTATTTTAAGTTTCCACAATTTTTTTTTTCAATAAAAAGTGCTGTGTAACAGGGTTTAGAATATGTGTCACAACAACACATAAATACCTTTTAAGACCTAGGTCCCACAACAACTGGCGTTCCAAGGTGTTGATGAACGCTTTTTTAAACCTCTGCGGGTTGAAGCCACCTGAGACTAAGGGTTCCGGCAAACTATTCCATTTGTATGCAGTTTGGACAAAGAAGTCCTTCTGCGATCTGTCAGTATGACGGCGTGGGATCTCGACCGTTTCATTGGTTGCGGTAGCCGATTGCCGAGTGGAACAGGGGTAATAATAAGTTTGAGGTACACTGAAAAAAATGTCTAACATGTTATTAATGACATGTTATCATTAAAATCTGTGTCATAAACACAACGAAAATTTCATTATCACAACGAAATATGGCATTAAAAGTTTAAAAATTTAATGACATAATTTATCTGTGTCATTAAACACATGAATTTTCAATCATTAAATTTTCTCAAACAAAGAAATTAATGAATTTGTAATTGTTTCACGTTTGTTGTCATTAATAACATGTATTGTGGCATTAAAATATAAAAAATAAAAAATTATGACCAATTTGCCTGATTTAATGATAAAGTATCCTAATTTTTAAGACATATTTATGTTTTGACATAATTTTATGATTTTTGTTCATTGATTTATGTTCTATTTTGAAAAATTCATGAAATTTTAGCATAGAGTTATGAAATAGTTACCGTTAAGACATCATCTTGGCACGTAACTATTCAACAACAAACTAGTTTTACTTTCAGTTTCTTCCGAGTCGACCCGACTTTTAGTAATAGCTTAAATTAGTTCAATTTAACTAATAATAAAATATGTAGTGGAAAGTGAATAATTAAAAATAATAATAAAAGTGAATAATCTTATCTTAACTTCTTATTCTTATTTTTTATTATAATAAAATAATTTTTTATTATATTATTATATTATTATATTATAATAAAATAAAGTGTTTGTCTGTCTGCGTGCGCTCTCCAGCGAAATCTGTAGCACACAGGAGTCTGAAATTTTGCCAGGAGAAGGCCATTAACAGGTACTAATGCACCTCGGAGCCGAAATTTTAAAATTTAATTTAGTTTTTTTATAATTAATAATTTTAATTTTCCTAATGGTTAAATGTATGCCTATATGTATATTATATTTTATACTTTTTATTCAACTTTCAATCAGTTATCTTTGATCGATTTTTTTTCCGCAAAACAAAATTACCATTCAAATGGAAAATTAAAGTATAATGTGACAAACAAATTCATTTAGATGAAAATTATATACATTTATATATTTATTATATACATACAATTATATGCATCCAACACATTACGTTGCAAATAATATTTCTAATTTACAACATACATGTTCTTGGTTAGCGCGTATATACATATGTAATACATATTTCATTTATATATATATGTTAAACATGTTCAAAATATAGAAAATGGGCGTTTCTTTTCCTCTTTTTAGAAACATTGATGCAGCAAGTTTTTGCAATTGAACCGTTGAATTAAAGAATAGGATTATGAACAATAATATCAAAGCTACAGGTTGAAAGTGTTTTACTTATTAAGAAAAATAGGTGTCCCCATTAATTTCAAAAACAAACAAACAATGTAGGTTATTTAAAGAAATCGGTAAAATATATGCAAATATGTCAATAAATGAAGTGATTTGACTGGTTTTAGATTAGTATATAAGTCTGGATTTATAAATGATATTATTTTTATATTATACTACAAATTAGTCTTATTATTATGTTTGTCCAAATTTTTTTTTAAAACTCTGGCAGCAATGTCGAAATAAGACGATGGCCATAAATCGACAAAACCCAAAAAACGGAAACCTTCACTAAAAATGCTGTCATTCTTAGACCGGTTTTTCGATTAGTATCAAACATCAGCGCTATGCATATTTAGTCTGCTCTTCAAAGTTTTCTTTCAGTGACATGCTCCATTACTAATAACAACACACAGAGCGCATGTAGAGCATTGGAAATAATTGGTAAAATATATTTGAAAATCCAAATTGACTTTATTTAAGATCAGCAAATAATCTGGATAGATTGATAAATGAAATTAGTCAACATGACATGGTACGATAAAACAGTAAATTTTGGTGCGGTGTGCCTATTTTGTATCGCAAGTATGACGGTTCCAGAGTAAGTCATTGACAACTGTAACACCAAATAAATGTTTTGACGTTCACCTAATTTTTCGCGACACATATCAAGCCAATTAACGCGAAAAATTGCAATTGTTTAATTTAAACTCTCCGAAACTCTTTACCAATCACTTTCAAATGTTGACCTTCCGTTCAATTTTCAAACTATCTGGATTGATCAGCTAGAATGCTAATGATCTCTGTTATTCATATTTCCCAAATGATAAAATTAAAATAGGCTCCTTCTATTCTCATTACGACTCTTTGAAATTATTCTTATTAATTCAACAAAATGTACGCACACAAACTTTTTTATAGGCGTAGCAACGTACGCCGGGTCCTGCTAGTTAAGAATAATAAAAACAACGGTAAGTTTGTGTATTTATTTGCAACTTTTTTGTGTATTCGTAAATAACGTACATAACGGCACTCTTTAAAATTATTGGTATATAGAGCTTTTTTCCCAAAAATTTTGTGACAGCTCAAATCAGCTGTTTTAATTTGTGTATGTAAAATAACCAAAATTGATTGATTTTCCTTGCAAATTTGGTTATTTTTATTTCAATTAAAAGTGTTTAAGAAGTGAATTTTTGAAAACAATAATTAATTAAATTGTTAATTGTGTTGTGTTCTTAAGTTTTTAATGCATTAGGGATACTGAAATAATTATCGCATTAAAATATGGAAATTAAATCAACCTTCATTTCTCCAGAAATGAAGTTTCATTTAATTTCCATATTTTTATTTCGGTTTATTTACAAAAAACTAACAATATCAAATACTTTAGTTTAGTGTAAAATACCAATAATAAAGTGTAAAATAATAATAAAAAAAGTTCAGAGACAATATTATACAAAATTGGTAATTAAATAAAATTGATAAAATCT